>CM055645.1:7289150-7828092 GCA_029378325.1 Elaeagnus macrophylla
TTTTGTCTACAAATTTTAAACTCTGTTTATTGATTTTGATGACCTGCTCTTTCCACCTAGTTAGTAGGTTGGCTCAACTAGGCTTTGGCTTTGGTTGATGATATGTTTGTTAATAATCAAGGCATCTAATTTAGAATGAGAATGGCCCTTTTACAGGACTACCACTATCGTCCTAATCAAACAAGAAATTCTAGTTATAATCAATATCAAATCCTTAATATTTTAACTCTCCAAAGAAAAATCCTCATTCCTTTTTCAACTAATGATTTCATAAACCAGTAAGATTTCATTTCATCTGTATGTCCCTTCTACCTTTCATTCTGCTTGCTATGTGGTTTTACCTTCTTGCAATTGAGAAATGCAAACTTTCTAATATATTCTATTATTCACTTATCAGGCTTGGGATCCAAAGGGAAGATCTTCCAAAGTATGAAGAGCAGTTAGAACAAAAAATTGCCAAAGCGCAGTTGGAAGAGTTAAAGAAGGATGCTCACGATGCACCAATCTTACAAATCAAGAGAAAAGTATTTCCACACATGATCTTATCCTCTTATCCAATTTACACTTTGATTTACAAAGAACACAGTACATAAGTTGGCTACTTCAATAAACACACATTCTTTTTCTAATTTAGTCATTATTATATCCTATGAACTCTCTCCATTATTTACTTAATTGAATACACCCAGTTTATTTGAGTATTACACTTAAATTGAATACACCCAGTTTTTCTTGACCTAGTTAGGCATAATTTGGTTTGATTTCTACATTTAATGTTTTATTTAGATATTGCAGTTCAATTGTTGTATTTAGACATTGCAGTTCAATTGCTAAAATTCTTGACCATATATACATATATATGGCTAACAGAACTTATTAACTCATACATACCTGATCGAAGACGAAACGTGGAGGAACGATGGCGGTCAACTGTGTAGCGAGCGGCGAGGACGAGGACGAGGACGAGGACGAGGTGCGAGGGCCACCGGTGAGGACGAGATGCGAGCGCGAGTTGCGAGGCCGAGGCGAGGACGATTTGCGAGGACAAGACGAGGATGAGCGGTGGCCAGCCAGAACGAGCGTCAACGGCGAAGAGGAAAGCAGGGAAGACTATCAATCTGGAGGAGGAAAGCGGCAAAGAGAGTATGAGTGTTAACTGAATCAATCTGGAGGAGTGGAGAAGCATATACCCTAGTCAGTTTAGTTTACGTGTATTACAATACTGTGAGGGATAATTTTAAAAGGTTTTTACGACGGTCGTTTTTTAATAACCGTCATCAAATATATGTATTTTTAATTTTAAAATTTTTGATGACTATCATAACTTAAATGATCGTCATAAAAAAAAAATTATTCTTTATTTTAAAGTTTTAATGACGGTCATGTTTAAAACGACCGTTATCGTAAATTTAAATTTTATGACCGTCATCATTACTTCATGTACATATTTTTAATGACGGTCATTTAAACGACCGTCCTTAAAAGCCATTTTTGGCGTAGTGATGGCATTCTGGAAGGCAATGGTATTCAATGTTTTACCTTCTCCAACAGCACCAAATTCCTTGATAGAAACATTGTGTGGTCTTGGTTCAACTTGACCTCACTCGAATCACATTGTCCACTGCCTAGTTTTCCCTTTATTATGGCAACATTGCCAAATGCTAGCAGTAGCAACAAAATTACCACCTGGAAATGGGAAACAATAAGTCAAGCAGCTGATATATTATATATCATATATAGAAGCTTTTTAACAAATACAAACCAGTGATTGCATAATCTGACTTTGATTGGACCAAATACGCAGAACTCTCACATGTGAATTTAAAGAACGTATGGGAACTAAATGATCAATGCAAATGCAAAACTATATAAGTGCACAAAAAATAATTAAATAACGACCCATGAAAATTGAACTGTTGAGGTTTAGGATCCAGTGAAATCAGAAGGAAGTAGCGAAAATGGGATTCTAAAGTAAGATTATGAGATACGACACTCACACAGAAAGCAGAAGTAAAACCTAGAAGACAAATACTTGAAAGAAATCTGAAGAGGAAAATACAAACAGTATGATTGAAAAAAAAAATTGTGAAAATGAATCGCTCTCTCGATCCCTTCAAAGCTGAAGTTAAGATCTTGAAACCTACTAACGCGATCAAACAAACACTTGGGGGTAATAAACTCAGCCACAGATAATTGACAACCAATTGAATCCAAGCAACTGGGCAAGTGTGATTTGGAACTCCAGAATTGGCAAAACGAAAAGTCTGAATCCTTGAGCCCAATAAAATTAAAAAATAATTAAAAAAGAAACATACTTACTAGGATCTTCATAGGTCAAAGCAGCCTCTGGTACACCCAATAGGCAAAGAAGAGACCCGGATGCCCAAGAGAAGAAGAGAACAATTATAAACACCAAATTGCTATAGAGTTATAGGATTGCAAAACTGAATACTTCTTATTGATTAATTAATCGTATAAATACATCATGAGAATAACCAATAGTAGTTGAAAATCCTACAAACTAGGAAGTTGTTTAAACTAAATTCTATATCTCTGGATGACAGCTATATAGGCTAATTATATTCAAATAATACAATTTGATATACAAGACTTTCTCAAGCAGGTAACTAACTCTATTATGCCCCCTCAAGATGGAGCTCGGGAGAGAAGTCCAATCTTGTGTTTAAGTTGAAGGAAACGTTGTCGTCGAAGTGGCTTAGTAAGTGCATCAGCAAGTTGATCTTCAGAAGAGACATGAGCGACACGAAGAGCACCATTTTGAACTTGATCCCGTATAAAATGAAAATCTATGGCAACATGCTTCATTCGAGAATGAAAAATTGGATTGGAACAGAGCTGAGTTGTCCCAATATTATCACCATAAATGAGAGGGCAGTAGGGAAGGGAAATACCAACATCAGTCAAGACATAACAAATGAAATTAAGTTCAGCAGCGGTATTTGCAACGGAGCGATACTCTGCCTCAGTGGAAGATCTAGCAATAGTTCATTGCTTTTTAGAACTCCAAAAAATCAGATTTTTACGAAGATAAACAACATAAGCACTGGTTGAGCAAAAAATGGCCTTGTCCCCTGCCCAATCAGCATCAGAAAAGGCTTGTAAACTGAGAGTAGAGTCTAAGAAAGCATGTAAACTTAGATTAGAGTCTTTGTTGAGTTGTAAACCATCATCAATGGTGCCAACAAGATAACGTAGTAGCTGTTTGACAAAAGAACAATGTTCAGTTGTTGGGCAATGCATATATTGTGACAATTTGTTAACAGCGAAGGCGATATCAGGTCGTGTTATTAGCAAATATTGGAGGCTCCCAACTACTTGGCGATACTCAGTTGGATCAGACAAAGAAGAACTTGAGTTTAACATGAGAGTCGGACTGGTTAGTATGGGAGTAAGAATAGTCTTGGCATCTTGCATCTTGGTTTGAGTGAGAAGATCCATAATATATCGCCTTTGTGAGAGTAACAAGCCATGTTTGTTTGGGACAACTTCTACACCCAGAAAGTAAGTTAGTAAGACAAGGTTTTTGATGGAAAATCGCTGAGCAAGAATATCTGTGAAGTGATTAACTTTGGTAGCATTCTCTCCTGTGAGAATTAAATCATCAACATAAACAAGGAGATACATAGTGTGGCTTTAACATGAAAGACAAAGAGTGAAGTATCAACATATGAATTCTAAAAACCAAACTGTAACAGGAATGTTCTGAGCTCATTGTACCACGCCCGAGGGGCTTGTTTTAGGCCAGATATTGCTTTGTTAAGTTTGCAGACATATGAGGGGTTGTCTTTATCAATAAATCTCGGTGGCTGTGACATGTAAACATTCTCTGACAGATGACCTTGAAGAAAGGCATTGTTGACATCAAGTTGCCTTAAGGACCAACCACAGCTGACAGCAATATTGAGAACAATTCTTATAGTAGTCGGTTTTACAACTGGACTAAATGTGTCTTGGTAGTCTTTTCCAAGACGTTAGTGGAATCCTTTTGCAACCAATCGGGCCTTGAACCTGTCAATAGAACCATTAGATTTGCGTTTAGTTCTAAAAACTCATTTACATCCAACCAAATTTTGTCCTCTATCTGGTGGAACTAGAGCCCATGTTCCATTCTTGACGAGAGCATCATATTCTTCAAACATGGCGAGACGCCATTGATGATCTTTGAGAGGTTGAGTCAATGTGGTTGGTTCATAATCATCACTTTTGGTTAATTAGGTGTGAAGATTCAATTTGGTGATGGGTTTGCAAATATTGTTTTTGGCTCTAATAGTCATGTGGTGAGTGGGTTGTAGCTGAGGCTCGGGTGGGTATATAAGTGGTGATGGTTGTTGGGGATTGTTGGTAGGTGAAGGTTCACGTGATGGTGTTGTAGCAGTTGTGGTGACCAGGTTTGGTGGTGGTGAAGCTTCACTAGGGGGTTGCTGTTGAGCGTCCACTACAAATGATGGATTGAGTGGTGGTACCAAAGACAAGCTGTTCGAAGTGGTGTAGGAATCCAAGTGTTGGGAATTCGAAGTGGTGGAGTTTGAGTGAGGAGAAGAGGAAGGAGCAGACAGATGACTAAATGGAAATACAGACTCAACATATCGAACATGCCTAGAGACATAATTTTGAAAGTGGTTGGATTAAGGCAATAGTAGGCACTCTGAGTTAAAGAGTATCCTAGGAAGACACATGGTATGGATCGAGTGTCTAGTTTGTTGGTTGTATATGGTCTAAGACATGGATAGCATAAACATCCAAAAATTTTGAGTTTTGAGTAATTAGGAGCTGATGAAAATATTTTTTTCATAAGGAGAGGAAAGGTTTAGTGTGGGTGTTGGCATGCGATTTATTAGATAAATTGCTGTGGCTAAGGCATAATGCCAATAAGTTGAAGGAAGAGAGGCATGTGAGAGTAATGCTAATCCAGTTTCTACAATATGAAGATGTCTACGTTCAGAAAAGCCATTGTGTTTAGGTGTGTGAGGTGGTGTAGTGAGATGAGAAATACCATTTGTTGAAAGAAAATGGGCAAGTGCAATATATTCACCACCACTATCAGAATAAAGTGTTTTGATGTTTTATCAAAGTATTTTTCAACAATGGCTTTAAATCGAATAAAAATTGATTTGACTTCTGACTTTTGTTTAAGAGGATAGAACCAAATATATCTGGTGAAATGATTCACAAAAATAACATAATATTTAAATCCATTATTTGATAGAATAGGAGAAGTTCAAACATCCAAAAAGATAGTTTCAAGGGGTTGATAAGAGACAATTGTGGATTGGAAGAATGACAATTTATGGCTTTTATTGCTGAGACAATCATTACATGAAAAATTATTGGATAATGAAGAAGAGAAATCGAGTTTATTTTTGGAAACAATTTGTTTCAGGATGTGGTAAGCTAGGTGTCCTAATCTTTGATGCCACTCGAATAAGGTTGTTTTGATGTTGGAAAATGCAAGCAATGGTGGAGATACCGGCCACTCATAAACACCATCTTTAGTTTGGCCCTTCAGTAGTGTTGCCCCCGTGTGAATGTCCTTTACAAGAAAAGCAGTGGGTAAGAATTCAATGGAAACATTATTTGAGATACAAAATTGAGAAATTGAAATGAGATTCTTTTTCATAGCAAGAACACAGAGGACATTATTCAATTGAAAAGTGTTATGAGTTGTTTGAAGAGAAGAAGAATCGATATGAGTAATGGAGAGACTTGAGCCATCACCGATCATAATGTCATCTGAGCCATTGTATGGAGTATGCATGGAAAGATTGGTTAGATAAGCTGTAACATGGTGGGAGGCTCCACTGTCCAGGAGCCAAGATGTATGATTGGGAGTATTGGAAGCATAATGAGCCCTTGGTTGCCATGGGGTAGCAGAGGGATTGTTCGGGGTAGGAAAGGGATTGGTGGATGTGTTGACTGGGACGAGTCAAAATGAGGGACATCATTTTGCCGTATGTCCTTGTATCCTGCAGATTTGACAATGACCCAAGTATGGTCAAGATGGGCGATTACCTTGAGCTATGAGTTGGCTGCTGTTTTGTGTAGTGGGATACCTATTTTGGTGGCTGTGGGAGGGGCGCCACGAATGATTGTTGGGGCCTGAAGGTGGAAGGTAGCCCCAAGTTCCTGGATTCCTGCGTGTAGGATTAGCAGTGGCAGGAAACTGAAGAGGGTCTAGTTTTGTGGTTATCACCAAGGCTTCAAAGTTGAGCAACTTTTCATGTAGTTCCTCAAAGGTTATAGGTGTGTCTCTGGCTTGTACAACACTTTTTATTTCTTTGTATTCATCACCAAGGCCATCAAGTATTTTTTTGGTGAGATCCTCTGCATCTAGAGGTGCTCCGAGAAGGGCAAGCTCATCAGTCTTTGCTTTGATGGATTGTAGGAACGCTGTGACACTGTCAGAGCCTTTGGTGATCAATTTGAGTTGGCTTTTGGATTGTTTGATGCGACCACGAGAAGGCTTGGCGTAAGTGGTGGCCAAGATAGTCCATGCTTCACGAGCAGTCTTGGCTTGTGCAATGAAAGGGATGATGGTGTATGGAGCCAATAATTACATTCAGGATTAACTGGTCTTGTCGAATCCAAAGTGTGTGAGCAAGGTTGGATATGGTTGTGTTATTTTGGGTGAGAGTGGCTAAGGAACATGGTTTGAGCCATCTATATAGCCTAAGAGGTCATAGCCAATGAAAAGGGTTTGAAATTGCAGTTTCCAAGAGAGGTAGTTGGTGGAGGTGAGATTTAGAGGGATTTGGGCAGCAACATTAATGCTGATAAGGGTGTTGTGTGATTCATTGGTGTTGATAATGGAAGGTGAAAAGGTGGCCATGGTTTCGAGATTAAAGAAAGGAGGTGAATGCGAGAAGAGGAGAAAAAAAATATATATATTGGAATTTGTTATCTCTGGTTTTGGTCTAATACCATAATATGATTGCAAAACTAAATACTTCTTATTGATTAATTAATCGTATAAATACATCATGAGAATAACCAATAGTGGTTGAAGATCCTACAACCTAGGAGGGTGTTTAAACTAAATCCTATATCTCTGGATGACAGCTATATACAACTAATTATATTCAAATAATATAATATGACATACAAGACTTTGTCAAGCAGGTAACTAACTCTATTATAGAGAACATAATTTAATTGACCATAAACCAGTGATTGTCATCCACACAATTATGACTTATAAAGCCGAATAGGGCTATCGGTAACGACGTTGGTAGGTGACGGAAAGAGTGGGATGACTTTGGTGGGGGAGGTGCTAGGGGGTGTGGGACAAGCAGAGAGCTCAAGTGGGAAGGAAAAAAATAATTAAAGTAAGATTTTGTGAAGCACTAATTAACTTGTCCTAAAACAACTGTACTTACAAGTTTTATTATATAACTTTTAAGACGGTTGTTAACTGTACCTAAAATATTTTAATATAAATTTAGGTACAATTGTTAATTGTACCTGTAAAATTTTCCTTAATTTTTTGAAAAATGTTCCGTGTTTTGGTTCCTAAAAGTTTCCTTAATTTTTGAAAAATGTTACGTATTTTGGTTTACTTTTAGGTATGGTTAACAACTGTACCTAAAATCAATTCTTTTCAAAAACGTGGTCAACCGTATATATAGCTATTTAGGTATTGTTGTAGTGGCTATTAGAGGTTGGGGAGCTGATTCTCAAGCTCTATTAATGGGAAGTTAATGTTAGTATGTGAATAATAAATATTAGGTGTTAGGTGTTAGTTAGTTAGTATTAATAAATGAAATGTAATCTATACATACTCCTAATTCCTTTGAATGAATTCAATGTAAATACTTCTATTTCATTATATTCAACTTGGTATCAAAACGGATATTTTATTTCAGTATTAATTACCTCATTTTTCTATCATGTTCCTCTAGTTGATTTCAACCACACGACTCACTTCCATGGCCATCCATCCTCCAGCCGTCGTCTCCAACTTCAGCGCCGTTCAACAGCTCCCACTGTCTCCGCCTCTGCTCCGCGCTCTCTGCTTCTTCCAATCACCAGCCTCCGTGCGCCTCTTCTTCGTACGCCGTCAGACCAGTCACCACGCTGCCCAGCATCCAAGTTCGCCCGCCTATGCTTCGTCCAGTCACCAACCTCTGCGTGCCTCTGCTCCTTCCAAGTCACCAGCCTCTGCACGCCTCTACTCCATCCAGTCACCAGCCTCCGTACGCCTCTACTCCGTCCAGTCACCAACCTCCGCGAGCCTCTGCTCCGTCCAGTCACAAACCTTCACACGCCTCTACTCTGTCTAGTCACCAGCCTCCGCACATCTTTGCTCCGTCCAAGTCCGCGACACCTCCATCAGCCACTGCAATCAACATCAAAGCCTTAAAGCAGCCACACCAACGCCTCACTAATGAGTGCTCAAAAAATACTAATATTTCGTGGTTTATTGCACTTAATTGTTTAGAATTAGATATATTAATTGTTGTTTATTCGATTAATTTTATAAATCTATCAATTCGGAATCACGGGTATGTTTTAGTGCATTTCAGGTGTTACGGCGCTCCGGTCATGAGTTACGGGCAAGACAAGTCATATATGTAAGCCTTACATAACGAGCCATCACAATGTAAGGGGGTAAATATGAAGAAAGGAAAGGCAACACGCGCCGCGGCGAGGAAAAGGCATGCCGCACCGGGGAGCTCTCAGGTTTTGACCATTATTTCCAGAATTTGTGTTGCGCCACGGCGGGGAAAATGTATGCTGCGGCGCGCCTATTCCTATTGCAATCAGGATTTGTGTAAACCCTTACATCTATAAATACCCCCCAAGACTCCCCTTTACCTACAACTTTTACACAAAATAATTTTGCGACCAAATAAAGGTTTCAATCAGTTTTAGGAGCTTTGCCACACTCAACGAAGCAAGAGAAACCATTCTAAGGATTCAAGGAAGCCGTCGACGATCGAAGATCAAGCTTTTGGAGAAGAATGCCATCCCATCCATTAGTGGGTATTTAGATCTAGGTTTTCCTTATTGTTATAGAATTCTATTTTCTTCTTCTTTCGTTGAAGTGTATGATCATATTATATTTGTCTATGAATTTTAATATGAACATGAGCGGCTAATTTCATTATGGATGTTTAGTTTGTGTTGCCATGTTTGCTAGAATTGTGTAAGGTGAATATTTTATTGATTTAACATAAATAAATTACCTTTTGATTAAGTGCATGTTTAGATATTTAATTATGAATTATCATGGGCCAATTTGAGATTCGTAGTTAGGTTGAAAAATCTAAGAATCTAGTTTTAGGAACGTCACCTTAACTTTATTCCGAAACACTTAATCAAAGCTTCAAATTAGTGACTTAGTCATAGCATTAGTTTCATTAGCATTTATTTCCTTGTGCATAATTTGATTGCTATTTGGTTTACCCCGATCGTAGTCAGTTAATTAGTTAATCAACAAAGAGATTTACTCCGACCGTAGGCAGTCTCATAATTAAAAGGAAAGCCGGTAAAATTGTTTATTAGAACATTCATGTTATTTCACTATTACTTTTCGATGCAAGCAGAGCCAACCAAGCTAAACGTTCATACATCCTCCATTGATTTTTAATCTACCTGAATTGATTGTTAATTTGCGATATTGATTTTGTTTAATTGTTCGTACCATTGTTCTCGTCACAAAACAATCACTTTTTACAATTTTACTAGATTGAGGACTCTAGTTACTTAGAGTTTTAGTTTCACTAGAACTCTATTTAATTAGTATTTTACTTTCGTTAGAACTCTATTTAGATTAAGAAAAATGTTATTTAGAACCACTGCAATTCCTTGAGAGATTGACCTCGGAGTTTTGCTTGTCACTTTTTTACGAGTGATTCGTACACTTACGAGTACTAAATTTATCACATCAAGTTTTTGGCGCCGCTGCCGGGGAATTGGCATTTTTAATAATTTTCTTTTTAACTTTTTAGAGTTTTTGAATTACTTTTATTTGTTTATTTATTTTATTTTTATTTTATTTGTTATCTTTTATTCAAAAATACAAAAAAAAAAAAATCAAAAAAATAAATTAAATCCTCAAATTAGATGAATTTAACATTTATGTGTCTCTTTACTTAGGTAAAAATATAATTTCCTTCATATATCACCGTCATTACAATCATATTAATATCATAGACTTCTGGATCGACTCAAGTAGACACGACACTAACCTAACAAAATTCAAGTGACAAAAGTTAAAAATTAAAAATTTGGTCATATTTCATGCTCATGGAATATTTTTCCCGCCCCCAACCTAATTTCTACATTGTCCTCAATGTTAAAAAAAACAAAAGAAATTAAGAAAAAGTGAGAGAAGTTACCCCCCTTTCGTATGAGATTGGGTATACAACACGTACGCTCCGGTTCATTATTTCTCGCTTTTCTCATGATGAAGCATTTTAATGTGCAAGAAACATGTATGAAACCTCAAAGTATATACCTTGATCTTTGTTTGCTTTTTATTTGTGCATGCAGGGTTGGAGATCACTTAACAAGGAACTCTCTCATTTCATTGACAACATTCATAGGATCAAACACCGATTGAGAAAACTGGATAATCAACTTCAAGAGGAAGAAGTCTGATGAGTGCTCGAAAAGCACTAATATTTCGTAATTAATTGTGCTTAATTGTTTAAAATATAGATTTGTTATGATTGTTTGTTTGATTATTTTCATAAATCTATCCATTCGAAGTCACGGGTATGTTTTAGTGCATTTTAGGTATTTTTAGCGTCAAATAATGAAAACACACAAAGACGGAACGAGACAAATATGTAAGCCTTACAGAACGAGCCATCACATATGTAAGGGGGTAAACATGAAGAAACTGAAGACAACGGGCGCCGCGGCGAGGAAAAGTCATGCCGCGGCGGGGAGCTCTCGGGTTTTTACATTATTTTCAGAATTTGTGTTGCGCCGTGGCGGGGAAAATGCATGCCGCGGCGCGCCTATTCCTATGGCAATCAGGATTTGTGTAAACCCTTACATCTATAAATACCCCCTTAGAGCTCCCCTTACAGAGAACTCGAACAACTTTGATACAACCTTACACTTTATAATTTTGCGACCAAACAAGAGATTCATCCAATTTTGGGAGTTTTGCTACACTAAAACGAAGCGAGAGAAACTATTCTAAGGATCCAAGGAAGCCGTCGACAATCGAAGATAAAGCTTTTGGAGAAGAATGCTATCCCATCCATAAGCGGTATTTAGATCTAGGTTTTTCTTGTTGTTATAGAATTCTATTTTCTTCTTCTTTTGTTGAAGTGTATGATCATATTTTATTTGCCTATGAATATTAATATGAACATGAACGGCTAATTTCATTATGGATGTTTAGTTTATGTTGCCATGTTTGCTAGAATTGTGTATGGTGTATATTTTATTGATTTAATATAAATGAATTACCTTTTGATTAAGAGCATGTTTAGATATTTAATTATGAATTATCATGGGCCAATTTGAGATTCATAGTTAGGTTGAAAGATCTTAGAATCTAGTTATAGGAACGTCACCTTAACTTAATTCCGAAACACTTAATCAAAGCTTCAAATTAGTGACTTAGTCATAGCATTAGTTTGATTGGCATTTATTTCCTTGCGCATAATTTGATTGCTATTTGATTTACCCCGACCGAAGGCAGTTAATTAGTTAATCAACAAAGAGATTTACCCTGACCGAGGGCAGTCTCGTAATTAAAAGGAAAGCCGGTAATATTGTTTATTTAGAACGTTCATGTTGTTTCACCATACCTTTTCGATGCAAGCATGGTCAACTAAGCTAAACGTCCATACATCCTCCATTGATCTTCAAATCCATTTGAATTGATTGTGAACTTGCAATATTGTTTTCGTTAATTGTTCGTACCATTGATCTCGTCACAATTTCAACTTGTTTACAGTTTTATTAGATTTAGGATTCTAGTTATTTAGAGTTTTAGTTTTACTAGAACTCTATTTAATTAATATTTTAGTTGCTTTAGGATTCTAGTTACTTAGAGTTTTAGTTTCACTAGAACTCTATTTAATTAGTGTTTTATTTTTATTAGAACTCTATTTAAATTAAGAAGACAGTTATTTAGAACCACTGCAATTCCTTGAGAGACCGACCTTGGAAGTTTCTTATCACTTTTCTACGAGTGATTCGTACACTTGCGAGTACTAAATTTATCACATCAAGTTTTTGGAGCCGTTGCCGGAGAATTGGCGTTTTAAATAATTTTCTTTTTAACTTTTTAGAGTTTCTAAATTAGATTTATTTATTTATTTTTGTTAAATTTTATTTTATTTTTATTTTTATCTTTTATTCAAAAAAAAAAAATTTCAAAATTCAAAATTCAAAAAAAAAAATTGTACTTTTAATTGCTTAATCTGTGGTGCTTTGATTTCTCTGTTGTTTTTGTTAGTTTTTGAAAGGTACCGTTCATAGACAACATCAACAAATTTTAAAATGCACCTAATCCGGCTGGATACTGAAATCCATGAGCCAATACAAGGCCTTTTGAAGAGCTGCATGATATGACAGACATGGAGGTATGTAGCATTTGTGGTTTATATGGGCATTATGCTAATGTTTGCACTTTTGCAGGTGATTACTATGCATCCACTAATTCAAACTTTGATCGTAATGAGGGATGTCACCCACCTTGGAATGATCCTTATTTTAGTACCTATAATCCTGAATGGGAAAATCACCATAATTCTTCATGGCAAGCAAACTCTACCCCACCTTATGCCCAATACAACATGCAAAACTCAAATCTTCAACCATATGACCCACCTTATGCACAATACCAAATGCAAAGCTCAAATTTTCATCAATATCCATCTAGGGCCACCTTGGAAGAGAGCTTGAATTCTTTCATACAAGGAAGTAGAGTTTATAATCAACCTAGGAAGCCAACCTTGGAAGAGAGCTTGAATTCTTTCATACAAGGAAGTAGAGTTTATAATCAACCTAGGAAGCCAAACTTGGAAGAGAGCTTGAATTCTTTAATACAAGGAAGTAGAGTTTCTAATCAACCTAGGAAGCCAACCTTAGAGGAAACCTTGAATGCTTTCATACAGTCTACTAGTGAAAGGATGGAGTCTATGGAGGCATCAATGAAAAGAATAGAAATGCAAGTTGGGCAACTAGCGGAACAAATTCAAAAACAAGAAGAGTTGCCCACTCAAATTGAGCAAGTGAAGGATGACACAATCCTTCAAAGTGGTAAAAATTTTGAAAATATTTATTTTCCTGAAACTTTTAATGATTTACCATTTTATGTAGAAAATACAAATGGGGAGCAAGCAATTCTCAAAGAATGTCAAGCTAAGGAATATCAAATTCTACAAACTTCTAAGGAGAACAAGGAGGAATTATCTTCACCTCCCATGCCGCATAAGGCACCTAAGACTTGCACATTCCCAAATCATTTTTCATACCACTTCCAAGAAAAAGTGTGTGCTGTGCTTCATAAGAAGCAACTACCGATATGGAAGGACAAACTTAATGACATATTAGCTTGGAAAATTGATATCACACACTTCAAGATCTTTGATGATGGTGGATAGAAAGTGATTAGCAACGTCTTGCTAAGACGTTAAAGAAAGCGCTTGGTGGGAGGCAATCCACCATATTCGGTAGTATCAACTTCTTTTCTTTTCTTTATTTTCTTTTTATTTATTTATTTTTTTTAATTTTTTTTATTTAGTTTAATTTTCTTTTTCAGTTTTTCCTTTATTTTATTTTATTATTATTTTTATTTTATTTTTCTTTGGATTGTTTAAGATTTCTAACTTTGTTTAATGTCTTTGTTTTTCATTTGATTTAGTTATAATTTAAATTTGGATTTGAGTTGTGATGCATATACTTTGAGGTTTCATACATGTTTCTTGCACAATAAATGCTTCATCATGAGAAAAGCGAGGAATAATGAACCGGAGCGTACGTGTAGTGCACACAATCTCATACCAAAGGGGGGTAACTTCTCGCACTTCTTTTCTTAATTTCTTTTGTTTCTCTTTTTTAACATTGAGGACAATGTAGAAATTAGGTTGGGGGTGGAAAAAATATTCCATGAGCATGAAATGACCAAATTTATAATTTTTAACTTTTGTCACTTGAATTTTTAGGTTAGTGTCGTGTCTACTTAAGTCAATCCGGAAGTCTATGATATTAAAATGATTATAATAACGGTGATATATGAAAGAAATTAGATTTTTACCTAAGTAAAGAGGCATATAAATGTTAGATTCATCTAGTTTGAGAATTTTGTGGTATATGTGGTAGTTTGCATGGTTAGTATGACTATTTTGGTTTGTGTAATGTATGCATGTTCGTGATATATTTTAAATCTCAACAAACTCTAGAACTCATTTGAAAACCCATTGAAGCGAAATGATAGAATCAAATGCCACTTAGAAAGTGATTTAGGCCATCTTTGGACCGTTTGGACTTTCATGCCTCCTAGTATTATTTTATCCATAGTACACCCCTGAACTCAACATTGACATACGTTGTACTACCCTTAGTGATAAGAGTATTTAATGTAATATTTGATTTTCATGAGCAATTATGTTGTATTTATCTTGCTTCATCACAAAAAAAATAAAATAAAAAAAAAATGATGATGATGATTGAAATAATAAGCAAGAGAAACTATTCTAAGGATCCAAGGAAGCCGTCGACAATCGAAGATAAAGCTTTTGGAGAAGAACGCTATCCCATCCATAAGCGGTATTTAGATCTAGGTTTTTCTTGTTGTTATAGAATTCTATTTTCTTCTTCTTTCATTGAAGTGTATGATCATATTTTATTTGCCTATGAATATTAATATGAACATGAGCGGCTAATTTCATTATGGATGTTTAGTTTGTGTTGCCATGTTTGCTAGAATTGTGTATGGTGTATATTTTATTGATTTAATATAAATGAATTACCTTTTGATTAAGAGCATGTTTAGATATTTAATTATGAATTATCATGGGCTAATTTGAGATTCGTAGTTAGGTTGAAAGATCTTAGAATTTAGTTATAGGAACGTCACCTTAACTTAATTCCGAAACACTTAATCAAAGCTTCAAATTAGTGACTTAGTCATAGCATTAATTTGATTGGCATTTATTTCCTTGCGCATAATTTGATTGCTATTTGATTTACCCCGACCGAAGGCAGTTAATTAGTTAATCAACAAAGAGATTTACCCCGACCGAAGGCAGTCTCGTAATTAAAAGGATAGCCGGTAATATTGTTTATTTAGAACGTTCATGTTGTTTTACCATACCTTTTCGATGCAAGCATGGTCAACTAAGCTAAACGTCCATACATCCTCCATTGATCTTCAAATCCATTTGAATTGATTGTGAACTTGCAATATTGTTTTCGTTAATTGTTCGTACCATTGATCTCGTCACAATTTCAACTTGTTTACAGTTTTATTAGATTTATGATTCTAGTTATTTAGAGTTTTAGTTTTACTAGAACTCTATTTAATTAATATTATAGATGCTTTAGGATTCTAGTTACTTAGAGTTTTAGTTTCACTAGAACTCTATTTAATTAGTGTTTTATTTTTGTTAGAACTTTATTTAAATTAAGAAGACAATTATTTAGAACCACTGCAATTCCTTGAGAGACCGACCTTGGAAGTTTCTTATCACTTTTCTACGAGTGATTCGTACACTTGCGAGTACTAAATTTATCACATCAAAGTCCAACAACAATTACAAGCAGCAATGGGTGACAACATGGCTAGGCCGATGATGAACAAAGAGTTTGCAAGACCTATCATTGGAACCGCCACATTGTGCACTCGACTTACAGAGGCAGCTAGGAATTATGAGTTGAAAAATATTCATTATTCCATGCTTCCCTCCTTTTACGGTATCCCTAATGAAGATCCTTTAAATTTTATGCGTGAATTATATGTTACTGTGCAAACCTTTCCACTGCAGTGACTTAGTGAAGGTCGACTTTGGATGAGGTGTTTTCCATACACTCTCAAAGATAGAGCTAAGTCTTGGCTCATGACATTGGCACCCGGTTCTTTGGCCACTTGGGACGATGTTTATAACAAATTTATGGGTAAGTTATATTCCCATAAAAAAACGTCTAACCTAAGAACAAAAATTGCTACTTTTTCGTAGATGGATGGAGAACCCTTCCACGAGGCTTGGGACAGATTCAAATTGCTTTTGATACAGTGTCCACATCACCACTTTCCGTTGCAGCTACGGAATCAGTTTTTCTACGATGGATTGACACTACAATGTCAATTCACAGTTGACAACGCTGCAGGAGGAGCTATGGGTGAGAAAACAGCAGATGAAACTTACGAACTATTCGAGATGTTGGGAGCCAATTCCCAACAAAAGAGCGCTAGAGGAAGAAGAGCTGGAGTCCACGAATTAGGCTCCAACAATGAAATGGCCATGCAACTTGCTGAATTGACGAAACAAGTGCAACTTCTCACTACCTCCAATATTAATCAAATGCCAAAACACGAGGTATGTGGAGTTTGTGGTTCATATGGACATGGTGCTAACGTTTGTTCTTTTGCAGGTGATCCTTATACAGGTACTACTGAAGAGGCAAATTTAATGCAAGGGTATCAACCTAAACCTAAGAATGACCCTTATTCAAATACCTACAACTCTAGATGGAGGAATCACCCTAACTTTGCTTGGAAACAAAACAATAGCCAACCATTTGTCCAAAATCAAAAACAAGGCCAAAATATAAATCGACAATTTTCACAAAATAAACCAACCGTAGAGGAAACCCTAAATAATTTCATACACTCTTGTAGTGGAAGGATGGACTCTATGGAAGCTTCAATGAAAAGAGTGGAAATGCAAGTGGGATAGCTAGCAGAACAAATGCACAAATAAGAGACGGGAAAGCTACCCAGTCAACCCGAACAAGCCAAAGCTGTCACGGTTCTTTGGAGTGGTAAGGTCGTTACTAAAAATTTACCTGAACTTTCTAATGATTTATCTTATAGTGCATGTAACATGGAAGATGACAACAATGTTTCTAAGAAATTGGAGGAGAGAGGTGACAAGCATGAAGAGCCTTCAAAGGCGACAATTGGAGAATCATCTAACCCACCTAAGCTACACAAGTCATCGGAGCCATATCGACCACCCGTACCATTCCCGCACTATTTAAAGGACAGTAAGCAAGATAAACAGTTTTCTGATTTATTTAACATGCTTTCTAAGGTTAATATCAATTTTCCATTGTTAGATGTAATTAGAAACGTGCCTTCTTATGCTAAATTTTTCAAAGAACTAAACACAAAGAAAAGAAGGTATGAGCTTAATGAAAGAGTAATCGTTTCTGAAATTGCTAGTGCGGTGCTTCAATGCAACTTACCCCCTAAATTGAAAGATCCAGGTAGTTTCATAATTGATATCACTATGGGGGATAGGAAAGTAGCTAAGGTTATGCTTGATTTAGGTGCTAGTATCAATTTGATGCCTTGCTCGATTTTCTTGCAGCTAGGTTTGGGAGAGCTAAAACCAACAACCATGTCCCTTCAACTTGCAGACATATCTGTTAAATATCCGAAGGGCATGGTTGAGGACTTACATGTACAGGTAGATAAGCTAATCATACCTATTGCCTTTGTGGTTTTAGACATGCAGCACAATCCATCTTTGGACAAGGAGCAGACCATTCTTTTGGGTAGACCATTTATGGCCACTACCCAAACCATCATTGATGTCCAAAGTGGAAAGTTGACAATGACAGTCTTAGGAGAGACTGTGCATTTTAAGGTTTTTGATTCATCTCCTTACCTTTCTATATCTGCTATTGATGAATGCTCTTTTGTAGAATGTTTAGATCCAATAATTCATGATACTTTTGTGCATGCTAGATTAGATGATAAATTGGAGGTAGCACTTACAGTTGGAGAGGTAGATGACATCTTAGACTATGAGGCTAGGGAGTACAGTGATCTATTAGACAATGCCATATCATTAGATGACACTATACACCATTAGATTTATTGGATGTCCCATATGATGATGAAATTGCTCCACCTGAATTGGAACTTAAGGAACTACCTAAGCATCTAAAATATGTCTTTTTGGGAGAGAATGAGACCTACCCTGTTATTATTTCATCTACACTCACCCAAAACCAAGAGGAGAAATTGATTGGAGAGCTTAAGAAGTATAAAAAGGCAATAGGATGGAGTATTGGGGACATTAGAGACATTAGTCTGGCAATGTGTATGCATAAGATTAATTTAGAGGACGATGTCAAACCTGTTAAAGAAGTGCAAATGAGACTAAACCCAATCATGCAAGAGGTAGTTAAGAAAGAAGTTTTGAAACTCCTAGCAGTAGGGATAATTTATCCAATTGCTGATAGTAAGTGGGTTAGTCCCGTTCATGTGGTACCAAAGAAATCTGGAATAACCGTGGTTAAAAATGAAAAAGATGAATTAGTGCCCCCTAGGATAATTACGGGTTGGAGGATGTGTATTGATTTTCGAAAGCTGAATTTGTACACCAAAAATGATCACGTCCCCCTCCCCTTCATTGATTAAATGTTAGAAAGACTAGCTGGGCACGATTTCTATTGCTTTTTGGATGGTCTTTCAGATTATTATCAGGTACCCATCGCTCCGGAGGATCAAGAGAAAACCACATTCACATGCCCATTCGAAACTTTCGCTTTTAGGAGAATGCCATTTGGACTATGCAATGCTCCTGCCACCTTTCAGAGATGTATGATGTCGATCTTTTTAGACGTGGTGGAGAAATTCATTGAGGAAAAGAAAAGGTTTTTCAGTGTTTGCTGGCAATACTTTTGGGATGACCCGTATTTGTTCAAGTTATGTCAAGATCAAGTCATCCGGAGGTGTGTGCCTGAAGAGGAACATGAGAGCATCTTAACCTGTTGCCATGAGCTACATTGCGGGGTCATTTTGGTGGTAAGAAAACGGCCCTAAAGGTATTACAATCTGGTTTTTATTGGCCTACATTATTTAAAGATGCTAACATGTTTTGTGTGAGATGTGATAGATGTCAAAGGACTGGTAACATAGGTAAGCGTAACGAAATGCCTTTGACGTCTAATCTTGTAGTAGAATTATTTGATGTGTGGGGAATTGACTTCATGGGTCCGTTTCCCCCATCTTTTGGCTACACTTACATATTAGTCGCAGTCGACTATGTTTCAAAATGGGTAGAAGCGATACCCACTAGATCTAATGACGCTAAAGTTGTTGTTAAATTTTTGAAGGATAATATTTTTAGCAGATTTGGCACACCGAGAGTGATCATTAGTGATGGAGGCAGCCACTTTTGCAATAGACTCTTCGATGGGCTTTTGAAAAAGTACAACATTTTTCATAGAGTGGCTACCCCATACCATCCCCAAACTTTGGGGCAAGTGGAAGTGAGCAACCGACAGATCAAAGGAATATTGGAACGCACAGTGCACCCCTTAAGGAGAGATTGGTCAGTTAAGTTGAATGATACCTTGTGGGCATATCGTACAGCGTACAAAACTCCAATTGGTATGAGTCCCTACTGGTTAATTTTTGGTAAAGCATGTTACTTACTCGTTGAGCTAGAGCATAGAGCTTATTGGGCTATTAAGAAGCTCAACATGGACATGGAAAAAGTTAGGGAAAAACGACTACTCTAACTGAGCGAACTTGAGGAAATTCGGGACGAAGCTTACAAAAATGCCAAGATCTACAAGGAGCGTACTAAGCGCTATCACGATAAAGGGCTCCTTGGTAAGTATTTCGTTCCTGGAATGAAAGTTCTATTATACAATTCACGTTTGCGTTTGTTTCCAGGAAAACTTCACTCTAGGTGGAGTGGACCATACACAATCGCTAATGTACTTCCACATGGAGTAATCGAGTTGATCAATCCAAAAACGAAAGAAACGTTTAAAGTAAACGGGCATCGTGTCAAGCCATACTTGGAAGGAGACAATTTGAAAAGCATCGAAAGAATACGTCTCCTAGATGAATAAACACGAGAGCAGGCATGTCATGTTAAGACGTTAAACTAAGTCCTTAATGGGAGGCACCCATTCGGTATTGTATTTCTTTTGTTGTTTTTTTTATTTTTTTATTATTTTTATTGTATTTTTATTTTTAAAAGTTTGTCAAGGCAATGAGGACATTCCCAAATTTTGGTTGGGGGTAGATGCGTTGCACGTCTTCAAATTTTCCAAAAAAAATCAAAATTTTTCAAAAACATGTGTGCGCCGCGGTGGGGTAAATTTGTGCCGCGGCGTGGTACTTCTTGTTTCAAAACAAATTTTTAAAAACAATTCTATGCCGTGGTGGGGATAATTTGTGCCGCAGCGGGGGACTTTCTGTTTAAAACCAAATTTTCAAAAAAATGTGCGCGCCGCAGCGGGGAATATTTGTGCCGCGGCAAGAAATGTTCTGTTTCACGCACAATTTCAAAAATTTTAACCGCACCGTGGCGGGAAAAAATGTATGCCGCGGCGTGCCTCTAAAAAATGGGCAGAAAAGGCACTCGGGCAGTTTCAAAAACATTTCAAAAATCATTTCAAAACTTTTCCCTCACTTTCTCACATTTTCTCTCCACTCTTCTCTCCAATTTCTTCCGAAATCCTCACCAAAATTCAAACTTTACTCAATCAATTCTTCAATTCAACATTGCTAACACCTTTTCATCCATCAATTTCAGAAGATTTGCTCCAAGGATCAAGTTTCTCTCCAATTCAAGAATTAGGGTTTCAAGCAAAATTTGGGGGTTTTCCTTCAAGACTTCAATTGCATTCCAAAGAGGTAAAATTCGTCACATTTATGCTTCAATTCAGTATTAATTTTTTGGAAATTGTGAAATTTTGTCTTAAATTTAGAATTAAGTGAAAATTTTGGATAAAAGGGGAGCAAATTTTTGGGATTTTTCTGCATTTTCTGAAACTTAAGTTGTTTGTTGAATTTATTTGGTTTAAGAATTGAAATGGCCCCTAAAAGAAAGGCTGGTGGCAGTAGTTGTTCCAAGGGGAAAGGAAAAGTGGTTGAGGATAGGACTTATGACGCCTCTCGATTTGTAAGCCGAGAAACACAAGAGCGGTACGAAGGTGCCGCCAAAAGAAATTAGGGATTCGTCAATGAGAGAGGAATGAAATTTGGCCAAGTGGGAGTAATGGGAATTTTTGATATAGTAGAGAGATTAGGATGGAAGAAATTCGCATATGCCCCGGAGGCGGGTGTGAGTTTGCTTGTTTGAGAATTCTACACGAATGTCCCGGAAGCGAGAGATGGAATGGTTTGGGTGAGGGGCGTTGAAGTCCCCTTCAATAGGACTGTGATCAACTCGTACTGTGGGTTAAGGGACATTCACAATAACGCGTATGAAACCTACTTAACACAGGTTGATTACGACAAAATAATTAATACCTTGACCGATGGTTATGGTGAGAGGGAATACAAGGGGGAAATGGTAAATATTTTTCAAGCAAAGCACCTAAGGACCCATTCCCGAATTTGGCAATATTTTGTCTGCACAAGGTTAATGTCGACTCGACATTACAATACAGTCGATCGGGAACGGGCTATATTGCAATTTGCTATAGAGACTGAGCAGTCCATAGATGTGAGAATGGTCATACAATAGAGAGTTGTGTACTCAGCTGAGCACCACAACATTAGCTATTTCTTTCCCTAACTCATAACCACCCTTTGTGTCAAGCACGGAGTCAAATACGACACGGGCGAGGTCTTATTGCAGCCGGGTGAAACATTAACCTTCGCCTACATGCAACACCTTACAAGTGGAACTAAGGCTGGGCAAGGAAGTAGGAAGGGTGATTCTTCCAAGAACGCTTCTACAAGAGACAGGTTGGTAAACCTAGAAGCAAAGGTTAATAAAATGCATCAATATCAACACAAGATGCATCAATACCAAACCCAACAACAAGCGTGGCTCAGTGATCACATGAAATATCAACACGAGTACCAAGGTCTACTCCACCAAATGATTAGCTGCCAATTGACACACAGTGGAATAGACCTCACCCAATTCCAGCCACCTCCACAATATCCAGGACATGACTTTACTTTTATACCACCGGCGGACCAACCCGAGGATGAGGAAAATGAGCAACCCGAAGACTTGGAGGACTGAGCCTCCCATTTGTAATTTTTCTTTGGTTTATTTTTATTTTTATTTTATTTTGGACTAATTTTCTTTTTCTTTTATTTTCCTCTATTTGGATTGTTTAAGACTTATTAACTTTGTTTAATGTTTTCTGTTTTCATTTTCTCTAGTTATAATTTAAATTTGGATTTGAATTGTGATGCATATACTTTGAGGTTTCATACATGTTTCTTGCACATTAAAATGCTTCATCATGAGAAAAACGAGGAATAATGAACCGGAGCGTACGTGTTGTATACACAATCTCATACGAAAGGGGGGTAACTTTTCTCACTTTTTCTTAATTTCTTTTGTTTTTCTTTTTAACATTGAGGACAATGTAGAAATTAGGTTGGGGGTGGGAAAAATATTCCATGAGCATGAAATATGACCAAATTTTTAATTTTTAACTTTTGTCACTTGAATTTTGTTAGGTTAGTGTCGTGTCTACTTGAGTCGATTCGAAAGTCTATGATATTAACATGATTGTAATGACGGTGATATATGAAGGAAATTAGATTTTTACCTAAGTAAAGAGACACATAAATGTTAAATTCATCTAGTTTGAGGATTTTGTGGTATATGTGGTAGTTTGCATGGTTATATGACTATTTTGTTTGTGTAATGTATGCATGTTTATGATATATTTTAAGTCTCAACAAGCTCTAGAACTCATTTGAAAACCCATTAAAGCGAAATAATAGAATCAAATGCCACTTAGAAAATGATTTAGGCCATCTTTGGACCGTTTGGACTTTTCAAGCCTTCCCGTATTATTTTATCCATAGTACACCCTTGAATTCAATATTGACATACGTTGTACTACCCTTAGTGATAAGAGTACTCAATATAATATTTATTTTTCATGAGCAATTATGTTGTATTTATCTTGCTTCATCATAAAAAAATGATGATGAGTGAACTAATAAGCAAGAAAAGTAGAGAAAGAAAATAAAGCAAAAAAGATCTAAGGGACATATGAAATTTATAGGAGGATGAAAAAGAACACTTGGTGAAAAAAAAAAGCTGAAAATAAGTTTGTGAAATAAAAAGTACTCTTATCCTATTGAAAATATCATTTCCGTACTTTCATAATCACACACCTAACCACAAATTTATAAGCTTAATGAAGTCCTATAGATTCTAGGTAGTTTGACTTCTATATTAGTGGAGATGGATTTGAAAAGTGAGCATATGGAGGTTGGAAGTGCAAAATTCTCATTCATATTTTACTTGCACATTTATGAGATATTAAAATGTAATCTATGAATATCATGCATGACACGATCAGATAGTGTAAGTAACGGGCTTGTGTGCTTTGATTGGTTGATCAAAATTCGATTACTAAGATGCGTTTGATGTTTGGACTGTTTTTGAGCTTAAGTGATTTTTAACTATTTTGTATGTCATTCGTTGTTCACAATTTTTGAGACGTATGCATGGATTGATTCAAGTATGTTAGAGTCTTTATTTAGTTTTGTTAGTTACGATGTTTGCGGGTATCATCACTGGAAACCCTCACGAGACTACAACTCGTCCACTAGGGTCACCTAAGGGTTTAAAGGCTTGTTGCATACGCTAAATGCAACCGTGACAATCTACGGAAGTGATTTAGGTTAGGTTAGTTTATTCGTTTTATTTTAATTTTTAGGTCACTCCTCTTGCTAGAGACTAGCAAGAAGCTGGTTGGGGGTTGTGATGAGTGCTCAAAAGCACTAATATTTCGTGGTTTATTGCACTCAATTGTTTAGAATTAGATTTATTATTTGTTGTTTATTCGATTAATTTCATAAATCTATCAATTCAGAATCACGGGTATGTTTTAGTGCATTTTAGGTGTTTTTAGCGTCAAACGAGTTGAATATTGTAAACACGCAAAGACAGAGCACTTACGGCGCTTGGGTCACGAGTTACGGGCAAGACAAGTCAATTATGTAAGCCTTACATAACGAGCCATTACATATGTAAGGGGGTAAATATGAAGAAAGGAAAGGCAACACGCGCCGCAGCGAGGAAAAGGCATGCCGCGGCGGGGAGCTCTCGGGTTTTGACCATTATTTCCAAAATTTGTGTTACGCCACGGCGGAAAAAATGTATACCGCAGCGTGCCTATTCCTATTGCAATCAGGATTTGTGTAAACCCTTACATCTATAAATACCCCCTAGACTCCCCTTTACATACAACTTTTACACAAAACAATTTTGCGACCAAATAAAGGATTCAATCAGTTTTAGGAGCTTTGCCACACTCAACGAAGCAAGAGAAACCATTCTAAGGATTTAAGGAAGCCGTCGACGATCGAAGATCAAACTTTTGGAGAAGAACGTCATCCCATCTATTAGTAGTATTTAGATCTAGGTTTTTCATGTTGTTATAGAATTCTATTTTCTTCTTCTTTCGTTGAAGTGTATGATCATATTATATTTGTCTATGAATTTTAATATGAACATGAGCGGCTAATTTCATTATGGATGTTTAGTTTGTGTTGCCATGTTTGCTAGAATTGTGTATGGTGAATATTTTATTGATTTAACATAAATAAATTACCTTTTGATTAAGAGCATGTTTAGATATTATGAATTATCATGGGCCAATTTGAGATTCATAGTTAGGTTGAAAAATCTGAAAATCTAGTTTTAGGAACGTCAACTTAACTTTATTCCGAAACACTTAATCAAAGCTTCAAATTAGTGACTTAGTCATAGCATTAGTTTGATTAACATTTATTTCCTTGCGCATAATTTGATTGCTATTTGGTTTACCTCGACTGTAGGTAGTTAATTAGTTAATCAACAAAGAGATTTACCCCGACCGTAGGCAGTCTCGTAATTAAAAGGAAAGCTGGTAAAATTGTTTATTAGAACATTCATGTTATTTCACCATTACTTTTCGATGCAAGCATGACCAACCAAGCTAAATGTCCATACATCCTCCATTGATTTTTAATCTACCTGAATTGATTGTTAATTTGCGATATTAATTTTGTTTAATTGTTCATACCATTGTTCTCGTCACAAAACAAACACTTTTTACAGTTTTACTAGATTTAGGACTCTAGTTACTTAGAGTTTTAGTTTCACTAGAACTCCATTTAATTAGTATTTTACTTTTGTTAGAACTTTATTTAGATTAAGAAAAAGGTTATTGAGAACCACTGCAATTCCTTGAGAGACTGACCTTGAAGGTTTGCTTGTCACTTTTCTACGAGTGATTCGTACACTTGCGAGTACTAAATTTATCACATCATTCACCAATTGTCAGCTGTGAAGTCAGCCCAAGTAACATTAAAGCACCCAAGTTTTAATTAAACATTTGTTAAAACCCTAGCTAAGTCCAAGCCCAATTTTCAACAACAGCCCAAGTCCAAGCAATTGTCCAAGCCCAATTTTCAACAACAGCCCAAGTCCAAGCCCAATTGTCAAAACCCTAGCTCAAGTCCAAGCCCAATTTTCAACAACAGCCTAATCAATTTAAATTTAGCCCAGTCACCAGGCCTAGTCAGTAAGCTCAGTAAAAAAAAAGAACTTTTATTCTGTTGCACATTATTATTTTTCTGTTTCAGTGGAAGATTCAAGACAACATCAGAGTTCTAAGACTAATGAACTTCCAAAATTTGAAGTTTTTGTCAAGAGTTCAGAAAGTGACTCTTTTGGGGGTACCAAACTCAATGGTACAAATTTTCGAACATGGAAAAGGGTTATGTTTGTTTATCTTCGACGAATGCACAAGATGGGGCATGTGACTAAATCAATCAAGGCTCCTAGTCAAGATGATGTAGAGGCCTATACTAAGTGGGAAGATGATGATGGCCTGGTAATGTCAATTCTATTTAGAGCTATTACTGATGATGTATTACAGATGGTAGAGGAGTGTGAAACCGCTGAGGCCATTTGGAATACCCTAGGTGATCTCTATACAAATGAGTTTGACTTTATTCAAGTTCATGAATTGATGTGCAAAGCTGTTGGCATGCAGCAGAATGAGCAACCAGTATCTATGTTTTATACCAAACTGAAAAATGTATGGGCTGAAATTGATTAGAAGCGTCCGTGCAAAATTAAAAATCAAGAGGACCTTCTACGGTAATAGAAAGAGAAGGAGCTGGAGCGAGTACATGCATTCTTGAGAGGACTTGATACGAAACATAATAGTGCCAAGGGAAAATTGCTTCGAATGCCAGACCCTTTGAGCTTGACAACAGCTTTTACATACATCTGTAAAGATGAATCTCAGCAGGAAAGTCTTAATCAGGCACAAGTTGAGGTATCAAGCCTAGCCATTCAGGCCAAATCAAAAGCACCTTTCCTCCAGCAGTAAAGTTCAATCCCACTTTATCAACAAGGACCTCCACCAGGTTTTGCCAATCGCCCTCGTCCTCAATGCTCTTATTGCAATGAAGGTAAGCATCTTTGAGAAACTTGTTGGAAACTAAACCCACACTTGAAACCCAGAAGGCAAAATTATCGTCCTAGAGCAAAAGCAGCTGCAGTGCAAAAAGTCCAAGAATTAGATTACTATGGAGTGACTAGACAGGATCATCATATGGAATGTGGAGGCATCCCTACAGCTTCAATAGCTAGTCATGGTAAGATTGGTATGGCTTTAAACATTTCTCACTTTGTTGGGTCTAATACTTGGATTATTGATTCTGGTGCATCTGATCATATGACTTATGATAAATCTTAT
Source organism: Elaeagnus macrophylla (assembly GCA_029378325.1). Taxonomy (NCBI): domain Eukaryota; kingdom Viridiplantae; phylum Streptophyta; class Magnoliopsida; order Rosales; family Elaeagnaceae; genus Elaeagnus; species Elaeagnus macrophylla. Next base: position 7,316,010 of record CM055645.1, read on the forward strand.
TTTACTGAGTTATCTTCCCTACCAGTGTCTTATGTTACGAATGCTAATGGTGAGGTCTTTCCTGTCTTAGGGAAGGGGACAGTCCGTATCACTCCAGCTTTACAACTCCATAATGTTTTATTTGTATCTAACTTATCTCATCACTTAATATCTGTCTCATAGTTGAATACTGAGTCTAAATGTTATGTAATCTTTTATCCTATGTATGTGATTTTTCAGGATCTTCTTACCAGAAAAATAATTGGTTGAGGGTATTTGAGGGATAGATTGTTTTGTCTGGATCAGAACTACGCAGGGAAGAAACCAGGAGCACAGACAAGCACTACATTGACTTCTAGTTTTGACAAGATAAGTGAAATTTGGTTGTGGCATTGCCGTTTAAGGCATCCGTTTTTTAGTCTTATGAAAAAATCCATGCCTACTTTGTTTATTGGTGCTAGTGAGTCTGTTTTACATAATGAGACATGTGTTTTGGCCAAGACCCATTGTATTACTTATTTTCCTAGTATTTCTAATAAAAGTGCTATTCCTTTTGAATTAATTCATTCTAATATTTGGGGACCATCTAAAGAGCCCATTGTATCGGGTATGAGATATTTTATTTCGTTTATTGATGACTGTACAAGGTTGTCATGGGTTGCTCTTTTTAGAACAAAAGATGAAGTTTTTTCAACTTTTCATACCCTTGTTCAAACACAATACAATAGCATCATTAGGATCCTCCGTTCTGACAATGGGGAAGAATATGTTAATTATGTTTTTCAAGACTTTTTCAAAACACATGGGATTGTTCACCAAACTACTTGCCCACAAACATCACAATAAAATGGGGTGTCTAAAAGAAAAAATCGTCATTTACTTGATATGGCTAGTGCACTCCTATTTAGTGCTCATATGCCAAAATATCTTTGGGGTGATGCTGTACAAGCTTCCGCCCATCTTATCAATTATGTCTTTCTAGTGTCCTTAACGGACAAATCCCATTTCAGATTCTCGCATCTTATGTCTCCTAGTCATCCTTCCATAATCTTCTTTCCCGTGTATTTGGTTGTGTTGCTTTCGTACATATTCCTAAAAATCAGAGGTCTAAGCTAGATGCCCGAGTAATTAAGTGTGTGTTTGTTGATTATGGAGATTATCAGAAAGGGTACAAGTGCTCCCATCCATCGACCAGAAAGTATTATGTCACTATGGATGTTACCTATTTTGAGGACATGAGTTATTTTTCCTCACTTGATACTGCTCGTCAAGGGGAGAATTCATATTTCGAAGAACTGTATCATGGTGAGGGGGAGGAATTAGAAGAATCACCAACTGATGTTTCTATGGGTCCAGTTGAGATTCCTAATCCATTGAATCCAGTCATCGAAGAAGCAGATGCTCCAAGTATCAAAGCACCAAATCCGCTCACAGCAAATGAAAATGAAGATACTACTGTTCCCTCAAGCATCACTCATACCCTTGATCAACAGCTCCCTAATACTGAAGGTCACTCATTTGAGATATGTACACCTACTGATACTAATAGCATTGAGTATAGTGTTGGCCAATCTGTGTTACCAAATAGGTCTACTCGGGGTCAACCATCAAAAAGATATGAACCAAATATCTATGCAAAATCAAAATATCCAATAGCCAAATACATGTCCACTAAAAGATTGGCTAAGTTATATGAATCATTTCTCCAAATAGCCATATCTGCTGTAATGCCAAATACATATCTGCTGTATCAGTACCTAACAAAGTGCAGGATGCATTGGTGATGAGTGCTCAAAAAGCACTAATATTTCATGATTAATTGTGCTTAATTGTTTAATATATAGATTCGTTGTGATTATTTATTCGATTAATTTCATAAATCTATCCATTCAGAGTCACGGGTATGTTTTAGTGCATTTCAGGTGTTTTTAGCGTCAAATGAGTCAAATGATGAAAATACGCAAAGACGGAACACTTAGGGCGCTCGGATCACGAGTTACGGGCAAGACAAGTCAACTATGTAAGCCTTACATAACGAGCCATCACATATGTAAGGGGGTAAGCATGAAGAGAAGGAAAGCAATGCGCGCCGCGGCGAAGAAACCATGTGCCACGGCGAGGGTCTTAACAACGTATGTAAAGGCATTTACATACCATTACATACAAGGCGCGCCGCGGCGAAGAAACCATATGCTACGGCGAGAGGCTCTTGGGTTGCATCCTGGGAAATCATGAAAACATTGCGCGCCGCGGCATGATTATTGTGCGCCGCGGTGGGGAGCTCTCGAGTTTTTACATTATTTTCAGAATTTGTGTTGCGCCGCGGCGGGGAAAATGTATGCCGCGGCGCGCCTATTCCTATGGCAATCAGGATTTCTGTAAACCCTTACATCTATAAATACCCCCTCAGAGCCCCCCTTATAGAAGAACTCGAACAACTTGTACACAACTTTACACATTACAATTTTGAGACCAAACACTACATTCAATCAGCTTTGGGAGCTTTGTTACACTCAAACGAAGCGAGAGAAACCATTCTAAGGATCCAAGGAAGCCTTCGACAATCGAAGATAAAGCTTTTGGAGAAGAACGCTATCCCATCCATAAGCGGTATTTAGATCTAGGTTTTCTTTGGTGTTATAGAATTCTATTTTTCTTCTTCTTTCGTTGGAGTGTATGTTCATATTTTATTTGTCTATGAATATTAATATGAACATGAGTGGCTAATTTCATTATAGATGTTTAGTTTGTGTTGCCATGTTTGCTAGAACTGTGTATGGTGTATATTTTATTGATTTAATATAAACAAATTACTTTTTGATTAAGAGCATGTTTAGATATTTAATTATGAATTATCATGGGCCAATTTGAGATTAGTAGTTAGGTTGAAAGATCTTAGAATTTAGTTATAGGAACGTCACCTTAACTTTATTCCGAAACACTTAATCAAAGCTTCAATTTAGTGACTTAGTCATAGCATTAATTTGATTGGCATGTTTTTCCTTGCGCGTAATTTGATTACTATTTGATTTACCCCAACTGAAGGTAGTTAATTAGTTAATCAACAAAGAGATTTACCCCAACCGCAGGCAGTCTCGTAATTAAAAGGAAAGCCGGTAATTTTGTTTATATAGAATGTTCATGTTATTTCACCATACCTTTTCGATGCAAGCATGGTCAACCAAGCTAAACGTCCATACATCCTCCATTGATTATCAAATTTATCTGAATTGATTGTTACTTGCGATTTTGTTTTCGTTTAATTGCTCGTACTTTGTTCCCGTTACAAATCAAACACCTTTTTACAGTTTTACTAGCTTTAGGATTCTAGTTACTTAGAGTTTTAGTTTTACTAGAACTCTATTTAATTAGTGTTTTATTTTCATTAGAACTCTATTTAGATTAAAAAGTTAGTTATTTAGAACCACTGCAATTCCTTGAGAGACCGACCTTGGAAGTTGCTTATCACTTTTCTACGGGTGATTCGTACACTTGCGAGTACTAAATTTATCACATCAATTGGGAGACCCAAAATGGAGAAAGGCAATGGAGGAAGAAATGGAGGCATTACAGAAGAACGATACTTAACAACGTGTGCCTCCACCACAAGGCAAGAAGGAAGTTGGTTGTCGATGGGTGTTTACTGTAAAATATAATGCTAATGGATCTGTGAATCGGTATAAAGCCTTCCTTGTAGCAAAAGGGTTCACTCAGATGTATGGTGTAGACTACGATGAGACTTTTGCTCTGGTTGCCAAAATGAACACTATTCGGGTTCTACTTTCACTTGCCGTAAGCATAAACTGGCCACTTCGGCAATTTGATGTCAAGAATGCGTTCCTTCATGGAGAGTTAGTCGAGGAAGTGTACATGAGTCTTCCACTTGGGTATGTAACTAATTCTCCTGGTAATTTTGTATGCAAATTGAGGAAGTCTTTGTATGGTCTCAAGCAATCCCCTTGGGCCTGATTTGGAAGGATTTCACAGTTCATGCAGAAGGTTGGTTATTGATAGAGTAATTCAGACCACACGCTATTTCTCAAACATCAACAAGGGAAGGTAACAGCTCTAATTATTTTTGTGGATGACATGGTAATTACTGGAGATGATGTCGTTGAGATGGATAAATTATAAAGACAACTAGCCTCTAAATTCGAGAAAAAAGGATTTGGGTGAACTAAAGTACTTCTTAGGAATTGAGGTAGCTAGGGGGAGCGAATGAATTTTTTTATGTTAGAGAAAGTACATTCTTAACTTACTAACTGAAACAGGTATGTTGGATTGCAAATCTATTGACACTCCTATTGAACAAAACCATTATCTAGCAAAGTATCCAGATCAAGTACCAACTGATCAAGCTCGCTATCAGAGGTTGGTTGGGCGCCTAATTTATTTGGCACATACTAGACCAGATGTTGCATATGTAGTAAGTGTGGTAAGTCAGTTCATGCATAACCTGAGTGAGAGTCACATGGATGCAGTTGTGAGAATTTTAAGGTACTTAAAGTCAGCTCTAAGGAGAGGACTAATGTTCTCTAAACATAACAATCCTCTTGAAGTTTGTGGCTTCACAGATGCAGATTGGGCAAGAAGTATTACAAATAGAAAGTCAACATCGGGTTACTTCACCTTTGTGGGAGGTAATTTGGTTACATGAAAAAGTAAGAAGCAGAACGTTGTGGCGCGATCTAGTACTGAGGCTGAGTGATAACTCTAATTTATTAGAGTATTATTAGCTCTTATTCATAAATACTTGCTTGTTAATTTGGGAATATCCACACATTATAATCATTTATATACTATTTGTGGATTTTGTGATTTAAATGAATTCTTTGATAATAAATTCAAAATAATTATGAAATATGTCAAAAAGAATTATATTTTGATGTGCACTCATTATATTTTCATTGCCCTTGCAGGAAATAAAGAAAATAACAAAGAAAATGCAAAAATCCAAAGCTGCAGCTTTGCTACAGCATTGCTGCAGCTTTGCTACAGCATTGCTGCAGCAAAATCATATCAGGAAATCAACGCCAAAACAGAGGCTGATGTGGAATCAAGAATTCAAGGGCTGATTTGGACTCTAAAGGAAAAGGACAATTTTGGGCTTTCATTAACTCACCTTTTGAGGGATAATATTGAAAATTAACACACCAAAATTTGTCTCCAATTAAACCTAATATAAAAGAGCAAAAATAGGGGCTGATTTGAGGAGCATTCTGCGGCAGAAAATAAAATACATATACAGCAGAATCTGGGCAGCAGCGAAGCAGGAGGAACAACCAGAATTGCGACAGAAAAACAGAGGAAAAATCAACAGCAGCGAGGAGGAAAAATACAGCAGATAGCAGCCCCAAATTCTGGACAGATTTGGTGCAAGGAAGGAGAGGCAAAACAGAGCATCAATTTGAATCTGGAAAGAGACCAATTGAAGCTTGATTTGCTAGGATTTTCATTGAAGAGAAAGCAAGAACGAGACAAAGGATCATAGTCCAATTGGTTTAGGGTGGATTTAGGGATTTATTTATTTATTTCATTATTTCTTTATTATTTAATTCTTCTAAATTCTCTAAACCATATGGATCTGATTTTGAGCATATATAATTTGATGTTTAATTTTATAAACATGCTTGGCTAAATTCTCATTCAGTTAGGGTTGTGGATATGCAAGTGTATGTAAACCTTGTGCTTTAATTTCATAAAATTGTGCTTTGCTTGGCAAGGAATGCTAGTTATTCTACGCTTGATTGATTGATTCATTCTTATTGATTGCTTGATCAACAATTGATAGGATATTAGACTGAAATTGAATCTGGAAAGGTTAATTTTAAGTTGGATAAAGCTAGAATAGTGTGAAGAAATTGATATAGGAATATATAATTATCTCACATAACTCAAAAGAATTTGTGCATGAACGTTGTTCTTAGATTCAGTTTTGCATAGGAATATGTTTCATTGAATCATAGAATATATAAACATTGTAGATTCGGAAGAATCCTTTGTGAATTTTTGCAATTCTAGTTACTGGTATACTTTGCTACAGCATTGCTACAGCAAAGCTGCAGCAAAGCAGTTTGTCTACATCACTTGTCATATTTGCAATCCTAACTGATTTATCTATTTGCGATTCTTGATATCCTTCTTGTTGAACGTTGTTTCAGTGTTTTCACTCTTGTCCTCTCGTATTATTTATTTTATTTTAATAGACAAAAACTCAAATATTGATTTTAATAGTTAATTTTTACGATATTTTTCTAGTATTTCAATCTCCGTGGGAACGATTTTTCTTATCATTATATTACTTGTTTGCGACACGTGCACTTGCGTTAAATCATATACACCATTGTGAGCAACAAGTTTTTGGCGCCGCTGCCGGGGATTGGCAACGTTAGAAATTATTCGTAGAAATCGACTTTTGTTTTTATTTAATTTTTGTTTATCTAATATCTCTTCTGTGTCTTTTGTATGAGCAGATTTCGCGACAAGGATATCCTACCCTTCGATCCCGAGATTGAACGTACTTTCAGACTAAGAAGAAGAGAACAACAAGGTTTCGCTCAGATTGAAGATATGGCACAAGCAGGGAACGGAAACAATGGCCATGAACAGAATTTGAACAATGCAATCAATGTGATACCTCCAATGGATGATAGGGACAGAGCTTTGAATGAATATGCATTGCCCATGCTAGAAGGGTTAAATCCAAGCATCACAAGACCAAACATTCAAGCAACTCACTTTGAGTTAAAACCGGTGATGTTTCAGATGCTACAAACAGTCGGGCAATTCAGTGGATTACCTACAGAAGATCCTCATCTACATCTCAGATTATTTTGAAGTCAGTGACTCATTTAAATGGACAGGGGTAACCGAGGAAGCATTTAGGCTCAAACTATTTCCTTATTCCTTAAGAGATCGTGCTAGAGCACGGCTTAACTCCTTGCCACCTGACTCTATTGTAACTTGGAACGATTTAGCAGAGAAATTCTTGATGAAATACTGATGAACACATTTTTGACCTATATTTTGTTATGTTTTTAAGCATTCATTTTAAGTTTTATTTTATTATTTTCGTGTTTTGGAAGGTATTTATGTGTTTTGTAGGTTTTTGGACTCTTGAAGAATATTGAATTGAAATGACACAAAAAGAGAGAAAATGGAGTAACAAAAGCTAGAGAATGTAAGGCTTACATTGGAATTCAAAAACTATGTAAGGGTTACATACAAGACAAAAGCAACGCGCGCCTAGGCATGAAAAACCTGCGCCTAGGCGGGGAGGTTTCTGTTTTCTACTCTGGAGCCAAAATAGAACGCGCGCCGAGGCATGAAAAACCTGCGCCGAGGCGAGCGTGCCAAAACTGTCCAGAAACCCTAAAACGCGTATTCCACTTCATTCCTCCTATAAATACCACATTATACCTCTCCCAAACATAAGTTTTGATAGCCAATTTCTTTCCCACCTTAGCTGCTACTGCAGCAAGGGTTTTCCACCCAAAATCAACCCAAAATCAAGAGGAGACCCTCCATTGTTGAAGCTACTCCAAGGATTTGAGAAAGAGGATCAATCAAGCTCAAGGATTTGGAGCTAGAGGATTCATTGGGGTATTTTTAGTGTAATATCTTTTTCTTCTCTGATTTTGTGGTTTGCCTCCATGACTAAATTGATTGACACCAATTTAGTTATGGTTGGCTAATTTATGTAATTGGAATTTTAGTCTTGCTTCTAATAATTGGAAGAACAATTTTGTAATTTAATTATATATGATTGGATTTATTTCTTGTTCATGTTCTTATTATTTTCTGATTGTGAATTAATGGTGGACCAAACCTTAGTTTGTAATTAGGAAGAATATTTTAGAATTAGGCATTAGAAACGCCATCTTTGCTTAATTGTGCATTATGAACAAGAGCCTAAATTGATTGCATTGATTTGTGTTAGTTTAGGTGGTTAGAATTATTTCCTTGAGCTAATTCCAATTAGTTAATTAACGGTCCGGAACAAAGAAGTTAATTAGTTGATTGTAGTGAAAATTACCATTGATTTGGGATTTTCTAGGTTTAGCGGAAAAATCATTAAATCCAACTTTTAATTGAATGCTTAATTTGTTTTTGCCATGAATGGATAGTGAACTAAAATTCCCATTTACATCCATCATCCCCACTTTGGTTGTGATTACTTTTATTTACATTTTATTTTAGTTTTTGATTTAATTCTGAATTTACAGTCTGTTCTACAACCCGACAATTGTTAGAATGTTTAGGATTGTTTGTTCGACTGAATAAGAAAATAAATAACGTTTTAAAACCACCACAATTCCTTGAGAGACGATCTTGGGAGTATACTTATCACTTATTACAAGTGATTCGTGCACTTGCGAGCTTTTTATAAAATACAAAATTTGACTATCAAGTTTTTGTGCATCAAGTTTTTGGCGCCACTGCCGGGGAATTGGCGTTTTAAAGTGTTTATTTGTTTTCTGTTTAGTTTGTTTTTTGTATTTCTTTATTTTTTTTTCTTTTTATTTTTGTGATTTTTGTTTTGATTTGTTATTTTTAGTTTATTACCTATTTTTATTTGTTTTAGTGTTCTTTGTTTTTAGTTGTTTATTTTGTTTTTATTTTATTTTGTTATTTATTTGCTTTTTCTGGAATATATTTGGTGCTTTGATTTCTTTGTTGTTTTTGTTAGTATATGAAAGGTACCGTTCATAGACTACATCAACATATTCAAAAGAGCACTTAATCAAGCTGGATATTGATATCCAAGAGCTAGCAAACATGGAGGTATGTGACATTTGTGGTTTATATGGACATAATGCTAATGTTTGCACTTTTGCAGGTGATTACCATACATCTATTAATCGGGACTTCGATCTTAATGAGGGATATCACCCACCTTGGAATGATCACCCATCTTGGAATGATCCCTATACTTATATTCCCGAGTTGGGAAATCACCAAAAATTTTCTTGGGAAGCAAACACTAACCCATCTTATGTCCCATACCCCATACAAGGCTTAGATTTCAATCCTTATGACCTACCCATTCAACCTAAGAAACCAACCTTGGAGGAGACCTTGAATACTTTTATTCAAGTTAGTATGGAAAACCAAGAGAGAAACAATCAAAGGTTGGATTTCTTAGAGGATTCTATGATAAGGATAGAAATGCAAATTGGGCAACTAGCGGAACAACTTCTAGCACAAGAAGAGTTGCCCAACCAAATTGAGCAAGTGAAGGATGACACAATCCTTCAAAGTGGTAAAGTTTTTAATGAAATTTATTTTCCTGAAATTTTTAACAATTTGCCACTTTGTGTAGAAAATTCAAATGGGGAGCAAGCAATTCTCCAAGAAAGTCAAGTTGAGGATCATCACATTCTACAACCTTCCAAGGAGAACAAGGAGGAATCATCTTCATCTCCTTTATCTAAGACTTGTACGTCCTCAAATCTTTTTCCACACCACCTCAAGAAAGTGTGTACTGTGCTTCATAGGAAACAACTACCGAGATGGAAGGATAGGCTTAATGACATACTAGCTCGGAAAATTGATATCACACACTTCAAGATTTTTGATGACGGTGGATAGGAATGGATCTTTGCGTCTTGCTAAGACGTTAAAGAAAGCGCTTGGTGGGAGGCAACCCACTATTTTAGGTAATATTTTTCTTTTTCTGTTAGTTTAGTTAATTTTCTATTTGTTCCTTTTAAATGCTTTTCTGAACATGTGCGTAGTTGAAAATATTGAGGACAATGTTTAGTTAGGTTTGGGGGTACAAATAGGTCCAATAAAAACTTTTTGATATAAAACTATCATGCCTTCTTGTTAATTTAAAGTGAGTAATTGAATCTTTATACATGTTTTGTTTGATTTCTTGTACATATTCAAGGTTAGTTATAAAAGTTGGTTTTTGTTCATAGTTCATACTTCATGCTTTTTAATATTGAAATTGAGATGAACCCAAATTTTGTGTTTAAGAATCAAATAGTGGAAACTACCTTGTGAGATGATTATTGAGCCATTAACGTTTCATTCTGAGAGTTAATCATTATTCTACTCTTTTAAACACTTTTCTTATTATTTCAAATTGTTAGAAGATCTCTATAGGTTTTTGCATTGAATGTTAGGATTTTAAACATCTAATGAAGAATCATAGGTTTAATTGTATGCTTAGATTAAATGATTTGAGTAAAATTTTAAGTGTTTGCCTATTTCATTCATGCTTGACTTTAAAAAAATATAAGGGAATTCCTATAACCAACACAAAAGAGCTAAAAGTTGCCTTTCATAAAATACACATGTATTTGGGTCCATAAAAAAAAATAGTAAAAAAAATTATTGTGACCCTTAAGTTCTTCAAATGATGAAATGGTTAATACGAAAAGAAAAATAGGAAATAATTTCCCTTAGAGTCAATGCATTTTCATTCATTTTAGGGCATACACTTGAAGTTTTTGCTTGAGGATTTTAATTGATGCATGATAATAGTAATGTGATTCCTTCATAAATCCTATCATTTGATTCCTTTCATGAGATCAATATTATGCACTTTTTGAGCCTTTCTTGTTTAATCATATGCGAATCTATTAGCTCATTTCTTTACATAACTTCTATTCGCATATACTTTGTTGAGTGTTTGAACCCATAGGATCAGTGTAATATTAAGAGTGAATCTTGTGAGGAATAGAGTTGAAGCGAATTTGGATTCTTAACACTAGGTTTGGGGGAATTAATATTGATATATTTTTTTTAGTATTGGAGTATGCACTTGTGATGCGAAACTGATTTGCATGATGAATCCTTAATGTGTTAAGATGATTGGATAAACTTATGTATGAACCTCGATTATAAATTGAGAATAAACTGAAGCATGAGAAATTTTGTTGAATTAAGTTTGTAGTTTTTATTTGTAGTATTGTTATTTGTCGTTTTAGTTTTTCTTTTAGTTGGATGTTTGTGGGAATCATCACTGACAACCCTCACGAGACTTTAACTCGTCCACTATGGCAACCTAGGGGTTTAAAGGCTTGTTGCATATGCTAAATGCAACTGTGACAATCTACGGAAGTGATTTAGATTAGTATAGTTTAATTTTAGTTTTGCTAGAGGACTAGCAAAATGTAGGTTTGGGGGTATTTGATGAACACATTTTTGACCTATATTTTGTTATGTTTTTAAGCATTCATTTTAAGTTTTATTTTATTATTTTCGTGTTTTGGAAGGTATTTATGTGTTTTGTAGGTTTTTGGACTCTTGAAGAATATTGAATTGAAATGACACAAAAAGAGAGAAAATGGAGTAACAAAAGCTAGAGAATGTAAGGCTTACATTGGAATTCAAAAACTACGTAAGGGTTACATACAAGACAAAAGCAACGCGCGCCTAGGCATGAAAAACCTGCGCCTAGGCAGGGAGGTTTCTGTTTTCTACTCTGGAGCCAAAATAGAACGCGCGCCGAGGCATGAAAAACCTGCGCTGAGGCGAGCGTGCCAAAACTGTCCAGAAACCCTAAAACGCGTATTCCACTTCATTCCTCCTATAAATACCACATTATACCTCTCCCAAACATAAGTTTTGACAGCCAATTTCTTTCCCACCTTAGCTGCTACTGCAGCAAGGGTTTTCCACCCAAAATCAAGAGGAGACCCTCCATTGTTGAAGCTACTCCAAGGATTTGAGAAAGAGGATCAATCAAGTTCAAGGATTTGGAGCTAGAGGATTCATTGGGGTATTTTTAGTGTAATATCTTTTTCTTCTCTGATTTTGTGGTTTGCCTCCATGACTAAATTGATTGACACCAATTTAGTTATGGTTGGCTAATTTATGTAATTGGGATTTTAGTCTTGCTTCTAATAATTGGAAGAACAATTTTGTAATTTAATTATATATGATTGGATTTATTTCTTGTTCATGTTCTTATTATTTTCTGATTGTGAATTAATGGTGGACCAAACCTTAGTTTGTAATTAGGAAGAATATTTTAGAATTAGGCATTAGAAACGCCATCTTTGCTTAATTGTGCATTATGAACAAGAGCCTAAATTAATTGCATTGATTTGTGTTAGTTTAGGTGGTTAGAATTATTTCCTTGAGCTAATTCCAATTAGTTAATTAACGGTCCGGATCAAAGAAGTTAATTAGTTGATTGTAGTGAAAATTACCATTGATTTGGAATTTTCTAGGTTTAGCGGAAAAATCATTAAATCCAACTTTTAATTGAATGCTTAATTTGTTTTTGCCATGAATGGATAGCGAACTAAAATTCCCATTTACATCCATCATCCCCACTTTGGTTGTGATTACTTTTATTTACATTTTATTTTAGTTTTTGATTTAATTCTGAATTTACAGTCTGTTCTACAACCCGACAATTGTTAGAATGTTTAGGATTGTTTGTTCGACTGAATAAGAAAATAAATAACGTTTTAAAACCACCACAATTCCTTGAGAGACGATCTTGGGAGTATACTTATCACTTATTACAAGTGATTCGTGCACTTGCGAGCTTTTTATAAAATACAAAATTTGACTATCAAGTTTTTATGCATCAAATACTTCCCACCAACAAAGAATGCTAAATTGAGGAATGACATCACCTCCTATCAACAATTGGATGGAGAATCTCTATATGAAGCTTGGGAAAGATTTAAAGAATTGTTAAGGAAATGTCCTCACCATGGTATACCTCATTGGATCCAAATGGAGACTTTCTACAATGGTCTCAATGCTCAAACGAGAACAATTGTTGATGCATCTGCTAATGGAGCTCTTTTAGCCAAGTCTTACAATGAAGCCTATGATCTACTTGAGAGGATGGCCAGCAATAATTATCAATGGCCAATGGACAGAGTTGCAGCTGCAAAAAGAGTAGCTGGTGTGCATGAGGTTAATGATGTTACAGCACTTACAGCTCAAGTGTCATCCTTGGTTAATCTGTTGAAGAATCAGCATGTGACAGCAAATGTGAATTCAATTCAAGATTCAGGAATTTCATGCGTCTATTGTTCGGGGTCTCATGTGTTTGAAAACTGTCCTTCAAATCCTGAATCAATTTGTTTTGTGAGTGATGTAAACAAGAACCACAATCTGTACTCCAACACATATAACCCAGGGTGGAGGCAACACCCAAATTTCTCTTGGAACAATCAAAGTGGTGGTCAAGCTAACCATACCATGCCTAACCAACCTACATTCCCACCAGGATTTCAGCAACAGCCACAGAGAAATCAACCGAATGAACCATCCAGCTCGTTGGAATCTTTACTCAAAGAATACATGGCTAAGAATGATGCAATCCTTCAAAGTCAAGCTGCTTCAATGAGGAATCTAGAAAATCAAGTGGGACAGCTAGCTAATGAACTTAGGAACCGTCCACAGGGTGCACTTCCAAGTGATACCGAAACTCCAATGAGAGAAAGAAAGGAATTTTGCAAAGCTATTACTCTAAGGAGTGGAAAAGAATTAGAGGGACCTAGTGGACAGAAAATAAGTCAAAAGGGAAGCATTTCAACCCAAGATAAGGAGGAAAAAGAGCAAGACAAATCTGAAGCAGTTCTAAAAAACTCAGAAAATTCTGGTACCCAAAATGCTACAGCATTGCTGCAGCAAAGTTCGCAGCAACACCGACCACCTCCTCCATTCCCTCAAAGATTTCAGAAACAGCAACAAGACCTTCAATTCAGGAAATTTTTAGATGTTCTTAAGCAACTTCATATCAACATTCCATTGGTGGAAGCCTTGGAACAAATGCCAAATTATGTCAAATTCATGAAAGACATCCTGACCAAAAAGAGACGATTTGGCGAATTTGAGACAGTTGCCTTAACAAGTGAAAGTAGTGCTATGTTACAGAACAAACTTCCTCCTAAGCTCAAGGATCCTGGGAGTTTCACAATTCCATGCTCTATAGGTAATCAATATTTTGGCAAGGCTTTATGTGATTTGGGAGCAAGCATTAATTTGATGCCTTTGTCAATTTTTAAGAAGTTGGGGATTGGTGAAGCATGGCCTACTACAGTCTCTTTACAATTGGCAGATCGATCCATTGCTCATCCTGAAGGAAAAATTGAAGATGTCTTGGTGAAAGTGGACAAATTCATCTTCCCAGCAGATTTTATTGTACTTGACTATGAAGAAGACAGAGAAGTGCCTATTATTTTGGGAAGACCATTCTTATGGCTCATGGGGTTTGTGAATTGTTGTGGATTAGAAGTTTGCTATTTGATTTGGGTTTCGAACTCAAAAATACTATGCAGTTGTATTGCGATAGTCAGGAAGCCATTGATATATCACAAAATTCAGTACATCATGATCGCACTAAGCATGTAGAGGTTGATCGTCATTTTATAAAAGAGAAGTTAGATACCAAACTCATTAGCCTCCATGTTGTTGCCACTGAGAAGCAATTTGCATATGTGCTCACCAAAAGAGTTTTCAAGAAGGCGTTTTATGACTCACTAAGCAAGTTGGGCATGGTTGATATGTATGCGCCAACTTGAAGGGGAGTGTTAGTGTGTGTAATAAATGTGGTGTGTGAGTAATAAATGTTAGGTGTTAGGTGTTAGTTAGTATTAATAAATGAAATATAATTTATATATACTCATAATTCCTTTGAATGAATTCAATGTAAATACTTCTATTTCATTATATTCAACTGGTGTCTAACTTTGTTGCTTGGAAGCTAAGAGACTGACCTTTGGCTTCTTCTTAAATGGAGAAGTGAGGATCAGATCTTCATGCTTCGTAGGAAAGAAGCTAAGGGGCTAGTTTCGAGCTTCTGTATTTGGAAGCTTAGAGGCTGACCTTAGGCTTCCCTTAAAGAGAGAAGCTGAGGAAGTGATCATCTTTCTTGATTGGGAAGCTAAGAAAATGGCTTGTAGCTTTCCCTTAAAGAGAGAAGTCGAGGAGGATATCCTTATGTTTCATTGAAGGGAAGCTAATGGGCTTGTCTCGAGCTTTGCTATTGGGAAGCTAAGAAGCTGGCCTTAGGTTTCTCCTTGAAGGGAAGCTAAGGAACTTAGTCTCAAACTTCATTAATGGGGGCTAAAAGATTGCTCTTATGTTAAGTTTGATATGAGTTTATAAAAATCTTAAAATTAAGTGTAGCAAAATTTTTTAAAATCTAGAAAAAATCTATAAAATTTCATATGAAGTTTTTAGGATTTAAAATCCATAAAAATTTAAAATATTTGGGTAGCTAATAAGTACCACAAGTTGTCTTAAAAAAAAAAAAAAAACGACATGTAAAGAGAGCTTTTATTTAAATAGGAATGAATATATCCCATAAATGGAAAAAACACTCTTT
This sequence comes from Elaeagnus macrophylla, assembly GCA_029378325.1. NCBI lineage: Eukaryota > Viridiplantae > Streptophyta > Magnoliopsida > Rosales > Elaeagnaceae > Elaeagnus > Elaeagnus macrophylla. The sequence goes on from CM055645.1 coordinate 7,331,296, forward strand.
TTGGCCCCCAAAAATTAGAAATGTGGATAGATTATCTTCTGGTTAAACAACATATTTATTCTCTAAATTTTAAAAAAATTTACACTTTAATCTCTTAATTTTTTTTCTTAATATTTGGTCCATAACTTTTTTTTCCTTAAGATTTAGTCCCTACTTTTTAGTTTTAACAAATCAAGTTCACTTTAATATAAGGTTTGTTGTTACAATGAATCAAGTTCTAACACATTCCCTTTATATAAATCAACATTTGACCACCATTTAAATTTAAAAAAAAAATTTCTAAAAAAAAACCTTAATAGTACCTCCAAATCCTCAATTCTAGAAAATTAAATTAGGAAACGAAAGTATAGAACTTGAGGGACCAAATATTAAAAAAAAGAAAAATAATTTGAGGACTAAACAACCTTGTAAAAGGTTAGAGAAAAATAGAAGAGTAAACGCAGAGAGGCAAACAAGTGTTTATTTCTGTTTCTTATTGTGGTACATGTACAATAGTTATCACTACCTATAGTTTCACTTTACTGTTACAAAATTATATTGCTCACTATACATTAATGTACATGTGTACAATAGACTTTATAATATCTACTACTCTCCCTCAAACTTATGGTCTATTTAGAACTGTTATTCAAGATTGAATAGGATTATTTCACTTGATTTCATTGAAAGATAATACACATATATATACACAAAGCTAAGATTCTAACTTAGGAAAGTTATTAAATAGGATCCCTATAATTAAGCTAATTAGTTATATATACTTAATATACAGCTAATCACAATTAATATATATATATCTAACACTCCCCTTCAAGTTGGAACATAGATATTAATCATGCCCAACGTGTTACAAAGATAATCAACCCGAACCCCATTTAAAGCTTTTGTGAAGATATCTCCTAGTTGTTCTCCAGTCTTCACATATCCTGTAGAAATCAAACCTTGCTGAATTTTCTCGTGGACGAAATGACAATCAATTTCAATGTGTTTAGTTCACTCATGAGACACAGGATTAGAAGCAATATGAAGAGCAGCTTGGTTATCACACCACAATTTTACTGGTACTGAAGTTTTAAGACCTACTTCATTCAAGAGCTGGTATATCCACATTATCTCACACGCAGACTGTGCCATAGCCCTATATTCTGACTCTGCACTCGATCGTGACACAACATTCTGCTTTTTACTCTTCCATGAGACCAAATTTCTTCCAACAAAAATACAATAGCCTGATGTGGATCTTCTACCCACTTTGGAACCTGCCCAATCTGCATCTGAAAAACATTCAATATGAGTGTGCCCATGATTTGCATACAAGATACCACGTCCAGGTGCTCCTTTCAAGTAACACAAAATTTATTGATAACGAAAATACCTTTACGATTTAAGTTATCGTAAAATGCTTCTAACGTTTATTATCGTGTAACATTTTTATCCTTATCATCATTTCTCCTAACATTATTTTTTTAATATCATGTGACATATATTGTTAACAAAAATGATGTTAACAACACAAACATTGTTGACCGAAATGATAAAATGATATAAATGTCACATGCTAATAAATGTTCTTATGTTTGTAACGACTTAGATGTTGAGACATTTTTGTTGTTGATTTGAACGCTACGGACATAAAATAAATATAAAAAAAAATTTATCTTTCAATATTGTTTATTGCACTGAAAATGACAATTCCCAATCTTCTTTAGCCTTGGAGAAATGTTATGGATGACGGAAGAATTAGGTTAGGTGCCCCAAATGAGACCACAAAAGAGTGAATAACCTCACAGCCATTTCCGTAAACTAATTTATTGTAAACATTAATTGTCAAGTCCCACTGGCATTTGTAGTCGACCAACGTATCAATTTAGGAATTGACTACATTATTATTATTTTTTTTATGAGAAGAAATTGACTACATTCAAATATTCAATGTTTATAGCTTAGTAAACCAGTGGCCTTGTTCGGTAATTTCCTGTAAGTCGACATTAAATGACTTGCATAAAGATCTATTTTGTTTTGGGTGTGATTCTTTTGGCTGCATCTGCATATAAAATGGTTAGGATTAGAAATATCTTGTAGTTCTAAAATTCATAATCTATCGCTAAAAACCAAGTGAATTTTAAAACCGTTTAAAAAAAAAAAACCATCGGTTATAAATGAGTCAATTTTCTCTACTAAATATTACATATTATATTATTACTTACTCTACTAAATTACTTAAAATATTAACATTAATTTTTTATTATTTAATTATTTACACATATATTAAATATATATATATATATATATAGATATAAATAAAAAAAATTAATCTAATTATTCAAAGTGATGTGTATTTAATATATATATATTTTTTACATAAATATGTATGTAAAAAAATAGTGATGCAAATCCGAAAATACGATCCTTACGACCTACAAACGATAAATAGTTTGAAAACTACAAGAAATTTGATCTAATACCCAACACTAAATTAACATTCAAATCCTAAGAAAAAGTTCAAAATTTTTGATAGCAAATATTTACCTTAACACATGGATATTACGCGCCACGAAAGACGAGAAAAAACCCCACAAAAGTTTGCAAATCCTTTGATAAGTTGGTTGGAAAAAAACAATGAGCTTCAAGCTCTCAATAATTGATTTTAAGTCAATTTTGTATTTATGCCAAAAGTTAATTTTCAACTGAGACATCAAGTGTATTTATACCATACAATGGTAAACCTAAAAGCAAAAAAAATATGAGCCATTGATTTTAATCCAATGGTAAAAAATTATAAGATATTTTACTTGTGCTGCGGCAGATAAAAACATGTGTAGCTGTGAGCTAGGCTCGGGATCCCCAAAAGGTAGGCGGGCTACAGCGGATGAAAATCTCTACCACGGCAGATAGCCCAATATTCCAACTTGAGAGACATGTGCTGCGGCGGCTACACATGCCGCGGCGCGCACATTTGGAAGTGACTCCATACAAAAAACAGAGAATTAGTTACGCCGACGCGTATCTGGAAGTGATTGTGTCACTGTGGATAATTTTACATGCCGCGGCGTGCATGTCTGAAAATGACTCCCAGCCAAAAAATAGAAAGTTGGTCGCCACGGTGGTTAAAAGTCTGTGTTGCGACGCAGAACTTCTCTTGAAAATTCTGCCCTCAATTCATTGGTCAGGTCCTCCGACGCAGAACTTCTCTTGAAAATTTTGTAATTTAATGATATTTGAGTTTTGGATTTATTTCTTGTTCATGTTCTTAATATTTCTGATAATGAATTAATGATGGGCCAAATCTTGATTTGTAGTTTGAGAGAATATGTTAGAATTTAGGCATTAGAAATGCCATCTTTGCTTGATTGTGCATTATGAACAAGTGCCTAATTTGATTGCATTGATTTGTGTTAGATTAGGTGGTTGTTATTTCCTTGCGTTAATTCCAATTAATTAATTAACGATACAAATCAAAGACGTTAATTAATTAATTGAAGTGAAAATTACCATTGATTTAGGATTTTCTAGGTTTAGTGAAAAAATAATTAAATTTGACTTTTAATTGAATTGTTTAATTTGTTCTTTCCATGAATAGATAGCAAACTAAGATTTTCGTATACATCCATCATACCTACCTTAGTTGTGATTACTTTTATTGGCACTTTATTTTAGTTTTAGGAATTTACAATCTTTTTTGCAACCGACAATTGTTAGAATGTTTAGGATTGTTTGTTCGACTGAATAAGAAAATAAATAACATTTTAAAACCATAGCAATTCCTTGAAAGATGATCTTGGGAGTATACTTATCACTAATTACAAGTGATTCGTACCCTTGCGAGCTTTTTATAAAATACAAAATTTGACTATCAAGTCATGTGCATCAGTAGGGTTCGATTTTGGTGTAATAGGATTTACCTTAGGTGGGAAAGTCCGACTACTCTTTCTTCTTAATCGTCTCTCCACCTTAATGGCCCGATGAACCATGTCTTCTATCTCCACATAGTGATGGAGCTCTACAATATTGGCAATGTCTTGATTCATCCCACTCAAGAATTGAGCCATTGTAGCTTCTTGATCCTCTTCCACACTAGCTCTTACCATTGCTACTTCCATCTCCTTGTAATACTCATCAACGGACCTATATCCTTGATTGAGCTTTTGTAACTTTTGGTAAAGTTCCTTATAGTAATAACTAGGGATGAACATCTTCCTCATGATACCCTTCATCTCATCCCAACTATCAATAAGCCTTTCATGGTTTCTCTTCCTACAAATCATTAATTGATCCCACCAATTTAATGCATAGTCAGTGAATTCAATTACTAGAAGTTTTACCTTTTTCTCTTCAGAATAGTTATGGCATTCGAAGATGTGCTCTACCTTCTTCTCCCATTCCAAGTATAACTCAAAATCATTCTTTCCATGGAATGTTGTCATCTTCATCTTAATACTCCCAAAATTCCTAGCAACCCCATCATAGGGCCGAGGTGGTGGTCTCCACATGCCTCCTCTTCCATTCCTTCCTACTCTATGCCCATGTCTACCTCCCATGGGTATCCTTCCTTCATCATCCTCAAATTCTCCCTCCTAACTTTGTTCCTCAAACTCCTCCTCGAACATAGGCTTGCCTATCATGCCTCCGAACATTTGGAATGGCTTACAGTGCCCCTTGTTGTAAGTTGGTGATAGTAGCCTCTTGACTTTCGACCCTTTCATTCATGTTTACCATGACGGCATTCATCTGTTTAATGGATTGTTGTAATGCCTTCATCATGAATGCGGTATCTGGTCTTTCCTCAAAACTATTCCTATCAGACATTATCACAACAATTAAGGCAAACAAACAATTAGTTATTAACAAAAATGTAGTCTCACTATATTACCTCACGTGCTTGACACTCGGATTGATTGCTCAAGCGCTCTTAGCTCTTTACTCTTTAGCAAACCAAACCCTCTAGATTTTTTCAAACAAATGTAGAATTCTGTAATCATCAATTGTAGTTTGCAATATTCAATTGTTAAGTACAAAGGAAACTAACTCAATATGTTTAGGTTTTCTAACTCTATGATTTGGAACAAAGTGAAAATCAAGCAAATTCGATGAAACAATTCGTTAAAAGTATAAACAATACTTTAACGAAAACTTCGTAGAATTCTTGGAGATTAAAATTCCACTCTTTTTTTTATTATTTCCAAAAATATATTTTCTTTTTTTAATGAAAACATCTTAAGAGATATTTTTCCAATATATTTCGAAGAGATGTTTTCTCTTCTCTTTTTTTTTTTTTTATATTCCAAGAGGTACAATTTTGTTCCAAATTTACGATACAAACAAAACACAAAAAATTACCAAACTATCCACTACTTTTACGAACAAAACTTCAAAAAAAATTTTGATACGAAAATCTCTCCAAATCTATCCAAAAAATGGTAGGAAACAACAACACAATCAGAAAAATTTCAGGAACACACAAGAACAAGCAGAAAATGGAAGAAACAAGTAGGAAAAATGATGAACAACACAATTTTTAGATTTTTTTTATAGAAACGAAAAATGACAATAATAAATATAGGAATCTGAAATTACAACCAAAAGCTCTGATACCAAGTGATACGAACTCCAGAGCATGATCCTTACAACCCACAAATGATAAATGGTTTGAGAACCACAAGAAATTCGGTTTAAGACCCAACACTAAATTAGCATTCAAATCCTAAGAAAAAGTTCATATTTTTTTATAGCAAATACTCATCTTAAAACATGGATATTACGCACCACGAAATAAGACAAGAAGCAACACCACAAAGGTTTGTAAATCCTTTGATAAGTTGGTTGGAAAAGGAACAATGAGCATGAAGTTCTCAATAATTGATTTTGAGTCAATTTTGTATTTATTCCAAAAGTTGGTTCTTAGTTGAGACATTAAGTGTCTTTATAGCATACAAACAAAACCTAAAAGAAAAAGAAATTTGAGCCATTGATTTTAATCCAATGGTAAAAAACTACAAGATATTTTAACTGTGCTGCAGCGGATAAAAACATGTGCCATGGCAAGCTAGGCTCGGGATCCCAAAAAAGGTTGGTGGGCTACAGAAAATGAAAATCCCTACAGCGGAAGATAGCTTAGTATTCCAACCCCGGGAGACATGTGCCGTGGCGGAAAAAAGCACATTCTGCAGCGCGCACATCTGGAAGTGACTCCATACAAAAAATAGAGAGTCACTTGCTGCAGCAGCCAAAATTCTATGCCACGGTGAGCACGTCTGGAAGTGATTGTGCCATTGCGGACAATTTTACATGCCATAGTGTGCATGTCTGAAAATAACTCCTAGCCAAAAAACAGAGAGTTGGTCGCAGCGGCGGTTAAAAGTCTGTGCCTCGGTACAGAGCTTATATTGGAAATTTTGTCCTCAATTCATTGATTGGTTCCTCCAGTGCAAAGCAATCACTTCTCGACTTCCCTTGATTTTGAATCAACTCTTGAATGAGCCCATTTAAAGCTTCCTTGAGTTGCTTCATCTTAGATCTTATAATCGGTCTAGTCAATATTTGTAATGGTTGTAAGGGTCCATGATTCTCATCAAATAGTATTAATATAATTTGGTTTTGGTATTGTAATAATCATCATAACCCCATATTTAATCAATTACGATTATTTTTAGGAAAAAAAAAAAAACCTCAAATTTTTGCAAATAACTACGATTTCATTTATTCATGGATAAAATGCGAATTTCTAGTTGCCACCATTGGAAGTCCTTTTTCATGATAGCAATTTTTTTCTTTTTTATATATTTCTTCTGTTTCGTTTTGTTTTTATTTTGACAAAGCAAGCTTTTCTTTTTCATTTTTTCATGGAGTTTCTATTTTGAATTGCCACCTGGAAATTTATTTGTCAGCCACTTTATAAGATAGACGATAAATATTTGACATTTCTTTTCGGAGCTAACTAAATTGAATTCCCCACCATGCAATATATTTAAAAAAAAAGGAGACGATACTTCCACTAACAAAAGTTTATAGCCTCAATAAGGTTTAAATTGTTTACGTATTTGACGATTTTGTCCTTTTAAAAAAATCTTTTCGTTCTCTCCATCTCACCGTCTCCCTATCTCCAGCCACTTTGGCCTCACCTTTCTAATTGCCAACAATATTTCAATTCACATGGCCGCCTTGATGTCATTTTTATTTTCTTATTTTTTATATATACTTTGTTAGTGTGAGTCATGTAATTTAGTATATAATATATGTGTCTATTTGTAATAGAACTATAGGTTGTACAGGATTCTAGTTTACTCAAAATTCTTGTAATTTATTTTCTATATATACCTCTATTGTGTGGTAAGAATTAATAAGAAATAATTTTCATTCTCATTATATTTAACTTGGTATCAAAGTAAGGTTCAAAAAGAACTGTATTTTTTTCGTCTTCTGTCAGCGCCGCCGCTACCAGTCAGTGCTGCTACACATCCACCTGTCTCTGCACCTATCTTCGCGACTGTCTGCGCTCTTGTCGCTGTGCCTATTTCTCTAAGACGCTGCCATCTCAGTTCAGCAGCAGCCGCCTTCACCCACGGCCCACCAGCGCCGTTCTCCTATAGTCATCGCCGCCGCTTCCAGTCATCTTCCTTGGTTGCTGCATTCGATCTGGTCTGATCCTACCTCGCCAGGTCGCGCACTAGCCCCTGCTTTCTGTCTACGCAGTAACTGTCCAGGCCGTGCACCTGTCTGTTCGCCTTCCTCAGTGCCGCCGCCCTACATCTGTAACCGCTACCCCAGATCTGCCACCGCCTATCTCTCCAAACCCTAACCCCAAACCCCACATCTGCAACAAGCCCAAGCCCAAACCCAATTTAAAACCCTAACAGCCCAACCCTAAGCCTAAACCCTAACAACCCAACCCCAAGCCCAAAATTTCAAAAAAAAAACCACAGCACATGGTCTAAGGCCCAATTTTAGCCTAGTCTCATTCCAATTTCAGCCCAATCTCAGCCCATTCCTATCAGCCAGTCAACGGTTTTTCCAATCACCAGTCAATACACAGTCATCAGTCTAGTTAACAGGCACAGTCACCAGTCAACACATAGTCATCAGTGCAGTCAACAGTCAAGTCAACTATCTAGTCAGTAAATTCCCAAAAAAAAAAATTTATTTCGCTGCATATTATTATTGTCTTTTTTAATGGAAGATTTGAGAGAACATCAGGATTCCAAGACAAATGAAATATTTAGCCTAGCTATTCAAGCAAGGTCATCAATACTAGATTTTTATGGAGTAGTTGGACAAGATCATTATACGACATGTGGAGGTAACCCTACAGCTTCTATAGTTGGTCGTGGTAGGATTGGTATGGTTTCAAACGTTTCTCACTCTGTTGGATTTGATACTTAGATTATTGATTTTGATGCATCTGATCATATGACTTATGATAAATCTTATTTTACTGACTTATCTTCCCCACCAATATTTATGTTACGAATGCTAATGGTGAAGCTTTTTCTGTGTTAGGGATGGGGCCAGTCCATATTACCCTAACCCTGCAGCTCCAAAATTTTTTATATGTACCGAATTTATCTCATCACTTAATATTTGTCCCACAGTTGAATACTGAGTCTAAATGTTCTGTCACCTTTTATCCTATGTATGTGATTTTTCAGGATCTTCTTACTAGGGAAATAATTGGTCGGGGGTATCTGAGGAACAGATTGTTTTGTCTAGATCAAAACTACGCAGGGGAGAAACTAGGAGCACAGTCCCGCACTGCTTTGACTTCGAGTTCTGACCAGCTAAGTGAAATTTTGTTAAGGAATCGTCGCTTAGGGCATCCGTCTTTTAGTCTTATGAAAAAATCTATGCCTACTCTGTTTATTGGTGTGAGTGAATTTGCTTTACGTTGTGAGACATGTGTGCTAGCCAAGAGTCATTGTACTCTTATTCTCCAAGTATTTCTAATAGAAGTACAATTTCTTTTGAATTAATTCATTCTGATGTTTGGGGACCATCTAGAGAGCCTACTAAATCGGGTATGGATATTTTGTGTTGTTTATTTATGATTGTACACGATTGTCATAGGTTGCTCTTCTTAAAAACAAAGATGAAGTTTTTCAAGCTTTTCAAAATTTTTGTACTCGTGTTCAAACACAATATAATAGCACCATTAGAGTCCTACGTTATGACAATGGGGCAGAATATGTTAATTATGTTTTTCAAGATTTTTTCCAAACACATGGAATTGTTCACCAAAGTACTTGCCCACAAACACCAGAACAAAATGGGGTGTCCGAAAGAAAAAATTGTCACTTACTTGATATGGCTCGTGCGCTCCTATTTAGTGCTAATATAACCAAATATCTTTGGGGCGATGCTATACAAGCTTCTGCACATCTCATCAATCGTCTCCCATCTAGTATCCCTCACGAAAAAATCCCGTTTGAGGTTCTTGCATCTCATGTATCCCTGTCATCATTTCATAATCTTCTTGCCTATGCATTTGGTTGTGTTGCTTTTGTCCATGTTCTGAAAAATTAGAGGTCTAAATTATATGCCCGAGCAATAAGTGTGTGTATGTTTGTTAGGGAAGGTATCAAAAAGGGTACAAGTGCTACCACCCACCTACCAGAAAATATTATGTCACTATGGATGTCACTTTCTTTAAAGATATGAGCTATTTTTCCTCATCTGCTACTGCTCTTAAGTGGGAGAATTCATATTTTGAAGAGCTGTATCATGGTGAAGGGGAGGAATTAGAAGGAACTGTGAAAGTAACGCAATCAGGAGATATTTCAATGGGTCCAGTTGAGGTTCTTATCACGTTGCATATAGTAGTATTAGAAGCAGATGCTTCAGTATCCAAGCACTAGATTCGATCATTGAAAATCAAAATGAAGACACAAATGTTCCCTCTCCTACCCTTATCAACAACTCTCTGGTACTAAAGGTCACTCATTTGAGGTATGTACACCCATTAATACTAATAGCATTGAGTCTAATGTTGGCCAGTATATGTTACCAAATAGGTCTACTCAGGGTCAACCAGTCAAAAGGTATGAACCAAATATTCATGCAAAATCAAAGTATCCAGTAGCCAATTACATGTCCACTAAAAGATTGTCTAAGTTATATAAATCATTTGTAAATCAAATATCTGCTGTATCAGTACCTAACAAAGTGCAGGATGCATTGGGAGATCCAAAGTGGAGGAAGGCAATGGATGAAGAGATGGAGGCATTATAGAAGAATGAAACTTGGCAACTTGTGCCTCCACCACAGGACAAGAAGGCAGTTGGTTGTCGCTAGGTGTTTACTGTGAAACATAATGATGATGGATCTATAAATCGATATAAAGCCTGCCTTGTAGCAAAAGGATTCACTCAGACGTATGGTGTAGACTACGATGAGACTTTTGCTCCTGTTGCCAAAATAAATACTATCCGGGTTCTACTTTTGCTTGCTGCTAGCTTAGACTGGCCACTTCGACAGTTTGATGTTAAGAATGCGTTTCTTCATGGAGAGTTAGTCGAGGAGGTGTACATAAGTCTTCCACTTGGGTATGTAGCTGATTCTCCTGGTAATTTTGTATGCAAATTGAGGAAATCTTTGTATGGTCTCAAGCAGTCCCCTCGTGCTTGGTTTGGAAGGTTTTCTCAGTTTATGCAGAAGATTGGTTATAGACAGAGTAATTCAGACCATACGTTGTTTCTCAAACATCAACAAGGGAAGGTAACAACTCTAATTATTTATGTTAATGATATGGTAATTATTGGCAATGGTACTATTGAGATGGATAGATTACAGAGACAACTAGCCTCTGAATTCGAGATGAAGGATTTGGGTGAACTGCAATACTTCTTAGGAATTGAGGTAGCTAGGGGGAGAGAAGGAATTTTTCTGTGTCAGAGAAAGTATATTTTTGATCTGCTAACTAAGACAGGTATGTTGGATTGCAAACCTATTGACACTTCTATTGAGCAAAACCATTGTCTAACAGAGTATCCAGATCAGGTACCAACTGATTGAGCTAGCTATTAGAGGTTAGTTGGGCGCTTAATTTATTTAGCGCATACTAGACCAGATGTTGCATATACGGTAAGTGTAGTAAGTCAGTTCATGCACAACACGAGTCAGAGTCACATGAATGCAGTTGTGACGATTTTAAGGTACTTGAAGTCAGCTCCAAGGAGAGGAGTAATGTTCTCTAAACACAACAACCCTCTTGAAGTTTGCAGCTTCACAAATGCAAATTGGGCAGGAAATATTACAGATAAAAGGTCGACATCAAGTTATTTCACTTTCGTGGGAGATAATTTGGTTACATAGAAAAGTAAGAAGTAGAAAGTTGTGGCACATCCAGTGCTGAGGCTGAGTATAGAGGTATGGCTCATGGGGTATGTGAATTACTGTGGATAAGAAGTTTGCTATCTGATTTGTTGGTATATAAGACAGCTACTAGCCGTCCTATAAAATGTTACATATAATTTCTTATAGGATGGCTAGTAGCCGTCTTATATACCAACAAATAAGACGGCTACAAGCCATCCTAAAAGAAATTATATATGCATACACTGCCACTTAATTTTTCAATATATTTTCCAAAAATTCTACCTAAGCTTAAACTATTTTTTTCCAATCTCGATCGTGATTTTTTTGTGTCGCCTCCAACGCCACCACCTAACTCTACTTGTGCTGCACAATGCCACCCAGTGCTACCGAAATCCCATCCCTTGTTCGCTGCCCACGCAAAAACCCATCCTGTGTTTACCGCCCTACTCAAAACCCCAGCTCGTCTCCACCATCCCATGCGAAACCCCACCCATCATCCACCTCCCCACGCAAAATTCCACCCACCATCCAACGCCACAGGTATGTCATGTTTCCAATTTCCACTCCCCTTTTTTATGTTTCTGTTTATATCATTTTTTTTGTTTGTAATTATTTATTTATGGTTTTTATGAAATTTAATTTTTTTTTCTTGATTCAGCTATTTTTTCTTATACTATGTTTATATAAATAGTTGTAATATGTTATGTAAGGAAATTATTTAAAATGAATGTATACGGAAAATTTTAATTAAAACCAAAATGTGGATAGCTTTTACCTTTTTGTAAACATTACATATTCGACTGCCTTAAAAAATATTTTTATCGATCCTATAAAATGTTTATTGGAAAGCTATTGACCGTCTTATAAAATTTTTATAAGACGGCTATTGACCGTCCAATAAAATCTTTATAGGACGGCTATTGACCGTTCTATAAAATCTTTTTAGACATATTAACTGTGCTATAAAATGATACATATTATAAACCTTTTTTAGGACATTAAATAACTAATTTATTTTGTAACGTACTTTTATTTAATACTTGATGAATAAATTATTTTTAAATTAGGAATTTACAAGAGATTAATTTACAATGATATATAGGATGGATAAAATTTGGATGTTTATGGACAGAACAAATGTACAATTTATTGAGGGTGTGAAATTTTTTTTGAGATTTGCTTATGATAATTCAACCGAAAAAGGTTGAATTCGTTGTCCATGTTTGAAGTGTGCAAATTTAAAAAAATTTAGTGTGGTTGAAGTTAGAAATCATATCTATCATAATGGCATTGATAGTGGATATACAAATTGGTATCGTCATGGAGAGACTAAAAAGCAAAGTTCAAAAGTTTATCCTCCTGAAGAATTTAGCATCGTCAATCCACTAGGAAATGATTTCACAAATAGTGCAAACAACTATAAAACGAAAATTATGATGAAAATAATATGGTTGACAAGCAAGACATTATGGAAGATTCTATAAAGCCATTATACCAAGGATGCAATAAGCTTATAAAATTGTTAGGGTCAATCTCACTTTATAAATGGAAGGGTTAGCATGCCCATTCAGATACATGCTTCAATGAGTTGCTAACTCTTTTGAGTAAGACGTTCCCAAAAGATAATGTCTAGCCATCATCAACAAATGAAGTTAAGAAGATCCTTCGTGAAATGGGCATGAATTATGACAAAATTCATGCTTGTCCTAATGATTCTATCCTATATCAAAATAAATTCAAGGATTCCATAGCATGTTCGCATTGCCAAAAGTCAAGATGAAAAGTTAATCCAATATCAAGGAAGGAAAAAGCTAATGTTCCTGCAAACGTATTGTGGTACTTTCCACCCATTCCACGTTTTAAAAGAATGTTTCAAGATTCAACAACATCTCAAAATCTAATATGACATGTCAAGGAAAGGGAAAACAATGGAAGGTTGTGACATCCATCTGACTCACACGAGTGGAAGGATGTCGACTATACTTGGCCTGAGTTTAGCGCTGAATCTAGAAACCTTAGACTTGAACTTTCATCTAATGGGATCAATCCTCACCACTCTTTAAGTAGTAGGTATAGTTGTTGGACTGTTATACTTGTCATATATAATCTTCCTCCTTGGTTAGTATGAAAAGAAAATATATGATGCTAACTTTGTTGATATATAAACTCAAGCAACCTAGAAATTATATTGATATTTACTTAGAGTCATTGAAGACTTGAAGTTGTTATGGACAGATGGAATTGATGTGTATGATAGTTTCAAACTTGAGAATTTTAAGTTAAAAGCTATCTTATTGTGGACAATCAAAAACTTTCCTACTTATGAGAATCTTTCTGGTCATGCTGTGAAAGGTTATTATGCTTGCCCGATATGTAGTGAGTGGTATCAGGGATCAAGATTAAAACATTCAAGGAAGATGTCTTACATTGGTCATAGAAAATAGTTACCCCAGTATCATCCTTATAGAAAACAACGCAAGTCTTTTAACAGACACGAAAAGGAGGGAACACAACCAACTCCCTTAACTGAAAGTGAAGTATTAGAAAGAGTTGAGATGATGACTTTTGCACTTGGGAAAATAAATTATAAGGTAGATACAAGCACTCCATGGAAGAAAAAATCAATATTCTTTGACTTATAATATTGGAAGTTCATGAATGTTAGACATCTGTTAGACATCTGTTAGACATCTGTTAGATGTGATGCATATAGAAAAGAATGTGTGTGATAGCATTGTTGGTATATTGCTAAATATTCCTAAAAAAATCAAAGATGGTGTTCATCAATGTATGAATCTCATTAAAATGGGTGTAAAAACTGAGATTAACCCAAAGGTGGGCGCGAATAAGACTTACTTACCTCCCACATGTTACACTTTATCGACGATGGAGAAAAAATCATTTTGCAATACATTAGCAAATATTTAAGTGCCAACTGGATACTCATCCAACATAAATAGTTTGGTTTCTTTGACTGACAAAAAGTTATATGGGATGAAGGCACATGATTGCCATGTCTTGATGCAACAATTGTTGCCTGTAGCATTATGAGGGGTGTTGCCCAAAGAGGTGAGAGTACAATTATTAAGTTTTGCTATTTCATCAATGATATATGCAATAAGACAATTGATGTTCAAAAGTTGGATGCAATTCAATCAGAACTTGTTGTCACCCTATGCAAGTTAGAGAAATTCTTCCCTCCTTCATTTTTTGATGTGATGATACATCTCACAATTCATCTAGAAAGAGAAGTAAAGTTATGTGGACTAGTCTTTTTGAGATAGATGTATCCATTTGAACGATTAATGAAGGAATTGAATGATATATGAGGAATAAGAACCGACCTGAAGGATGTATAGCTGAAGAAGCAATGGGTTCTATAAGTTTGCCCGTTACCAAAAGCACAATTCCAAAAGCAAGAAGAGGTATTGGCCAATCCATAAGAGATGGAAAACAAGCACTAGTGGTTTGTAAATTATAGGAGCAAGCTCATTATCATGTTCTATCAAACATAGATGAAGTTCAACCATATCTCGAGTAATTTTCTAAATTTTATTACTTAATTTTATTTGTGATTAAATATCAATTTTCAATAATGAACATAACTTTCTAGGAAGCACTTCGAACATATTAAGGACAAGAACAAACAATCAAGATGCATGGAGAAATGATTAATTGATGAACATAATCATATTTTTATGTACTGGCTAATTGATGAAGTGAGTATATTAAAACCTAACTATTAATGAAGGAATTTTTTTGCCTACATATGTTAATAATTGAGTACACTCACTTGATGTTCATATTTCTTAAGAGCTTAGAGATCTGAATAATAACATTTCTGTCACACTTAGATGGATTTCAAAGTGTCCTAAGTTTCATGTCATTAAATATAATGGTTGTATCATCAATGGATATAGATTTCATACAAAGGAATAGATGACAGCCGAACCAATCAAAAGAGTGGTGTGTCCTTAGTAGCACAAGTCATGCAATTTGCTACTGCAAAAGATAAAAGACAAATATCTAGTGAAATGACTTATTATGGAGTTATCCAAGAGATATGGGAGTTGGATTACTACAAATTCAATAAGTGCGCATTCAAGTTTGATTGGGTTGAGAATGTTAATAAGGTTGGTAATTTTCATGACAAAGATAATGGTTTTACATTGGTAAACTTACAAAGAATTGGGTATAAAGAAGATAGTTTCATTTTTGCAAGCCAATCCAAAAAAGTGTTTTATGTAAGAGACCCTAAAGACCCACAATGATTAATTGTTCTTACTCCTTCTAATAAAGGTTATTATGATGAGAATGATGATGAGATAGATGAAGATATTGAGGAGTTTCAACGGGCTTCAATGGTTTGCGATGATAACGAGATACCAGAGGGAGTTTATGATGATGACACAGATGGTGAAGAATCATTTTCTTCTTTGCATACTAGTTGCGAAGGCATATGGATTAATAATAAATAAATATATGATAATTTTCATATACTTTATTGATTTCTTTGATTAATTATCGTACCTACTTCTTAATTTTACTAATTACATAATTTTTACTTTTTATTAACTTGTTTATGCATTATAACAAGTCATGCTTAAATGTATACTCACATATTATTACTTTATGTTTATGCAGATTGATGGAGCGTTCTTCTAACTCAGGAAATGAAGGTGGTACCTATGGAAAGAGTATAGAAAAGAAGAAAGAAGGTCGAGGAATGACAACTTTGTCAAACATATTAACGAAAAGAGAGAGGATAGTAGTTGAGGTTGACGACGATAGGGTACCATATGGTGATACCAATTCAAAGTGGGCTAATACTATCAGAAGTATAACTCGATCGACCGTTGATATCACTATAACTAATTGACGCTTAGTGCCCGAGTCTCGTAAAGAGAAAATTTGGGAATCCTTATTGGTACGTACTACTACTAAACTTATACTTAATACCATATGATTCTTTATGTGTAGAATTATTTCATACTTATGATACTTATATTTTATTGTAGGAATCATTTGAGATTGATCCACGTATGACATATCATTTTTATATGGTTGATGCGGGTGACAAGTGGAGGAAATTTAAATCATATTTGGCCAGGACATTTATCTTTCCATATTTGGACGATCTTGAACAGCCGTATACTCCACCACATAAGTACAGCTTCATATCTAAAGAGAAGTGGGAGATATTTTTCAATCAAAAACTTTCTGCAAAAGCGCTAAAACTTAGGAAAGAAATGCAAGAAAAGGCTAAGTTAAATAAGTACACATATTTTGGGAGTAAGGCTAGCTATCGTGGTTCAAAACAAAAATTGATAAGATTTTTATTGACGATTGATATATATTCTTGGATTGTTGAAATAATATATGATTATTTAACAGAAGAAGCAAAAAGGACTTGGAGCTATCGTGGAGCGTCATGAGATGTGGCTTGACACACACGTACAAAGTGGTCAATGATAAGTACTGAAAGATGAAACAAAAGAGGTTTTGGAAAAAAATGTAAGAATATTGTACCATGAAAGCAATTTTTAGCTTGACATAGAGAAATCTTATATCCTATTTTGAGATTATTAATTATCATTTTTTTTGCTGTGAGTTTTTTAGGAGACATTGATGAAGAAAGTAGAGACTGGAGAGCTTGATATAAAGAAATGTAGAAGGAATAATATACTTGAGATGACATTAGGTGAAGAACACTCAGGTCAAGTTCGTGGGCTAGGAAAGAGAGAATCTTACATCTTATTTTGGGAGAAGTCATATTAAGGATTCACAAAATAAGAAAGATTCTAATAATGAGAAATGTCATGAATAAATTACAACACATGAACGAAAATGAAGGTAGAAGAAGCAGAGAAAGTGAGCATATGGATGTTCAAATGGATGTAGACATTCAGATGGATGCTTCATCTCATTTGTTTGATATACTTAATGACGATGTAGGACGTTCAAATAAGTTAATGAAGGATGTTCCACGCACACAGTCAAATGCCAACTCTAACTTATCACATGGTAGTACACATCCACTAAATGGTATAGAAAAGTAAGATTTTTATTGTAAATTTATTAATTAGAAAACTTATAATATATTCTCATTTAATTATATTTTTTATTTTTTCACTAATTTTCTTTGACCATATATATAGGGAGTGTTATGGTTCTTGGCTATTGATGACGCATCAAATGTTTATGCTAAAGGCACTTGCTTTCCTCATTGCAACTCAACTGATAGGGTTCATACAATGGAGATAGGAGAAGAAAACTTCAAAGTTTTTGTATTAACTGCATCACAACCAATGGCACCTCTTCCACATCCAATTCAAGATGAACCTTTTTACGTGAGTGATGCAATTAATCAGCATGTAAGATGGCTAAAACATCTTATTATATTGAGAGGACAGGTAAATTATGGCACTAATTTCATAAGATTCAATAATATTTTATTATGTGTATGTTCTTTAAAATTAGTATAATGCGTTATTATTAATTAATTAATAACTATGTTTTGTAGCCCTTACGTGAAAAACAAAGGCAAAGTGAGAAGGATGTGCTAGGGAGATGTATAAGTACAACCAAAAGAAAATAGGTTATTTCTCTGTCAAGTTTGAGTAGCGATGTTGGAGAGCACAATGGAATTAAAATTTCACAAAGATGGGTGTTGAATAATATGGAAATAGAAGGTGATAACTTCCATCGTATGATTTCATCCAACAATTTTTGGGTATGAAACAACCCAAATTCTATTGACTCTAGAGGATATAGTCCACATTTGTGACTCTAGTTGGCTTAGTGTTCCTCATATATAAATTTTCATTAAGTATATTTAAAATTGTAAGTATACTATATTTTGAGTATTTCATATAACTAACTAGCATATCCTCATTTAATAATAGATTATTATTTAATAAATGGAGAGGACAAAATGTCCAATTGGAGATACATTTTGTTTTTATAGATCTAAAATATCTATGCACGTATCATCCTAAAGATTACAAAGTCAGCATGCTTGTGAACAAGTTTAATAAAATGACGGCTTCAATATGCCTTATGGCTCCATATTAGAAATCGTAAGTATTACATTCTTACACTAATTGATTTTGTAAAATTATAAGCTAATAGATGTATTATAACAAGAATTATTAATATATAGGAGTCATTGGACATTAATGTGGGTACTATGTGATGAAATTTATGGATACATATGTTATCAAATTCATTAAAAAGTAGATACAAATGATGTACTGGTAAGCTTAAACTTTATTATTTATGTATATTCAAGTCAATACGTAATATTAATTATTTAGCTTTAAAATATTTTATATATCTTGTATTGTAGTTCTCAAGTAAAAATCGGTACACACCAACAGAGTTGCTAACATTAAGGCAAAAATGGTGTATGTATGTGTATAATTATCTATCAAATAATTAATAGTTGTTATTGCATGTAGATCAAGCTAGTCTAATGTGAAGCGAGATAGACGTACAAGTTATGTTTTGTATATATTAACATTTTGTAGTTAATTTATATATATATATATATATATATATGTAGCTAGTTTTAATCCTTAGATTGTATGTTTCATATATGTTTTTATAATATAATTGTGCATTATGATAATATGTGTAAAGCTAGCCTTTGAATGACATATGATACTTTATTATGGATGTTTTTGGAATGAAATTATTCTAAATCGAGTTTTTGTTTATGGAATGAAATTAATATTTGTACAGGTTATATATAGATTTCAGTACTAGACAATACAAAAAAAATTAAAAAATTTATAGGACAATCATTGACCGTTCTAAAAAATTCTTATAGGACGGTCAAGAAAACTTTTTCCAAAAAAAATAGTACAATCAATGATCCTAGTGACCATCCTCTACGAATGTTTTAGGATGGTCATTGGCCATCCTATAACATTTTTTTATAAGTCGCTCAGTGACCGTTCTATTTTTTCAATTCTTTTAGGACAAGAGCTTATAAGACGATCACTGACCATCCTATAAGTCTTATAGGATGATCAGTGACCGTCCTATAAAGTCAAATTTGTAGTAGTGACCCAATGTTACTGCTGAGTGGACCAATTAATAGAGGGCACACAAACAAATGGCCCAACTAATACGCTTTTTAAGCTTAGAACAATATTAATTAGCCAGCAAAGACAAGCCTCTGCCCGTTTAAACAAGCTTTAGTCTATATGGACAAGTCTCGGGTTGCATGGATAAGCCTCAACTCATCTGAATAAGCCTCAGCCCAAATGGACAAACCTCAGCCCATCTGACCAAGCCTCAGCTCGCATGGACAAGCCTCAACCCACATGGATAAGTCTCAGCCTATTTGAACAAGCCTCTACCCATCTAGACAAGCCTTAACTCGCGCAATCTCCACCAACCTGCAGAAGTACATGTTTACTTTTAAGGTACAAGTGTACTTGCTTATGCATTTTAGAAGTGTTAGAGCGTCTTTCGCACTACCGCTATATGATGAATAGATGCATACCCATTTTTATTTACGAGTGACTAGTAAACCTGTGACACATAGGAAAACTCAAAAGTATAAATAGGTAAATAGTTGAAGGACTCTTGCAACCCTTTCTAACTATGACCCTTTCTAGCTATAACCCTCTCAAAGGAAAAGTAACAATTTGAACGATAAAAGTGAAAATAGTAACTCCAAACCCCTATTTATAAACATCAAGGGTTGAGGAAGTAGCTCTTAAATGGTGTAATAAGACTACATTCATTTTGACAAAAATGGAAATAAGTCCTTATTATTCTTCCACTTAAAAAAAATTGAAAGAAAGAAATACTTGATGTTTGGTATAAGACTACTAGATCCGATGATACCACCAATTGGATTAGGTAGTAGAGTGCACCAAAAAATGGTCCAACTAATACCCTTTTAAGCCCAAAACAAGCCTCAACTTGCATGGACAAGCCTCAACCCGTCTGGACAAGCCTCAGCCCGTGCATTCTTCACCAGCCTATAGACGTACATGTTTGCTTTTAAAGTATAAGTGTACTTACTTATGATTTTCAGATGTATCAGAGAGTCTACCACACTACCACTACAAGAAAAAAGGGTTTTAGGTACAACTATACCTAAAAGATTTTAGGTACAGTTATCTTTGCACTTGTAATCATACCAATAGCCACTGTCGCCATAGGTTCATCTTTTAGGTACGGTTACCTGTTTTTCGGTACGGCTAACAACTGTACCTAAAACTTTTAGTAACTGTACCTAAAAGTCTATAGATACGGCTGTTAACCATACGTATAGAACAATAATCGTACCTAAATAGTTTTAAGTACGGTACAGTTGTTATTTAGTTTTTTAACTTTTAGGTACGGTTAACAACTGTATCTAAAAGTAAATTTTTTTTTTAAATATAAATTTTCTATTCTAATTTTTTTGACTTGTTTGTATGCCCTGCTCATTTGAGACTATACATGCTCAATTCAAAATTTTATCAAAAATTCATATATATATACACACATACAATGATATATATTTCATTAATCAAAAACACAAGCATATATGTCACTTAATTACATCAGTAATATTAAAATACAAGAGCTAATGCCACTAACCAAAACAAACAATATATACATATAAGTTAAGTCTAATTATTATCAAAATGTTAATTATATAATTAACTAGCTATTGCATGTGTCCAATACTATCAATAAGAAATTGACATACTTATCTTCAATAAACATTAAGTTCTTCCCTGTGTATTTTTTTTTCTGCAAACTAAAAAAATATAATTAGATATATAGTTATAAGAAACTATGAGATAGTTAATATGATGATTTAAAAAACTTACATTAAACTAGCTATTAACATATATTGTATGTACATGCATGAATTATTATTTTAACTTACTATTAGTGATCGAAACTTTCTTGATTGATATATAATATCTCTCATATATCTTATCACGAAAAAATTACACTCGATACCATTATTTTGAATAGGTGTCTATACAAATATATAAGAAAACATAAATGTATAATTAATTAATATTCACTAGCTTAGCTAAATATTTACTTGTAATTAAAATATACATATATATAATAAATAATAAATTAATACTAACCTTAATAGGCCGGAAACTAGGTAGTGGCTTAAACGAAC
Organism: Elaeagnus macrophylla; assembly: GCA_029378325.1. Taxonomy (NCBI): domain Eukaryota; kingdom Viridiplantae; phylum Streptophyta; class Magnoliopsida; order Rosales; family Elaeagnaceae; genus Elaeagnus; species Elaeagnus macrophylla. The sequence goes on from CM055645.1 coordinate 7,352,750, forward strand.
GTGGTATAGTTTGGTACATCTAAAAAAAGCACTATAATATCGACATAATAAAATAAAAATTATTCATAATTAAATATCATGCATGATTAATTAGAAATAATTTAAAATCAATTTAATGAAATATATTAAGTTAATAATACCTAATGATCATATCTTGAAATCTTTGTGGTGGACTATTTTCAATTGAGTCAAACCACTCAACAACACCACTATATGGGTGGATCACCCCAAGCATCCAATGATTTCAACAATTAATTGTAAATAATTTATATAAAAATGAACAATTAACAAAATTAGAACATAAGAAAACTATAAATTAATAAAATACTCACGCTAGTCAATATGGAACAATAAGTCTTTCATTCTCTCCTACTCCAAGCATTCGTTCAACTAGAGAATCGATTTGATCATCAAGAGTAGGGATCTATTGATTTGATATAAGTGCGGGATGTAGAAAGCAGTATAAGTTGAGATTTTTTACATTTCTTGTTAAGTGATCAAATAAAATCTTATACGTAGAAGAAAAAATAATTCTTATATGACTATTCAAAAGAACTTATAAACAATATAAAATATTGAAATAAATATTACCTCTCATATACTGCAATAATTGTTGCTTGTAGCCACCCGATAATACATAATGGCATTAAGTCCTCACTCTTAACCTCCAAGGGCTCCCCAATGCCTAATGCATCTATGACAGAGATTTGGAATTATTCACCATCACCTATCATATTGGTGCATGCATACATTGTCATACGTTCAATAACACCTCCATCACTTACACATGGAAAATCTTCTATTCTTTTTCCATGAGAAGTATCATTTTTCTTTGACTTGATTTGCTTTTGGGAGGCCTACGATTATGTGAAATTATGTTAATAAATATATTTATAATATGTATATAAGCAAATTAGCTAATGTTCATTTATATTAATCGAATCATTTTGAGGGATTATCCAAATTTTTTGCCAAGATACCATACATCCTTCAGCATGTCCAACACACATCAACTCATCCCCAATGGGAATTGGCAAAAATTCTTTATCTTTAAGTGACTTCTCAATACTAACTCTTGCACTATACTTACTAAGAAGTATATGATGCACTTTAGCATATTGATCACTTGTTTAATAAACTTTACCCGTAGCTACAATATTATTCAAATCATTCAATGCTAAATAACATGGAGTTCCCTAACAATATTATTAAACTCATATTAGCACTACTTATAATAAAATAAGTTACAATTGTAATTATATGTGATGCATACCTCTAAGTCATTCATAGGAATTGTTGGATTCGTTGGAGGAATGAAAGTATTGTTCTCTTGAGTGATACCGAGGCTTTTTTGCCTTAAGTGCCTCATTCTCTGCCCTTAACCTCCAGTCTCTTCTAAAAGTTGTTTGTCATTGTCAACCTTCCCTTTACCTTTAATTGGCTTTATTGGATTCTTCTCACATGTGGTCTTGTAATATCTCTTAAGTATGGTAACCCCATAAGTAGCACCTCTAACGTTCAGGATGTTCTTTTATCTATAATGACTAGCCCAATATATCCTTGTGACCAACAGGTTTAAATTCTCCAGACTCTGTCTTTCTTTCATATTCTTCCTACAAATTAAATAATCACTACATAAACTCATAATAATCTTTTAACTCCATTTTCACTCTCCTTGACCACTTAAGTCCATAATTCTTCTTACACCAACTTGGACCTATAAAACATGAAAATACCTTCCAAATCAAAGTAATGCCCAAATAAATCATGAAATAAATACTTAAAAACTAACAAATAATAGGTCCAACATAGTGTTTATCACTATCATTAGAGTTAACCTTTTAGATTTAAAATATTCATAGTTCTTATGAACTTTGACAGTAATGGCATGTAACTTATTTGAGCAATTAGAAAGCCTATGATTGAAATTTCAATTATGAATGTGTGATGAGTATAATTATTAAAAAAAAAAAAAAAACAATACCATATTATCAACAAAGCAAGGCAGGGGAAGAGACCCCTCCCTAATTTAGAACTTGTTTTTCATCATCGCTTAAAATTAGAATTTCTCCTTCATCACTACTTAAAATCACTGCTAAAACATATAAGTGATCTCAGAGAAAAATAAGGACACCTTCGGGGAAAGAAAATCTAAGTGATAATTTAAATATATATATTTAAAAAAAAATTAGTAATTTTTTGATTTTATTACGAAGTCAAAATTATAAAAATAACTAAGTCAATGATAAATAATAAACGATAAGGAGGATAAAATTTTTAGATGGTGAATAATGAAAAAAAATAAACATTTATGTGAAAAATAAGAAAATTAAAATATATGTAATGATAGATATATAATAGTTTTATACTAAACTACATTGATATAATATTGTTACAAACTAGTTTCGAATAATAAGAATAAATTATAAAATTTTAAATTTTTAAAATTTAAGTAAATAGTTTGAATAATCTTTAAAAATGAAATATAATATATATTAATTTGTATTAGTTTGAGTTTCCATATAAATAAGTCCATACAAAAAAATTTAGAAAATATAAATAAACTTATATATTTATTAAAATGAAGTATATAGTTTCGAAAAATATGTTGGGAATTGCAATATCTATCTTTGTCTTCCCCTCATATTATAAAACAAGGATCCTCGTTTCCTATTTTTTATTCTTCATCTTGTTCTCTTCATTCTTAGTTCTAAACAAAAAATCCCTATGAGAATTTGTCCCAAAAAAAATTGAAAACCCTAACAATATCTTCTATAAAAAAATCCATACCTCAATTGAAAAAAAAAAATATCATAACCAAAAAGACACTAGTTTAATGACTATTGACAAATGGATGATTAATATATAATGATAATGCATTAAAATAACAAATTATATAAATAGTAAAATTTAATATCAAAGCACACCAATAACATTTTGTTATAAATATTTTTTAAACAATACCACCTTGTAAATTGCAATGAATTAATAATTTCAAGTTATCACAAAGTTACAGAACTACTACATAAATATTTTGTGTGATTAAACTTTCATATTCATTTTGCGTCCAAATTTTTTATATAATTTTTGGTATATTAATTTGTGTACCATTAATATAACATACATATAAATAGAAGTTGTTGAAGTGAGAAACAAACTTGCTTAAATGGTATAAATTTTTGTATATTTATTAACTACTTATTAATGGCACATATACTAACATACAAAAAGTGATATAGATAATATGAAGTCATTTATTTTTTAATGTAATTGTTTTTCTCATATAAATACTTTCTTTGTAATAAACCACAGAATACGAAGGGAAGTGATAGGCCCAATGTCTTCCATGAGTTTTCACAAGTCATGAGCTTCCATCCTAAAAGGTTAATCCATTAGGTTGGGTTTACTCATGCTTTCATTGTTATTTTATCAATGTGAGACTTGTTTGGTCTACTTCTCAACACTTCCCCATCAAACAAGATCACTTGACTATTTAGGTCGACTCTGACTCAAGCCAATCTAACCAATCTTCCATGGCTAGACCTCCTTAAACTTTAACATTAACTCATCTTATTTATCCAAAGTTTTAGGGTCCTCCAAGTTCAACATCCCAAAGCAGGAAGGAATGAGAACAAATTTGTTAATTGTGCAGCACATATGACTACTTTATAATCAATTGTACAATTTTATAATAGTCTTAAAATTGTACATATTTAGTACAATGAAATATAATTATATTATATTAAATTATATTATAATTAATTTGAAGAGTATTTGGTGGCAATCTACACTTGCAAAATATATTCGAATAAAATTAATGATAAATAATATTAATAAATTATTATTACATTTAAAATATTATATAATTTCTTCTATATAGTTTTCTTACCTGTCAAATTAATTTTACAATAAAAATTGTTTAATTTATTTTTCTTGCATTTGAAAAAAATATTATTTTTAATTTAAGATGGGATATAAAATCAAAAAACACAATTTTAGGATTGAAAATTTAGTCGAATTAGATTGAGTGTCTAATACGATTTAAATTCATTTGTTTTTGTGATTGGTGGATCATAAATTTTATATAATTGTATAATTTTTTTGGCTACTAAACTTTATATTTTTAAAAACATTATTTATTTTAATTATTAAATAAATATCATCGCAGTTAAATTTATAAAAAAGTTGATAAGTTTTTTTATATGAATTTTTCTTAATTTTTTTGACAAGTTCAACAAAGATAATCTATTTACCCTCTTAACTATGATGCAACAAAAGCTTGTCATCTAAGTTATGGGGTGACTCACATTTGAGAAGTAAAGTTATTGTAAATTAGAGTCCTACAATATCATGTTATAAAGTTACCGAAAACGGCGCAAAAATTTGATGCACAATGATTTGATAGTTAAATTTTATATTTATAAAAAGCTCGTAAGTGCACGAATCAATTATGAGTGATAAGTATTCTCCCAAGATTGTCTCTTAAGGAATTGCGATAGTTTTCAAACGTTATTTATTTTCTTATTTAGTTAAACAAATAATCCTAAACACTCTAACAATTATCGGTTGGTAGAAAAGATTATAAATTCTAATTTAATTCAATAACTAAAATAAATTGCAAATAAAAGAAATCACAACCAAGGAAATGATTATGGATGTATATGGGAATCTTAGTTCGCTATTCATTCATGGAAAAAATAAATAAAGCAATTCAATTAAAAGTCAGATTTAATAATTTTTTCACTAAATTTAAAAAATTCTAAATCAATGGTAATTTTCACTATAATCAATTAATTAACTTGTTTAATCCGGACCGTTAATTAATTAATTGGAATTAGCTCAAGGAAATATTTTAACCACCTAATCTAACACAAATTAATGCAATCAAATTAGACACTTGTTCATAATACACAATCAAGCAAAGATGACGTATCTAATACATAAATTCTAACATATTTTCTTCAACTTCAAGCAAGATTTGGCCCATCATTAATTCATAATCAGAAATATTAAGAACATGAATAAGAAATAAATCTAAAATTCATATATAATTAAATTACAAAATTGTTCTTCCAATCATTAGAAGCAATACTAATATTCCCAAATACACAAATTATCCAACCATAAACTAAATTGGTGTCAATCAATTTAGTCATAAGAGGCAAACACGATATCAAAGAGAAGAAAGAAATATTACAATAAAAATACCCGAAGTGATCTCCTAGCTTCAAATCCTTGAAGTTGGTTGGTCTCTTTCTCAAATACTTGGAGTAGCTTCACAAATGGAGGGTATTCTCTTGATTTTGAGTGAGTTTTTGAGTGAAAAACTCAGTTGCTGTAGCAGTTAAGATAGGGAGAAAATTGGTTGCAAAAACTTGTGTTTGGGATAGGCATAGTATGGTATTTATAGGGGAGTGAAGAGACACACGCGATTTAGGATTTTTGGGCAGTTTTTGGTACATGACGGCACACAAAATTTCCTGCCGTAGCTCAAGCCTGAAAATAGGACCCCATAGTAAAATCAAGAGTTCATCATCGCAACACATAAATTTACCCGCAACGGTGCATGTTGAATTTCATTTCTAGTATAGAAATCTGAGACTGGGTTGCCGCGACACACATATTTCTTTGCTACAACGCACCATGTTATGCTCGCCTTATATGTGCCACTTACATAATGAATGGTCTTCAATATAAGGCTTAGATTACTCAACTCCTAATACTCCAATTTTACTCTCTTTAACTCATTTAAGTCCAATATTTTTCTAAAAGTCCAAAAACCTAGAAAACACATAAATACCTTCCAAAACGCGATAATAACAAAATAAAACATAAATGAATGCTTAAAAACATAACAAAATATAGGTCAAATTAGTGTTCATCAGCTATATGCAACAGGTCATGGGTTCGAGGGATAAAAAAGCACTACTACAAAATTGCCTTTATAGTGGCCGTCCTATAAGTCTTATAGGACGGCTAGTGACCGTCCTATAAAGTCCCGTTCTAAAAGAATCGAAAAAAATAGGACATTCACGGAGCGTCTTATAAAAAATTTTTATAGGACGACCATAAAAAAAAAAAAAAAAAATTCTTTTAGGGCGGCCAGTAGCCGTCCTATAAAATTCTTTTAGGATGGCTACTGACCGCCCTAAAAGATTTTTTTTTTTTTTTTTTTTTCTGTGTTCGTTCGGTACTGAAATTTATATATAACATGTATAAATTAATTTTATTCTAGAAACACGATTTCAAAATAAATTTCATTCCAAAAGTATCCATAATTTACATCACATATACATATATATGGTTCAAAAAAAATTGGCGCCACTTTCAATTTTTCTTTTCCCGCTTTAGTTTTTCAATTTTCTCTTTCTTTTTAGGACTCAACCTGATAATCAAAATTTAACCCATAGATTCACAATAAGAAACTAACAAGCCAAATATCATTAATACTCTCATAACCTCATTGCTAATATTTTAGTGAGCTAGAACCATTACTCTGAGTACAACAAATTTTCTCCTTTCATAAAGGAATGGGAGCTTTATGTAAATAAAATAAATAAAGTGGATCAATTTCATCATCTTCCTTCCATAAAGGAAATAGTATTCCTCTTACGAATTAGAAAAAATACAACATAAATAATCAATTTCAATCTTAAAAGGGGAAACAAGCTAACAGAAATATCTAGTTAAACAGCCATAACTTTAACAACTGGTTTCATACATTATAAGGATGCTGCAATTCGTCTATAGATTGCTTGGAAAGTCTGACCTTCATTTCTGGCAACCTTTTGTCCTTCCTCTGTTGCTTTACTCAAAAGCTCAACCACAGGATCTGCTTCAAGTTCTTCGGATGTGAGCGCCTCAAACATGGGGTGACTCTCCATACAAGACTTCATCCACTCTCCAAGTTCTTCAACGTCCGTTATTGTGTATATAATTCCACCCTCTGCTAGAGCATAAGCATACTCATCTAGCAAGTATGGACTGATCACACGCCGACGATGATTCTTCTCTTTGAAGTGAGGATCAGGGAACGTACACTACTCCAAAATAATTTGGAATGTATTTCATAGAGTTTGTCCGAACCACTGATATATTTTGTTAGTTTCTTTTAGGACGGCTATTAGCCGTCCTATATGTGGGAATATAACAAAAAAAATGTGAATGGGATCGAGCTGGCAAGTAAAAAAAAAAATATTTTCAACTTTCTTTTAGGACGGCTAATGGTATATAAGACGGCTAATAGCCGCCCTATAAGAAAGTTGAAATTTTTTTTTTAAGAGGGTTATAAGCCGTCTTATAAAGTAATGCCAATTTTTTTTCCGTAATGGCCGTCCTATATTTCTTAAACGACGGCCATATACATGTGACCGTCCTATTTGTTTCTCACTCTAAATTTGAGGCCGTCCTATATTGCTTATATTGTAGTAGTGAAGGTATAATTGCGCATAAAAATCCCTCTGACAATAACCTCAAGTACTAGTCAATGTTAGTACTCTCAAAACAAAGCATTGATTCAAATTAATAGAGATTAGTAGGCGTTATCTTATCTTATTAAGGAGTTTTTCTTCTGTTAAAAAAAAAAAAATCATGTTGTAAAGCTAATTATAAACTATATTCTAGTTTTTACATGTGAGATTATTTTTCTTTAAAAATATTTAAGAAAATATATCGAGATAAGCGAAAGAAAAGGATTATATATCCTTCTCCTACATCACCAGTTTATAACTGGTGTTTGTGGGTTAAGTGGTTTCTCTTTAGCAAAAAAAAAAAAAAAAAGCGAAAGAAAAGGAAGAAGTGTATTATTTATGAAATTGTGCCTAAAAATATATTTAAATTTTAAAAGTGTTGCTTTAAGTACAACGAATCGCATTATTATTTTTTATTGGGTCAGCTTAGTTTTTAGAGGCTAACACATTAGCTTTACCCATTAATGTTTAAAAAATGAGATAATTAACTAATTTTATGTCTTATTTTTTTCTAAAATTAATTTCTTTATAACCCTAAATAACTAGTCTAATTAAATAAAGAAAAAAAGGAAAAAGGAATACAAGCAAAACTCATTTCCAATCTCTTTTTCTCAATTTTTTTTTCTTTTCTTTCTCATTTACAAGCAAACTCATTCATGCTCAATGCTCACTATCTCTCTCTTTCAATTCCAAGAGTAATCAATAAAAACACATAGCTTATCTGGCAAAACTCATTGCAATAGTATTATTATAATTTTGAGTCGCTCGCAAAACTTCAACAACTATATGATAAATCTTTTTTTTCTATGTTTATAATTTTTTCCATTTTATTATCATATAATTGTATTAAAATATTTTAATTTCAATAACATATTGATAACATATCTTGTTCTAAAAAATTGTGAATATAAACAAATTTAGAGTCAAATTAGACCAAAACATAAGGTAAAGTTGTTGGGAAACATTAAAGACTGAAATTTTTTTTCTCACAAATACTTTTTGAGAATAATATTACCGTTAATTTTTAATAAAATTTTAAAAATAAGATTAATTCTATATTTTTTTTTGTAAATTATGGGACTTAAATGCCCAATTTATAAATTTCAGAAGTAAACTATTTTTTTTTAGATAATTATAAATTTTATGATGTCATGCATCCTAATTTTTTTTTTTACGGTTTTGGAGGAATGATAAAAATAAAAAAAAAAATTAAAAATGTATATGTTTCATTTAAATGACAAGAGAACAATTAAAGAAATGACAGAACTATCGAAGAAAATTAGTTGCAAACATTTATTATGAAGCTGCTAGCTAGAAAAAATTATACATTATTTTTATAATAAATAGTAATTTAGCATTTTAAATTAAAAAAATATATGATTGGTACAATTTTTTTTTTTAAAAACAAAAATAATTAATATTTAATTAAAAATAATATATTTAATACAAAATATACTCTAAAAATAATAAAAAAATATCAATCTAGTTACAACTAAGATAAAATTTTATATCGTCCAGATCCACCAACCCCTTTTGATTATTTGCTAAGTCTTTCTGTTCATTAAATGATACGTAGATAAAAATATCACTTTGATTTATATTCATTAAAAGTCACTTTGGATTTATAAAAGACACAGCTGTACTGTACAGATTAATTTCAATTGATGCTGGAAAACATTTTAGTTTCCGCCATTTTTTTCCCATTGTGTAGAAGCCAAAACTATGGTTTTTTTTTTCTTCTTACCTTTGTCATCCAAATTTCTGGAAAGTTTTTTTTATATATATTGTTTCATCTTTGTCTTCTATCTTCTTTTCTTCTGTTTAAAGAATCAAAAACTTTTTTTTAAAACAAAATCTTGAATTATCAGTGATAAGTAAAGAAGTTAACTGGAAAATATTTCAAATTAAAAAAATAGAAATTTTTAGTGTTAATTAAATTAAATATACAAAATGATTTCTAGAAGTTGTATACTAGAAATTTGGGAAACAATGGCCTTCTGAGCTTCGATTTCCCCGATTAGCCATGGACACTTGTAGCCACCGACATCAAATACATAGATACTTTTCTTAAACTTGCTTAATGCCTAAATTACTGAATACATGATTTATGTTTTTTTAAGGAAAAAGGTTAGTCAATGTAAATATCTTTAACAAAAATGCATATTAAATTCGTAATTATTTAAGAAGTAGCATAAATTTATTAACTTCACAAAAATGACAGTAAAATTTTATTATATTTACAAAATAAATTTTTACAACTATTTTTATTAAAGGTAATGAGCTTGTAATATTCTTTATATAAGTACGGATCTAAAACGTACTTTTATCAAAGATAATGGACTTGAATGCCTTCTTTCTATTTTTAATATGATTTAAAAAATGTTACAGAAGTTCTCTTTCTTTCATTCTTTCTTTCTTTCTATTTGTTTTTGTGAAAGGCACCAGATGTCAACTAAGTATAATTAAAAGACACAAATATTTAATAACTTTTGGGTGGAATAATAAAAATTTAATAACTATTCAAAAGAGCATTAAAAGTTTAAAAATTTTAAAATTGTCAAAATTTTGCCCGTGTGACACCACTTATTGTATGTCACGTGAATAAATTTATAATAATTTTATAAGTTTTAGACTTTTAATACCATTTATCTACGTGGACAAATTGATAATAATTTTATAAGTTTTGGACTTTTAGTGTCATTTATACTAGTTATTGAACTTCTAATATCTCATTCAAAAGTTAGTAATTTTTTATGCTATTTAGTTATAATTAGTGGACTTATGGTAGTTTTTTTTTTTTTCTTTCTTTTTTTTTTGTGTCTATATAGCACAATTGGGAAGTCTGAAGAATTTTTTTTCTTTTAAATCAAAGTTCTAAATCGATAGAAGTTGAAGCTTTATTGTGTAAAATACAAGTTGATTTGGAAAGAAGTTTTGGACTTTAACTTGTACGCACAAAGAAAAAGAGGAGTATGTAGTTTAAGTTATATGGGTGTTAAATAGATTTAATTTGTATATTTTTATACAAGTGTCATTTAGTTGATAGTAGGGTTCACTAAATAAGTAAAACTGAGTTGGTTAACTTGATTCATGTACTTAGAATAATTAGAGAAAAATATTTGTCGAATCATTCTAAAAACACTTTTAAAAATATTTATCATTGATTATATACGCAAGAGAAAATAATTTAAAATTCGAATGTAACATATTTCACAAAAATTTTGACCAGGCTTCAACTATCACTATTCTCCACCCTTATCCATGAGGTATATAGTAATTACTAGTTTTAAACCTGTGACATGCATGGATTAGAGGATTAAATTTTAAAAAATAGATAATTATAATTAGAATTGGTAAGAATTAAGGATTGTAAATGTTATTTATCCATAAATGTGTAATTATGATAATAATTTTATAATAAATAAATATTATTAATGACACATTATTGCAAATTTTAATTATATTAAAAAATGTAAGTTTTAAAATAATTTTCATAGAAAATAAAAAATGCTAAAAAGGAAAAGAAAGACTCAAACAAAATAAACTCCCACTTTTCTATACATACTAGTTTTTGGGGCTCCCTTATATATTTTTTTTATACAATTTATATCCACACACTTATTATTAAAATTTTAATCACAAAACTTTTATATTTTCAAGTGAATTTTATATCATATGTATTTTTTTAAAATGTAAGAGATTATGCATAATAAATTAAAAATATTAAAAGATGTGTTCTATTTAAATTATTCAACTTTTGATGTCAAAAAAGTTATACTACTCAACAAAGTGTTTCTAAAATAGATAATGTCATCATAAAAATAGCTAATTAAACTGTTATATATTATTTAAAATTGAACAATAAAAAAATCCTAAATTAATACTCATATATATACATATATTTAATGTGATAAAAAATAATCAGATAGAATAATAATGCTTTTTTTTGTCAATGGTAGAAGTATAATGCTAAACACATAAATTTATAAAATAAATAAAAAAAAGTCTTATTTAATGTGACAAGTGGTCAAGTAATTTTGAAACTAAAAAAAAATTGTTCACTTTTAAAGAAAATTTTTATAAAAGTCTTATTATAATTAATATGGGTACAAATATAAGTACAAATTTATGTTATTTTTGCATTTTTTTATAGAAAATAAATCAACTCAGTCAGATCTAGAGAGCAAATAAAGCTTATAAGGTATGATATTATTTTCTTATATCATTATAAGTATATTCATTAATATCATCTCCAAAACAACATTATCAAACAAAATAACAACAATATAAAAAATTATCACACAAAATAAAAAATATTAGAAAATAAAAAAAAATCAAATATAATTTTTTTTACTTCAATGAAATTTTTTTGAGATCAACTCCTAAATAATTTTATCAAATGACAAAAATTTCAATCAAAATAAATAATATTTATTTGATTGAAATTTTTTTCATTTGATAAAATTATTTAGGAGTTGATGTCAAAAAAATTTCAAAAAAGTAAAAAAAAGTTGGCTCTAGAAAAAAATGATTTGATTTGAAATAAATGAAATTTATATTTCTCACTTCCCACCATGATTGTTAGGGAGTTTATTTTTTATTTTTAAAACAATGTTTGTAAGGAAGTTAGTACATAGTAATTAAAAATTCATCATCTAGATTCTTGTAATGCATTCGATATTTTTTAAGTAATTTACTATCTTTTCACTTCACCTATTTTTGCCATTATTTATTTACAAATTCAATTTTTTTCAATAAAAAAATTCACAACTTCTTTAAAAACTTTTTTACTATTCAAATAATCGTAAAAATATATAATTATTAAAAAAAATGGCAATAAAAATAATTTCAAGATTTAATTATCCCGTAAAGCCTCATTTTTATAAGGAAAGCTTATTATATTTTTGTAAATAATATTTTCTTGAAGATAATATAATATTTGATTGTTTTTTTTATTTCTATAAATTAGATATAATAATTATTTTTTAAATTGGTATAATTCAGTTACATTTTTATTATATGTTACTTAATATATATAACAATTTAATACATATAATACTATTAAAAAATATATATATCCACTAATATGTTGTTAGGTTATATAGATTATCAACTATTTTTTTTAGCCCTCTACTTTTTATTTCAAACAAAATAATAAAAATAAAAATATTAAATAAAAATAAATAGAAAATAAAATAAAAAATAATAAAAATAAAAATAAAAATAAAAATACCAAACACATAAATAGGAAAAAATAGATAGATAGATAGATAGATAAAAACACAAATAAATTAGAGAAAGTAAACTCTTATTTATATATAGATAAAAGATAGAAAATAAAATAAAAGAAATAAAAATATCAAATATAAATAAATATAAATATCAAATATAAATAAATAAATAAATTCTTCTTTATATATGGATAATAGAAATATAAAATAATTAGTTTCTCTAATATATGTATTAAAAGAAAAAAAAGTAAACTCCAATAAATATGGGCAAGATAAAAAACATAAAATAAAATAAAAAATATTGACTTAAAAGCAAGTACACTTAGAGTTCCTCATTTATGTCACTTAAAGTAGTTTAATATTTTTATTATTTTTTGTTATAATTTAACCATTTTATTCTAAAAAAATAATTGTGTAAAAACAAACGATCAAATTTTAAAATTTACTTTATTTTATTTTTTATCAATTTTGTGATTGATATGTCAATCATAGTTAAAAAAATTATGAAAATAAATTAAAATAAATTGATCATTGTACTATTACTTTTTGAAACAAAAGTAATAAATTGTTATAAAAAATAAAATAAAAAATTAAACTGCTATTTTTGACATAACTAAAAAACTTGTATTATTGTTACTCGCTCTTAAAGAAAATCTTATTTTATATAGACTTAACTATTTTATTAGTCCTCAAATTTTAACTAAATTTACACTTAAGTCTCAAATTTTTAAATAATACAATTTAGTCCTCAAATTTTTAAAATTTTATACATAAGTCCCTAAATTTTAAAATTTTATAATTTAGTGCCTGAACTTTTAAATTCTAAAATTTATTTTTCAAATTTTAAAAATTCACACGTATATTCTATCTTGAATATTAAAATACATATTTTTTAATCAAAATTTTAAGACTTATGTGTGAATTTTCAAAAAAAATTGGAGACTAAATTGTAGGATTTAAAAGTTTAAAAACGTATGTATAAAATTTAAAAAATTTAGGGACTAATTTGTAAAATTTAAAATTTTGAAGACCTAATTACAAATTTATTTAAAATTTAGGGACTAATGATATAGTGTAACATTTTATATAAATTATAAAAATATAAAAAAGGAAATAAACTATTCTTAAAATACATAAATTATCAAATAAATCTATAATTGCTAACTCTCCTGTAAACATGTATTAATAAATATATATATATAAAAGGTATTAAAAAAAATTTGCATTTTCCAACTCTTTTTTATTGGAAGGTGACGTAGCAGTTTCAACTGCCCTTTAAATATATTAATTATTAATAAAAGTTGGGGGAAAAAAAGTATAACAATATAAATTGTTTTATCAAATAAGTAAAAGATTACCAACTTATATATATATATACACACTAATAGTTATTATTATAGTCTTAATATTATTTAATAAATATGGTAAATAATTTGTTATATAAGTAGGCATAGAAGAAAAGGATAATATTTGTATTAGATCGTGAGTGCATTAAATATTTATAACATGGAAAAAAGATAAGCAAGATGGTCAAATGATTCCACATATGCAAATTAGCTTTAACACATGCGTTGTTGGACTTACTATAAAAAAAAAAAAAATGCAATGTTTGGACGAGAACTTAATGTAAGGTATGAAAAATCCAACTACTACTGACCACCTTATACCTCAATACTTAAACACGATACATATAAAACCAATCTTTGAAGCTTGAAAAAAACGAACAATACTTCGATCTCTTTAACTTTACCAATTGAAAATTATAGTATCATAAATTTATCTAATATTGGGCACATATCTTTCAAATTTAATAAATTTGGTCTATTCTACACTTTAATTAAATTTGTTAAATTTGAAAAATATTAGAATATTAAAATGTAAAATTAATGACAATTAGCGATGTACAGGTGGTGTTAAAAAAAAAAAAAAACTTTGGAGCAAAATCATTTATTATATGAAAGCAAAAGGACCGAAGTTGACACAAAAAGAAAAGGAGATGACGACCACAATCATGTAAAGAATAAAATAAGTCAGTATTATTTTTGTATATATAATTATTTAAAAAAAATAATTAAAAACATAAAATTTATAAATAATAATAAAAAATTTATTAATTTTTAAGTTTTTGAAAAAAAAAAATAGAAAACATTACCAAATAATTTATAAATTATTTTAATTTTTTCTAAAAAATGATAAATTAAAATTATTATCAAATACATTAATATTTTTACTAGGAATGGATATAAATTAAAAAAATCGACTAAATCGACTGGACCGGACATAAACCGAACTTTCTAGATTGGTTTTTGTTGGTTCAATAGATTTGATTCGGTTCAACTTTCTAAAAAAATTGATTAAATAGTTTCGGTTAAAATTTAGATGAAAAAAAACCTATTTAAACATAACCGAACCTACATATTTAAAACAATATTTTTTTAACGTAAAATGACATGTTTTCTATTTTTATTAGCATTTATATATGACAATATTCACATATTATGATCATGATATATTTATATAAACTTAAAACTTATTACACGACTTTAATTTTGGTAATTTTATTCAATTAATGTTATATTATAGTGCAGTTGATATTATTATGTGTATTTTTTTTTTAATAAATATAGTATATTCAAACCGAACAAACCGATTGAATAGGTTGGCTTGCGGTTCAGTTAGTTTTGATATGTATATCGGTTTTGGTTTATAAAAATACCTAACTAATCAAATAAGTTCGGTTAATTTTTTGAGTCAAAAATTGAACCGACCAACCTACTCTCATCCCTAATTTTTACAATAAACTCAAAATAATAAAATCAATTATTTAATGAATCATTATTTCCCACACCTTATATGCTTGATGCTTCTATGTATTTCATTTTTCCGAGTAAATAAAAAATATAATTTGGGCTATGTAAATTGTAAATAAACATTTTGCCGGAAAATGCAGATGGTATTCAGATTGCCTTTCATACGTTCTTTTTCGTCCGTCTATTACACTTGATATTCATCCGACATATATTTTTTTCTAAAAATTATTAAAAATAACATCTATAAAATTAATAATAATAAAAATAATATTAAATTATATTAAATAATATTTAAGTGAATAAATATATTTAATATCGAATAAATTTAAATTAATACCGTTTAATTAAATGTGATCTAATTTGATGGACATTCAAAAAAAAAAAAAAAAATACAACTATTTTTTTAATTATAAAAATATATAATTTAAACACAAAATATACTAATTTATTATTATAAATTTTAAAGAGTACTATTTTATAATTTTTTTAATTTTTTTTCTCCATGAACAAGTAAACCAAATAAAATAATTATCTAATAAAAACCTAAATCAAACAGCTAAAAATAAACAAAGGAAATAGAAAATAAACTAGAGGGTAGGATCAAAGGATGAATGAACAACCTTGTTCTGTCTTCCCATAAGCCAAAGGAGAGTCCTCCTAGCAAAAGATGGCGACTTTGCTTGTTGAGATTCTAAACTGTAACAGCTTTCATTCTCTTCACCAAAATCTAATTGATTATTCCCATTTTCCCGCCTTCCAATATTAATATCTGAAATTGTTCTTCTAGTCTCATCTCCATTTTTCACCTTCAAATCTTCTCCTCCCACATTGTTCCTCTGAATTGGGAATCTGAAGGAAAAAGCCCTTCTTGATGAATCTGAAACCCCATTTATATTCTCCTTCTTCCCTCTAAGCCAGATCTTTGATATTGAAAAACTCTCTCTTTTACTCCTACCAATGGACTTCTCACTGACACCTCCAAAACCATCAGTCTCGTTGAACATAAATTCTCTTCTAGATTCATAACCACACTCTGAAATTGCTGGTCTGTGGCCTGGTGTTAATGGCAAATTAGGCTTTTTACTTGGAACCTTTTTCATAGGAGTTCTAATGGGTACTTGTAACGAAGAATTCTCATCCATTATATAAGAAAAAGATCCCATTGAAAAACATCTTCTTGAATCAACATTGTTGGTACTGCTAGTTCCTTCTTCACCACCATCAACATTTCTAAACTTTCCCAATTTCACTGTCACAACTTTTTCCCCTGAATCTACTACCCCTGTTGTTTTGTTGGCAATTGGATCATCTTTTGTTGAAAGTTCACTAGATTTGTGTGACAACTCAAAATGGGAAGATCCCACTTCATTATCTGCAAAACAATTTGCTCTTATTACTGAACTGCTTCTACCAATAGCTGAATCTCTATCAGTAATAATCTCTCTAGAGCTCTCACTACCAGATTCAAGAACAAGAACAATAGGGGAAAAGCAATTGTTTGGAGAGAAATCAGGAAGCAAACTAGCTCTACACAAAGGGCAAGTGGAGTGAGATAAAAGCCAAGTGTCTATACACTCCATGTGAAAGGCATGGCTACATTTGGGCAACAATCTAAGTTTGTCTTCAGGCTCAAACTCACATAAACAAACAGCACAATCAAATGGGTCTTTCACTCCTATTATGGATTTGTAATGAAAAATGGGTAGCGTGTCAATGAATGTCTGATCAACCCCAGAATCATGAAGATGAAATAATTGCTGCAATTGCCCTTGTAGAGCACTCACATCTTCCAAATCATCATCTGGGTTTCTGTTTGGTGGTCTTATGAGAAATCTAATAAGAAGATGAAGCAAACCAGATACAAAGAAAATGATGGCTAAAATTAAGATTATGAGCAATATACTTGGACTGACCTTGTCGCTAAAATTCAAAGCATCAGATTCAGTATTTGAAAGTGGAGGAGGAGGTGATTGGGTGAAAAAGTACGGGGACTCAAGGGGTGAAGGAAAGTTTGCATCTTTAAATTCAAGAAGAACCCACCTCATATTTTCGAAGACAGAGGTTTAAGAAACTCAACAAAAGGTCCAAAGCAAAGATTGCAGCTTCTTGCTTGAATCATCTAATTTGTAGAATTTAATTTTCATGGGTATGGCATAGAAATCCAAGAACGAATGAAGAAACCCAGAAATTCAAAATGATATTGGGCCTTGGTATTATTATGAGGCTGTATCGGGTTAAGCGGCCAGTTGATGGAGACTGAATCGGATTACTTCAAATTTTACGCACTGCTATGTAAGACCTGCAAGTCAAATATTGTGTGTGTGAGAGAGAGGAAGGTGAGATTATAAGGTTTGAAATAAATGGTGCAGTAGAAGACGGAAGACATAAATGGTGACAGTGAGGAGACGAAAGGTAAGATTCAAAGAGCAAGTAATAAATTTGCCATAAATGATGAATTAAATGAGATTTATATTAGAAAAAAATTAGATTTATATTAATTACCCAAACTTAGACTAACAAATCAGAAATTATGCTAAAAAAAATTATATGAAAATTATGCTAAGACAAAAGCGGCACCAGAACCTCCCTGTTAAGCATTTAAGTAAAAAGTGAAGGCTTGTTTAGCAAAAAAAAAAATTAAAAAAAAAATACATACATACATATATATATATATATAAAGTTAAGAATTGGTTCAAAAAATATGAGTTGTTTTATATTGTTTAAGGAGTAAAAAATGAATGATTTAAATTTTTTTATATTAATAATTAATTTAACTTTAATAGCATTATATTTTTTTTAATATAATATATTATACACAGTTTATATTATATGTGATTCGTACCCACTTTAATATTTATTTAAAACATATATCTTTATAATATAAAATAATTAATATTATATCTATTATTTAAATTTTGAGTTCCATGATCAAACTTAAAATTACTATATTAAATAAATCAACTTAATTGTTGATTTTTTAATATAACACCTTTGTTTAACAGTAAAAGTGATTAAATTTAAATATTTTATATTTTATAATTAATTACACAAAACTATTATATTTAAAAATAATAATAACATATTAACTCATATTTTCTTACTACATTTGGATTACAATAGCACTATTATTTGGATTGGCTTTATTTAATTAATATTTTAATTAAGGCATATTCATTTAATTTATCGAAATATATTTTTATTATTATTATTATTATTTAAAAAGGACTCAATTTAGTGAATATAACTACTGCTATATACTCACATCATTATAATTCATTAGTTATTGGGTGACCTCCTATATCAAATATGTTGTGTACCTATCATAAAAAAATACGAAATCTAAGTGTACGCTTAATATTAGAACGTAGATTTTAAATCTCAAATTCGTGTTATACTGTTAAACAAAATTACAAATCTCGTAGAGTCACCTAGATGGATCCATCATCTGAGTTGTCTGCCTGTAGAAAGCTCCAATATTTTACATCTATACGATAACAATACATAAATTTTTATCTATTTTTATATTTATATATTTTGATATGTGATAAAATTATTTAAAAAATTAAATTAAATTTTTATTTTTTAAAATAATTTAATGATATTTTATAAAATAATTAATATAAATATATATTTTACGATAAACCAAAGGGCATTCGTCTAAAAGGGTCTCTTTTAAAGTGAAAAGATCACTTAAGGACCTTTAACCCTTACATAAACAATAAAAAAATGTGAAATGCCTTACAAAAGTAATAAAAACTTGTAAAAACTTATAAAAGATTACGAAAACTAAAATGTCAGAAATAATAGAAAATCAAGAAACAATGGAAATAGAAACATAAGACATTTCAGGATGTTTTTCACAAGAAATGATATTCAGTAAAAAGAAATTTGAAAAAATTCAAAAATCAAAATTAAATCTTAAAGAAAAAGATGGATTTAGAGAAGAATCAGTCTCTAAAATAAGGAAATTATTTCCAAGAAAAGACATAGTATATTATGGCATAAGCAATAAAGAAATGAGTATAACTATAGCAGATGCAAAAGGAAGGTTTAACATACCACTAATTAATAAAGAAACCATTATAGAAAAATTATCAAAAATTCCTGAAAAAGATAGAGAAAAAATTGGATATATCTATTTAGGAGGAATACAAATCCTAATAAAAGCACACTTTAGAGAAGGAATAGATACACCAATCAAGTTAGCACTACTAGATAATAGAATAACAAATAGAAAAAAAATGCTTTGCTAGGAATGATTAATGGAAATCTAGGATACCAAAAATTAAAGTTTACAGCATATCCCAGATTTGCTGTTAATATCCATGACAAAAATTTAAATCAAGTATCAAGTCTAGCCTATGACTTTGAAAGAGGAAATTTAATAAAAGAAGGAAATCACCCATTTTCAATCCACTACTTAGTAGGATATTCATTAACAAACAGTCATAATAGTTCAATATATGGACAACATGAATACATAGAAATAGATAAAACTTTTAAGGATATAGGACAAGTAATAAAAAATCCAGAAAAACTATCAGAATACGAAGTACCTGATGAATGGAACTTAGATATTAAAGAAAAACCTCTAATAACATCAAAAAGAAATAATATACAAAGAATAACATTTGTAGATACCCAACCTAAAGTTAGTAAAAGAAATAGGAAAATAGAAGAATTAAAAGAGGAAATTGAAGAAATGAAAGACCTAGTCTACACAATGAAATAAAAATGATAAAAGAAAAATTGTTAAAAATACAATTAGAATAAAATAATAGTCTAACAAGCATAAATAAAAATCAAATATTCATAATAGAAGCCTTAATTCTTATAGCAGAAAAAATAGACACTACAGATGAGGATATACAAGAATCAAAAGGAATACAGTTGGAAATGTATAAAGAAATTTTAGAATTAAAAAAGAATATTAACAACACATCAAGAGGAAATGGATTAAAATTTGATCCATTAAAAGGATTAAAAGAAGAACCTCCAAGAAGATCTGATGCATTAATACCCATAAATAAAAAAAGAAAAGCAGAAGAATCTAAACAAATAATAACAATCTAATGAATTTAATAGAATGCAGGAAAAGTCTAGAAGAACAATTTATGAATCCTGAAAATAAGGATATAGAAAAATTAATCAGTTTATTAACATTAACAGATAAAGAATTAGAAAAACACTATGAAGAAAAATCTTACATAAATAAAGAAGAAGATGATATGACAGTAATAAGTGAAAGTGAATCTGAAGAAGATACAACCCAAAGAATTAATATGGAACCAGTATTAATACCTAGAACAAACCCAGAAAGATCAATTCCAGAAAGAGGAGAAACATCTGATCCACATAGAGAAAATAGATATAGGCCAGAAGAACCTAACCCAACATACAGAAAAAGACAACCACCTAAAATGGACGAAGGATTACATTGGGGTACTAGAGGAAGTATTCCACCAGAATTCAGACCACATGAAAATTATAAAACAGATATTTTAGACTTAGACTGTATAAGAGATAGGAAAAAAACCTTAGATGAATGGGCTAGTGGAATGAGTGTAATCATATAAACATCATCAACTACAAATACAAACCCTTCGGTCTATAAAGTCTTAGTAGCTCATAAAATGACAAGAAACGTAAAAGTTTGGTTTTCAAACCTAACTGATCAACAACATTTAAGAATACAAGGAAATGCTACAATAGGAAGAGATTATTTAGATACTGTAATCAATGAAATATACAAGGAATTTATAGGAGAAGATAAAGGAAGAAATGTAACAGAATCTAGTGAAAATGAAATAGAAGAAGCTAAGTGGCACTTAACAAACATGGAAATATGTGACATGTGTTACATAGACTCTTTCATATGTGAATATAAAATGTATTACCATAAATTACCACCATCCATACAAGAAACCTGTAAGGAAATATTTTATCAAAAATTACCTGAAACATTACATAAAACTATGACAGAAGAATGGAATAATAAGAATAGACAGATTATACCTGACACTCTAGGAGCAATAATAAGAGGACTTAAGAATTGGATAATAATAAAATATCAAGAAAGAAAAGAATTCAAACAAATAAAAGGAAATGATAGAATCTGTTGTGATTCAAGAGATTTCAAAACACCAGAAAAATATGGTTTTAATATAAGACCATATAATAAATACAAAAAAATAAGAAATATAAAAAATTTAGAAAAATCAAGAGATTTAAATTTAGAAAACAAAACTTTCTAAAATATAAAAGAAGGTACAATAGAGGACCTTACAAGAAAAGATATTTTAGAAGAAGCAGAAATAATACATCTGAAAAGAAGAATTATTGCCCTTCAGGAAAAAAGAAATGTAGATGTTGGATCTGTAATGAAGGACATTATGCTAATGAATGCTCAAGTAGACTTCAACATAAAAAAGAATTTAAGAAGGAATTCTCACAGAAAGCAAAAATATTAGAGGAAGCCTTTAGAATGGAATTAGAACCAATAGAGGAATCTGATATAGATGATACATGTAGTATTTATCTATTGGAAGAAACTGAAGAAGAAATAACAGACCCAGAAACATCTGATTTTGATTATAATTCTGACTCAGAATAATGGATGAAATATTACGTATAACAAACCCAAATAGTACGTATATAAAAATAGGATTAAAATTCAAAGGATATAAAAATTACCATTTACATGCATATATAGACACAGGTGCTAGTATGTGTGTAGCTAGTAAAAATGTTTTCCTAGAAGAATTTTGGAAACAATCTCCAAAAGAACTAATAGTAAGAATTGCAAACAATACTACAATAAATTTGAATAAAGTATTAACAGATACAGATATAACAATAGGAGGAGAAATCTTTCATATACCCACAATTTACCAACAAGAGACAGGAGTTGATATTTTATTAGGAAATAACTTTCTAAATCTATACCAACCCTTTACACAATACTTAGATAAAATAAGTATAACAACCTTAGATGGAGAAACAATCTATGTATCAAAAATTAGGAAAACACTAACTGTTTCATCCTCAACTTTTATGCTACAACATAAAAAGCAAAAACGTGGTGAGGAAATAGAAAAACAAAAACAAAAACCATATTTAGAAAACATTTCTTTAGACATAGAGGTTGACCAAAACCCCTTTCTAAATGAAATCCAAGAAAACAAAGCCTTAACAGGAATAAGAAAATTATTAAAAACTGTATGTTCAGAAAATCTTTTAGATCCAAATATAAATAGATCTAATGAAATAGCAAAAATAGAATTAAAAGACCCCTTAAAAGTCATAAGAGTAAAACCAATGATTTATACTCCAGAAGACAGAGAGGAATTTGAAAAACAAATTTAAGAAATTTTGGAATTAAAAGTAATTATTCCCAGTAATTTACCTCATTCTAGTCCAGCATTTTTAGTAGAAAAAGAAGCTAAAAAGAGAAGAGGAAAAAAAAGAATGGTAATAAACTTTAAATCTTTAAACAAAGAAACTATCGATGATGGATATTTTATACCAAAGAAAGAAGAATTATTATTATTAATTAAAGGAAAAAAATACTTTTTAAGTTTTGATTGCAAAAGTGGATTTTGGCAAATAAGACTTGATAATGAATCACAGAAATTAACAGCATTCAGTTGCCCCCAAGGACAATTCCAATGGACAGTTGTTCCATTTGGACTTAAACAAGCACCAGGTATTTTCCAGAGATATATGGATAATATCTTTAAAAAATATCATAACTTTTGTTGTGTATATATAGATGATATTTTAATATTCAGCAATGAATTATCAAAACATTATTTAGATATTATTAATGTCCTACAAGAATGCAGAAAATCAGGAACAGTATTATCAGAAAAGAAAGCAGTTTTAGCTCAACAGAAAATAAAATATTTAGGGTTAGAAATAGAAAATGAAAAACATCATCTACAACCCCATATTTTAAACAACATACAAAACTTTCCTAGTATAATCAAAGACAAAAACCAATTACAAAGATTTCTAGGATGTTTAACATATGCGGAAGCATATATAAAAAACTTAGCAGAAATGAGAAAACCATTACAAGCAAAACTTAAAAAATATTATGTCTGGTAATGGACTGATGAAAATACTAAATACATGGATAAAGTAAAAGCACAAATAAAAAATTTACTAACTTTATATCATCCAGGACCAGATGATAAAATGATAATAGAAACAGATGCTTCACATGAATATTGGGGAGCAGTACTAAAAGCAAAAGTTGATAACAAAGATGAATACCTTTGTAGATTTACTTCAGGAGCCTTTCAAGGACCAGAGCTAAATTATCATAGTAATGAAAAAGAATATTTAGCTGTAAAAAAGGCTATTAAAAAATTTGCAATATATGTTATAAGTTCAAAATTTATTGTTAGAACAAATAATAAAAATTTTGGACATTTTTTAAGAACTAACATTGCAGGGGATTATAAACAAGGAAGACTCATCAGATGGCAACAATGATTTAATTATTATAAGTTTGATGTAGAACACCTACCTGGAACAAAAAATAGTTTAGTAGATGCATTAACTAGGGAATTGGCACCACTAACTATTTTCATAAATTCAGGAATGGAGCAAATCGATTTAAAAATCAAAATAAAAGAAAAGGAGATAAAAATCCTTGAAGAACAACTTGAATTATTAAAGCTTGAAAAAGCTCTCATGAAGTCAGAAAATATAAAGGAAGAACTAAATTTCCCAAAACAAATATCAGAACCAAAAGATTCTGAAAAAATTCCTGAGAAAAAAGTTCATATTAAAAAGGAAGAACCTAACAGTTCAAAAAAGGACGAACTTAACAGTTCAAAGACTTCTGACAAAGGAAAAGAAAAATTCAATTGGGCTGATGAAGCAGAAAAATTTGAACAAAAAAAGGTCTATGTAGTTTATAATGGACCAAATCCTGGAATTTACAATAATTGGGCAGATGCAAATAAAGCTGTTATAGGAATTAGTGGAGTTACCCATAAATCTTTTACCAACTGGATAGAAGCAGAAGGAAGTTATGCCAACTACAAAACACCAAAACTCATCAACCCAGAAGGAATTATAAAAAACTATTCCACAACATTACAACAAACATCCCCTATCAATAGGATGAGGACTTTAGGAAAAGTGGTCAGGCCACCAGTTATATTCAGAGACACATCTCCTAAACGGATCCCAGAATTTGAAGAAGAAAACGACCAATACAGAAATCTCAGTAAAGCTCAATGGTTGAATTTATACAATCTGGCTAGAAAATCCACTCAAGAACATATAAAAGATATGAAATTCTACACAATAGAAAAGGATTATCCAGCTGGAAGCAAGTTCAACATCCTTGAAGGAGCAGATCCCATTTTTGTGTACAAGGCATACCATGCAGGTTTAATTGAAAACCTTTACCCAGGAATTAATTTAAGTGAATTAAATTATTTTCCTGAAAATTTCAAAAAGTCCATTAAAAATTTTAGAAAGAAAATTAGAGGGGGGGATAAGCCTGTTTATCTAAGATTTTTCAGTTCTTTAATGGATTGGAATGGTGAGGATTGCATTAGTCCTTATCATTTTGTCAAGATAGGCATTGCCAATACAAACAAAGAAGTACCCAAGCCAAAAGCATTACCAGAAAGGGAGTTTAATACAGAAGAACTCTGTATATCCAGAGGACAAATGTTAGGACAAATTTACTATGAAATCAGGAAGATTGATAATTCTACTGAAATCAAAGTAAATTACTCCACCAACAAAGTAATCATCACCTCTCACAATAGTATCTATTACTGAAGAAGATGGTGAAAAAATTAGCAAATTTGAAGCTAATTTTAATTCTAATAATCTAGAAGCCAGCCAAGAAACAAAGAAAGTTTTTTGTTTCTATGCTAAGAAGGTCACCGATGATCATAAATGCATCTATTGCATAAGAGACAGAGAAGATGAAGAAACGTCATCACCAACGTCATCAAAACTGTCGGTAGAAAAAGACGAAGAACAGTGAAGAAAGCCTGTCGGCAGAAAAGCAAAAGACAAAAGTCAAGATGTAGGGTGACAGCACATGCCAAGGAATAGTAAAAATTGTCGGACAATTATTGTAAAAGAGATTCCTTCGTTTATAAAAGGAACTCTTAATTCTTATCTAGACACACTCGAACAACTTCTACATTCAATTCAACTCCTACATCCTCAACAAAAACTCCAACCTACACTCAAATTCAGGACCTCTTCTAAAGAGATGTATTTAGAAGTTATGTATTTTCCAAAAATAAGCGGCTAAGCACCCTTTCAAGGTTCTTAGTTGGCTTTAGGTTGTAATAATTATGGTATCATGAATAAAATGGAGTGAAGTCACTCTTTTCATTCTCTTTGTAAGTTAAATTTTTTACCTGTATAATATGTACGGATGCAAAGGCTTCTCTATAACCAGGTGGGTTTTGAAGATTGAAGCAAGCTGAGGCATATTCTGGGTAATAAAAGGAGAAGAACAGAAGAAGGGAAGACCGTGGTGGACCCATTAAGTTCAGGTATGGTAATTATAATCCTTAGTCATATAAGAATCTTGAATGTTTAAATATTTGGTTACAACTTATTTATAAATTCATAATAGAAAATCATGGTTAGTATAGAATTATTTGAAAGAAAATTCATGGAAAATTTAGAAGAATATTTTGATGGTGAATGCTATGAAACCTGTCTGGAAAATTTTAAAAGATTCGATAATATCTTAGATTTTTATACTGATTATATCTCTAGTATTTTATATCTAATTGATCATCCTATAGGAATAATTTTAAGGAATTATTTTATGCAATATTTTGTTCGAATAACTAATATAGAATTTGATAATTTAATCTTTGAATTTTATTTATTTAAAGAACATATAGGTAGATAAAAGTCAATTAAGAATGTTTAGAGATAATATCCAGAAACTTATAACAAGATTAGAATTAATAGATTTAACAGATCAAAGAGAAATCCAGTATTTTAAAGAACAACTTTTATCTTCAGGTTTTGAACAAAATAACTTACATGATGAATATCATAATTAGAACTGCAATTGTTTAGAATATATTTATAAAATAAATTTATTTCTCAAAATCATACAATATTTAGAAACACTTCCATAAAAATATAAAAATAATGCGCACGCTTCAGAAATTGATATCAGAGCCATGTATCAGAAATGTTAAGAAAAATGATTTTTAAAATCAAAATAATGATCAAGGACTCTCACAAGAGATTATAAAAAGATTATTAAAAGAGAACTTTAAATAAAATGTATAACATAATATATCCTCAACCAAATTCAAGTAGGAAAATGAATTATTTAAAATATTATAAAACAGAAACAATAGGATTAATATTAAAAATAAAAGAAATAACTAAAAAACTACCTGAGGAAATAAAACAATTAATAATCTACAAAGTACTTTATAACTATAATAAAGACTTAACTTGGTTACACCATAAATAAAAATGCTCACAGAAACACAAGTTAATAACTTAAAAGAATTAATTAATTTAATCAGAAACACAGAAGATAATAAGAAATTTAATAAAGATTTCATAGAAATGTTTTTAGCATGTATGAAAATAAAAATGAACAAAATAATTTTGTCACAAAAACAAACGGTAATCTTAAAAGAAAAATTAAAACTCTTAGAAGACATAGAAACAAAAGAAAATTTTATAAAAGAATATAAAATTTTTATGAACTTTATTTTAGACAAATTAATAGAAAATATATGAAAGAAAATAAAATATATAACAAAAATTACTGTAAAAGTCTTTATGTACAGATTTATGATCTGGTCCGTTTTAGACAATTATCCTAAACCAAATGTGTTTAGTCCCAATTTTAAAATGCACTTCACATCCTTCCAAGTTATTCTCTTCCATTTCCAATATCTTTTCGTTCCTGGATAGGACAAAACTAAGTCTAAGTTCGAAGTCAAAAAGACTTGTGGAGAAATCTTACCAAAGATTCGGTCACTTACTAATAAGAATTATTGGATTTATATTTTTTTCTTAAAAAAAGAAATCAATGGCAAAAAGAAGACTGAGAGTATACTGAGTATACTCTAGCTGTATTCATCTTATGATTATCTTAAGTTTTTCAAAATTATTTGGTAAAACAAAATATAAAGTAGAAGAAAAAGAGTAGAATATAGGAAAAAGGTAGAGCTTTTTTTGTCGTAGATTTTGGTATTGACTTTTTGTTCTCGTTAAAGCAAAGTCATTGACAGAACCAAACACCCTGATAGAAGGGTCATTCAACTGCTTTGGCGAAAAAAGAAAAAACTTTTTGCTATCCAACAACTAACTAATGTTTTTGTTAAAGGTGTTATTTATTATTTTTAGTGTATATTTTTTTAATAATTTTATTAATTATTTTTTATTAAATATTTAATGGTTATGTTTTTTTAAAAATATAGTTGTATTAATTTAATATATAATTAAATTAGAGTATCATATTATTTTTCATAAAAAATAATAAACAATTTTTTTTTATTTTAAGATATTATTTATTGTTTTTGGATAACAATTTCTTTGATTACTTTTTTTTTTTTATTAAATATTAAATAGTTATATTTTTAAAAAATATGATTGCATTAATCTAACATTTGGTTAGATTTAAGTAATACATCATTATTTATTATAAAAATAATAAATAATCTTTTATTTTAAAATATTATTTATTATTTTTAAAGTATATTTTCTTACGATCTTTTTAATTGCTATAGTAGCTTCGTCCAAATACAAACAAATTAGAAAGTAGAAACACAAATAAAAGTTGCATTTTTTTTTTTTTTTTTGCTACATTCAAGCCTCGAACTCGAGAGCTCCACCTTATTATGGTGGTTACAATGCCGTTTGGCTACTAAGGCCTTGGCGCATTTTTAAACAATCTAGAAACACAAAGAAAAGGTGCTTTTTTATTTATTTATTTTTTTAACAATATGATTTATTCATTGGTCAATATATTACAATATAATTAAATAATATTTTTATAATTATTTTGATATCTCATACTTGTAATTTAAAAACAAAATTAACATATTATTTATTAAATATAATAATTTAATAAATATAATATTACTTATGATTTGAAGATAATATATCACATACAATCCTGAATTTTACAATAATATCACAAATATACTCTAATGGCAAACTTATATCAATAACTTGCTTTGAGATATACTATAATATCAATATCTCTTTTTTGCTAAATGGACTTTGTCCACAACAAGTTTTGAACTTATGACCTCCCTATTATTGGGAGGAATGTTGTGCCATTGGGCTACTAGGCCACGGGCAAAACATTGTTAAAATGATTGTTAAAGGCATAACATTGTTAAAATGATTCCGTCAACTCAAATTTGTGTCAAACTAGAGAAAAAAGAATTAACAAAAACAAAGTGACAGTTATTTTCCAAAGGAGCAGCCAAATAGTTAAATATAATTAAAATAAATTAATATCTTATTATTTATACACCTTATAGTGAAGATATATATAGAAAATTATAAGTGTAAAATTTAAACATGTGCAACTTAGGGCTCTATTAAAGATAAGTATCAATCACAATAGAATAGGTAAATACTAATTATAACTAATTACACGACTCACACTAACACTCCCTTTCAAATTTGAGCGTATATATCAACCATGTCCAACTTGCTTAGTAAGTCATAAAATACATTCGTGAAAACTCCTTTAGTGAGCACATCTGCAAGTTGCTTTTCAATAAGTAAGTCATAAAATACATTCGTGAAAACTCCTTTAGTGAGCATATCGGCAAGTTGCTTTTCAATATGAACAAAAGGAAAGCTAACAAGTTTGGAATCTAGCTTCTCTTTTATAAAGTGACGATCAACCTCTACATGTTTAGTGCGATCATGTTATACTAAATTTTGTGATATATCAATGGCTGCTCGATTGTCGCAATACAACTGCATAGTACTTTTGAGTTCGAAATCCAAATCAAATAGCAACTTTCTTATCCATAGTAATTCACACACCCCATGAGCCATACCTCCATACTCAACCTCAGCACTAGATCGCGCCACAATTTTCTGCTTCCTACTTTTCCATGTAACCAAATTACCTCCTACAAAGGTGAAGTAACATGATGTTGACCTTCTAGCTATAATATTTTCAGTCCAATCTGCATCTGTGAAGCCACAAACTTCAAGAGTGTTGTTGTGTTTAGAAAACATTATTCCTTTCCATGGAGCTGACTTCAAGTATTTTAAAATTCTCACAACAGCATCCATGTGACTCTCACTCGGGTTATGCATGAATTCACTTACCACACTTATTGCATATGCAACATCTGGTCTAGTATGTGTTAAATAAATTAAGCGTCCAAATCTCTGATAGCAAGCTCAATCAGTTGGTACTTGATCTGGATACTTTGATAAACAATGGTTTTGCTCAATAAGAGTATCAATAGGTTCGCAATCCAACATACATGTCTTAGTTAGCAAGTCAAGAATGTACTTTCTCTTATACAGATAAATCCCTTCTCTTCCCTTAGCTACCTCAATCCCTAAGAAGTACTTCAGTTCACCCAAGTCCTTCATCTCGAATTTAGAGACTAGTTGACTCTGTAATTTATCCATCTCGACAGTATCATTGCCAGTAATTACTATATCATCACCATAAATAATCAGAGTTGTTACCTTCCCTAGTTAATGTTTGAGAAATAGCGTATGATCTGAATTATTCTGTTTGTAACTAACCTTCTGCATGAACTGTGAAAACCTTCCAAACCAGGCACGAGGGGACTGCTTAAGACCATACAAAGACTTTCTCAATTTGCATACAAAATTACCAGGAGAAGTAGTTACATACCTAAGTGGAAGACTCATGTACACCTCCTCGACTAACTCTCCATGAAGAAATGCATTCTTGACATCAAACTACCAAAGTGGCCAGTTTAAGCTAGTGGCAAACGAAAGTAGAACCCGAATAGTATTTATTTTGGCAACAGGAGTAAAAGTCTCATCGTAGTCTATACCATAAGTCTGAGTGAACCCTTTTCCTACAAGGCGGGCTTTATACCAATTCACAGATCCATCAGTATTATGTTTCACAGTAAACACCCAACGACAACCAACTATCTTCTTGTCTTGTGGTGGAGGCACAAGTTGCCAGGTATCATTCTTCTATAACGCCTCCATCTCTTTATCCATTGCCTTCTTCTACTTTGGATCTCCCAACGCATCCTGCATTTTGTTAGGTACTGATACAATAGATATTTGATTTATAAATAATTTATATGGCTTAGACAATCTTTTAGTGGATATGTAATTGGCTACTGGATATTTTGATTTTGCATGAATATTTGGTTCATGCCTTTTGGTTGGTTGACCTCGAGTATACCTATTTGGTAACACATACTATCCAATACTAGACTCAATGCTATTAGTATCAGTGGGTGTACATATCTCAGATGAGTGACCTTCAGTACTAGGGAGTTGTTGATCAGGGGTATGAGTGATCTCGAGGAAATAGTTGTGTCTTCATTTTGATTGTCAGTGATCGGAACTGGTGCTTGGATACTTGAAACATCTGTTTCTTCTACTACTGGATTCAATGGGATAAGAACCTTAACTGAACCCATCGAAATATCTCTTGATTGCATTACTTCTTCAATTTCTTCCAATTCCTCCCCCTCACCATCATACAACTCTTCAAACACTACTACAAAAATGAGATTTAGGGACGGTTATTAACCGTCCCTAAAGACATTTAGGGACGGTTCCATTTCTGGTCCTAACCGTCCCGTATGCGGGCGTCCCAAAAAGTCACACTTTAATAACCGTCCCTAAAAGTATAACAACCGTTCCTAAAATTATTTAGGGACGGTTACTGGGATACTTTTAGGGACGGTTAATAACCGTCCCTAAAATTGTCCCAGTAACCGTCCCTAAATAATTTCACTTGAACTTTTTAGGGACGGTTATTATGTGTCTTTTTTTTTTTTTTTAAATTTCAATATTATGCTGATCTTATATAAATAATTACCTGTGAAATGATACATATATCCTTCATGATCATTTTAATAAGCTAAACCATCAACAACTTTAATCATAAAAAGATACATATATCCTTCATGATCATTTTTTATTTATCATTGTTTTATACATATGGGTATACAGGTTTTACAACAACATACACTCAAACATCTGAATGGATCATACTGAGATAAAACAACGGTCAAGCAGTGCTCAGCTTCATTTGTCACCTGTATAATAACTAAATTAGCTTCTGATCTGGAAAAGAATTAAAGAAAAAGTACAAGATTGTAAGAGATAGATAAAAGTGATTACTTTAGGAACTATATCCTTTGCAACATGAAGCAGCTTTTCAATTATAATCTCGACAGAATCTTCCATGGAATTTTTCTACAAAAACATATACATACAAGATTATGTAAACAAAAATAAATAAAAGATAAAATGAAAAACAAGAGTAAAATATGCAAGAATAAAATTCAAGACACTTCTATATTAGATTGAAAATGAATATGCAAGTTTCCACGAGCAGTTGAATTTAGTTATTCTCAATGATGTACGCTCAAATATACCAAAACTTGCACTTTTCCTTCAGTCCAAAGATTTTCATTTGAAATAATTCAGTCCAAAATTTATTTAGGGTAATAAACTGGACCCTCATTTTCACCAACACCCTTTTACATTATGTCCATCCAATTTTCTTCAATAAATCAAAGATGTTAAACTTGAATAATGTCAAAGAAATTTGAAGGATCAAACTGTTTCAACATGTAAGAGAGCAAAGCCTAAGCTGACATAGTTCATATGACTGTGAAAATGATTCTGTTACTTGATAGGATTAGGATATCATTCATTTATCTAGTATAATAGCATACCTGGTTTTTGAGCATTTCACCAATCAAGGAAAGGGAGAGTTCCCGGACTAAGGAATCAGAATCATCGAGCACCTCAAGGACAGCGGTTAAAATTTGATTGAAGTACTGGGAATGTATCAGGTAGTATCATTAGAATACGATTGCAATGGCATAAAAAATGATAGGAAAAGATTAGCATGAGTCCTTCATAAAATACCAAAGCAGTATAAAATAAGAAAAGAGTAAATTCAATATCACAAAAGTAAAGCAACATAAACTAACATGAAGACAACGAAAATGTCAGTAATGATTTGTATGGGTCAAGAAGTTTTCATTAAACGAAAAGGAACCACAGGAATAAAATATACACTATTCCTTCACCTTAAAAACCAAATAATATTTCTTCTTCGTACAAAAAAAAAAAACAAACCTTAGTCCATATAGACTGATCATTGGCCACAGAAGCTTCAATTAGCTGGTGTAGGGCACTATGCTTACTAGCAGAAGGGCTTTCTGCAGTTCCATTGCAGATCTAAATGCAAATGTTATCATCGAAACAAGAAACCATAAGTAAATTCACTAATTATTAAATTATAGAATTAGATATGACTGGAGTTTTTCCTCAGAGAAGTTAACCAGAAATCAACTTAGAGAATTAAGGCAACTCATCAATAGACAATAAACCTTAGTACAAATTAGCAATAACTATGGTAAATTTTGATGTCTAAGAACTCACTATATGAAGAATTTGTGGAATGCTGGGACCAGTTTCTGGAACAGAGTTAACCTGTATAGCTTTGAGTTTATAATTGTTAAGATCTAACTCATTTGGGGCTTCATTATGCCCAATGCTTTCAGAAAGCCCAGTCCGTTCCAAGCTCATCAGACCAATGCTTTCGACAAGTTGGAATAATATCTTCCTGCGTCGAAAGAGCTGCCTGTGCAACTTTATGGTGGGGATCATCCAAGTGCTGGAAAAACAATTTCATTACCTTTTCAAAATTTGGAATTACTTCTTGAATGCCCTTTGGTCCTTGCTGCAACAAAGAGTGAAGATAATTAAATGCAGCAACCCTAGCACACCAGTCAGAAGATGGACTGAGCCCCTCACTTAGAGCATCAGTTAGTGATGTAGGACCTTCTACATAATTTGAAACCTCTCCAAGTGTTAGCTGGCTATCATCAAAACTTCTCAATCAAGATTGGAACTCTTGTTTTCAAAAGGAAGGAAAAAGGAAGACGAGGATAGCGTACCTAACTAGTCGCTGGTGGAGGCACAGGTGTTTGCTGGTTGATGGTGGAGGGCGCTCAGCTAGTGCTGTGGAGGGCGCTCGATCGGCTGGTACGGGGTCGACGAGAGGGAGGATGGTAGCCCTCAGCGTCTCGCTCTCTTTCGCGACGGCAAGGACCAGCTCGATCGATCTGCTTCTTCTCTTACGCGAAGAAGGAAAAAGGGTAAATAGGGCTTGGGTGGTAAATGACCAATATGCCCTTGCCCTTACATAAAAAGTTTTTGATAAACTAGGGGTACTTGGTAATTTTCTATCTTGAGCTGGGTGGTGGTGACATTTAGGGACGGTTATTAACCGTCCCGAAAGGTAACTTTTGGGGACGGTTAATAACCTTCCCTAAATGTCTTTTACGAAAATTTTCGCACAACCGTCCCAAAATCACACTTTTAGGGACGGTTCACCGATTTTTTTTAAATTACAACCGTCCCTAAATCTATATATTGTTGTAGTGAAAATATGAATTCTCACCCATAAGAGTAGTATCAAATAAAGAAAAATAGCTCATGTCCTCAAAGAAAGTGATATGTATAGTGACATAATACTTTCTAAAAGGTGGATGGTAGCACTTGTACCCTTTCTGATAACCTCCATAGCCAACAAACACACACTTAATTGCCCAAGCATCTAACTTAGACCTTTGATTTTTAGGAACATGTGCAAAAGCAGCACAATCAAATACACGGGTAGGAAGATTATGAAATGATAGGAGCACACGAAACATATCAAGTAAGGGACGTTTTTTTCTTTCGAATACTTTGTTTTGGTGTTTATGGGCAAGTAGTTTGGTGAACATTTCTATGTGTTTGGAAAAAATCTTGGAAAATATGATTAACATATTCTCCCCCATTGTCAAAACGTAGGACTCTAATGGTGCTACTATATTGTGTTTGAACAAGAGTATGAAAAGTTTGAAAAGATGGAAAAACTTCATCTTTGATTTTAAGAAGAGCAACCCAACAATCTTGTACGGTTATCAACAAACAACACAAAATACCTCATACCTAATATAGTAGGCTTTCTAGACAGTCCCAAAACATCAGAATAAATTAATTCAAAAGGAATAGTACTTTTATTAGAAATATTAGGAGAATAAGTAGCACGATGACTCTTGGCTGAGACACATATCTCACAACGTAAAGCAGACTCACTTACACTAATAAACAGAGTAGTCATAGATTTTTTCATAAGACTAAAAGACGGATGTCCTAGGCGGTGATATCATAACCAAATTTCACTTAGCTGGTTAGAACTCAAAGTTAAAGTGGTACGGGACTGTGCTCTTGGTTTTTCCCCTACGTAGGTCTGATCTAGACGAAACAATTTACCCCTCAGATACCCCTAACCAATTATTTTCCTAGTAAGAAGATCCTGAAAAATCACATACATAGGATAAAAGGTTACAGAATATTTAAACTCAATATTCAATTGTGGGACAAATATTAAGTGATGAAATAAGTCTGGTACATATAAAATATTATGGTAATACGAATTGACCCCATCCCTAACACAAGAAAAATTTCACCATTAGCATTCATAACATAAGACACTGGTGGGGAAGTAAAGTCAGTAAGATAAGATTTATCATAAGTCATATGGTCAAATGCACCAGAATCAATAATCCAAGTATTAGACCTAACAAAGTGAGAAATATTTGAAAGCATACCAATCTTACCACGACCAGTTATAGAAACTGTAAGGGTACCTCCACATATCTCATGATGATCCTGTCTAGCTACTCCATAGAAATTTGGTACTTATGACTTTGCTTGAATGGCTAGATCTGGTACTGATGACTTTGCTTGAATGGCTAGGCTAGACACTTCATTGATTTTAAAGTCCTGATTTTCTTTCAAATCTTTCATTGAAACAGATAATAATAATATGCACCGAAATAATTTTTTCTTTTTGGGTTGATTGAGCCTTAACTGTTGACCATTGACTGGGCCTTGACTTTTGAATGGACTTTTACTATTCATTGGGCTGGTGATATAGACTTCTGATCAGATGAAGCAGCGATGGACTTGATACAACTGTGGGAATCTACGACTGGCGCATCCAACGGTGAAAGGTGGCGCTAAAACAAACGGTGCTATTGAAGGTGAGGCCGATGAAGGTGCGGCGGCGCTGGTTGAACCGAATGACGCTGCTAAACATGGATCTAACGGCATGAATGGAATGTTGACAATGGTGGTGCAGGAGGATCCGGATCTGATGGCTATGACAGTGGGCTTGATTGGTGCACGGTTAGAGCTGGTGAACCCAACGACGACTAGTGACGAAAGGGCTGGACACAAATCTGATATAAACATCTCTAAAAATTTATCAAATTGATGTTCTGAACCATAAATGAATTCCATGGTTTCAAGCAACACTTATGGAACTAGTTCGCTTATAAAGTTAAATATAGAAAGTTGTGGGGAAAAAGCTTCAATCAAAATTTCATAATCAACTTCTAACTTATTCAAGCTTTATTTCTATTGAACAAGTGAAATGTGCAAATTTTTTTTATTTTGGAACCTTGATCATGAGAAATATGCAAGTATTGATGAAAAATATGGTAATATGCAAATGGAAGCATGCACACGCATTAAATGAAAGATGCAAGTTGCTCTAATCCTGTCAAAAGTCCAAAATCTAGAAATGATTTTACAAAATGATTTCAAGAACATCATTCTCATAAAAATGTTATTCTCATGTATTTTCCTAATAATTCTCATGTTTATTCAAGCAATAGTGTAAAAAGTAAATATTGATATTGTAATACCCAACTTGGGGCTTAATAGGTTACACAATGGTATTAATGTTCCAAAATAAAATTGTTCTAGGACACCCTAATTTCTCTTATCCCTTATATGGCATATAAAAAAGTATAAAGTGAATGTTGTGTTCTCATAACATAATGTCATGAACTCTGTGCTTGCACCATTCAACCAACATTACATACCCTTAAACTATTACAAAAATGTAAATTCAAAACAGATTATAAGTTAAAAGAACATATACATTGCAATTCATAAATGGGAACATGTCACACAGACTGCTTGAGCCTTCACCTTGGTTTTCCCTTCTTGCCTTTTTAGTTGAGCCATTTCCAGCACCTAATTACAACTATCACTACAAGAAAAAAAAAGTTTAAGATACGGTTGTTAATTGTACCTAAAATATTTTAGATATGGTTGTTTTTGAGCTCGTAACTATACTAGTAGCTATCATTACCATATGTTACACTTTTAGGTACGGTTATTAACCATATCTAAAATATTTATGATACGGTTAACAACTGTATCTAAAAGTATTTGTAACTGTGCTTAAAAAGTTTAAGCTACGGTTAACAACTGTACTTAAAATGTTTTATGTACGATTTACTAATCGTATCTAAAATTTTTTTGATACGGTTATCAACTGTAAAAGTATTTGTAACTTTTAGGTACGGTTATTAACCATATCTAAAATATTTATGATACCGTTAACAACTGTATCTAAAAATATTTGTAACTGTGCTTAAAAAGTTTAAGCTACGGTTAACAACTGTACTTAAAATGTTTTATGTACGATTTACTAATCGTATCTAAAAATTTTTTGATACAGTTATCAACTGTAAAATGTTTTAGGTATGTTAAAAACCATACCTAAAAGTTATTTTTTTTATAATAATTTTCTGTAAATATATAGTTTTACCTGTTTATTTATGAAATACTATATTCGATATTTTTATTATACTCTTGCTCATATTGCATACCATATATATATAAAATCACCTCAAGTACATGCAAGATTGGATTTGTGATATGAAATTAAGATATTTCATTAATAAAAAATATAAACAAGCACATGATCACTATCAAGGCATATTGCCCATTACATCAACAAAAATACACGAGCCTATTCTTCTAACTAAGTCAACCATACATATAAGTTAAATCTAATTAATGTCAAAATGTGATATATATAATTATCTAGGGTGTCCAATACTATCAATAAAAAATTATTATACTTTTCTTAGACAGTCATCAAGTTCTTCTGTGTGTATATTTTCTTTTCTATAAACTATAAAAAAATGTAATTAAATATATAACTATAATAAATTACATGATAATTAAACAAATAAGAATACGAATGATTCAAAAAACTTACATTAAACTAGCTCTTTAACATATATTGCATGTATATGCATAAAAAGATTTTTTTAACTTACTAGTAATGAGTGAGACTTTCTTAATTGATATATAATATCTCTTATATATCTCATCACGAAAAAGCAACATTCAATACTATTATTTTAAATAGGTACCTACACATATATTTACTTATAATTAAAAAAAAAATACATACATATAAACGGACGTGTAATAGTTGACTTACAACATAAATATATAATTAATTAATAGTCAATAGCTTAGTTAGATATTTACTTATAATTAAAAAAAAATACATACATATAATAAAAAATAAATTAATTCTAGCTTTAATAAGCTAAAAATTAAGTGTTGGCTTAATGGACGTGTAATAGTTTAGTACCATTTAGAAAATGTATTACAATATAAATATAATAAAATAAATATTAGTCATAATCAATCATGCATAATTAGAAATAATTTAAAATCAATTTAATAATATAAATGAGTTTCTTTTGATCAATAATCATATCTTGAAATTTTTGTGATTGATGTTTCTAAATGAGTCGAACCACTTAACAACACCATTAAGTGAGTGGATCATCCCAAGCATATAATGAATTTTATAATTAATTGTAAATTATTTAATTAAAAATTAATAACCATAAAATTTGAAGATAAGAAAATTATAAATTAATCGACTAGGGAAATACATTTAACAGAAAACTTGAACAATTACAAAATGTATCAATTTTAGCATCGCCATCCATAACCACAATGAAATATAAAGGGGCCCTTCTCCAAACATACATCAAACTAGTATCAAAAGTTTAGTTAAGCTCATCCATTGTAAACAATCTTGGTATAAAAACAAACTTAAAAAAAAAAATTATAACATGATACAGTAAAATCAACAACATTAAGGAAGAACGTAAAGTTTAAGAAACACTATTGATTGAACAATGAAAATAACATAATAAATAAACAAGTTGTATGAGCATTCATGGTAAGCATGTAACT
This sequence comes from Elaeagnus macrophylla, assembly GCA_029378325.1. Lineage (NCBI taxonomy): Eukaryota > Viridiplantae > Streptophyta > Magnoliopsida > Rosales > Elaeagnaceae > Elaeagnus > Elaeagnus macrophylla. Next base: position 7,391,582 of record CM055645.1, read on the forward strand.
AGGGCCTAAAGACTAAGTGATTGATTATATTAGTTTAATTACATAAATAGCACGGTTAAAATCCATGGAGTTAAGTGACATTGATTCGTGAAATATATGCTGCACTATCAATGGGAATTAGGAAAATTAGAAAGCAACTTCATCCAAGCTCACTGTCATCAGAACAAAATGGAACACAAAATTTTAGACTTTTACATGCAATATTGGTTACACCAATCTTCAAAGCGGCTACCATTATCCAAAAATCTGAAGAATTAATTGGAATCAACTTCTGCACAGGTATCATTAATTACTTGTTGCAAATCTGAACCTGAGAATGCAAAACTGAAATACATTAGACTGTTTACATATTATCCAAGCTCTACACGAAAAACTCCAAAATAAATTAATGCTCCACATCGATGCTTCATATATGTAAGATTAACCTCTAAAGTCAAATTTTCATGTCACATAAACTAATTTTCAAGGTTGAAATCTTAGCATATTAGTAACTAATATAGTCAAGACTACTTAGATTTCTCACTGAGTTATACTTTTGTATGGATTGCCGATGAATTTTAATTCAAATACATTTCCATTCAGGCCATACAGGGGAATTCAGCAATGCCGTTCTCACTGGACAAGGAGCATGTGGAAGAAAACGGCAAACCAGCCAATCAACCATGAGAACCAATAATCATGGTGATAGGTTATTATGAGAAATAAGACCACAAAAACAATTGTTACTGGCATTCTACTGCTCGCTAATTCTATGTGGAGCAAAGACTTTGAAAGAGTCCTCAGTAGCTTCCTTGAAATTATCTTCGTCCATTGCAATCGTCCTAGATTTTAGGTTGTGACGACAAGGGGATTGGAAGCTTCACGTGTAGGCGACGTTAAAGAAGCCAGTGATGGTTGTGGGTCATGCGGGTTGTGATAGATTGTATGAGTTCTTCGCGTGGAGCCCTAACATTATTTGTTTTGCATGAGATTTAGGTACAGTTAATAAGTGTACCTTATACCTCAAAGCTTTTAAAAACAATTGTTACTTATACCTAAAGGCATTTAGGTACGGCCAACAACCGTACCTAAAACCTTTTGAAAAATGATTTAGATATGATTATTAACTATACCTAAAGGCGTAGGTACAACTAACAATAGTACTTAAATTACTTATTTTAAGTACGGTTGTTAATTGTACTTGAAAGTTTTTGTAAATTTTCAAAAAAGTTATGACTTTTCTTTACTTTTAGATATGGTTAACAACTGTAGCTAAAATTATTTATTTCAACAAATGCACCCAACTATATCTAAAGTTATTTAGATACAATTATTTTTCATTTTTTAATGATTGAATCGTACCTGAATAGGTTTATTATTATAGTGTACCAATTAAGAACCAATTATGGAAAACTAGAAAAATAGTTACCACGTACATTATTACAAGAAAATTACCAAAGTAGTAGGAAAAAAGTAATGGAACTACTACAAATTTGCCTTTAGTGGCCGTCCTATAACCACTAGCCATCCTATAAGTCTTATAGGACGGTCAGTGGCCCTCTTATAAAGTCATGTCCTAAAAGTATCTAAAAAATAGGACGTTCATTGAACGCCTTATAAAAAATTTTTTTATGACGGCTATTGGCCGTCCTAAAAGAATCTTATAGGACGGCCATTGATCGTTCTAAAAAAATTTTATAGGACGGTCAATGATCTTCTTGAAAGAATTTTATAGGACGGCTACTAATTTTTTTTTTTTTTTATATTTGTCTAGTACTTAAATCTATATATAATATGTACAAATATTAATTTCATTTTAGAAACACGATTCAGAATAAATTTCATTCCAAAAAATCCATAATTTACATATATATATGGTTAAAAGCTTAGCTTTACACATATTACCATAATGCACAATTAAATTACAGGAACGTGTATATATATATATATATATATATATATGAAACATATAATCTAAATATTAAAACTAGCTACATACAAACTAGCTAATTATTTGAAAGATAATTATACACGTACATACACTATTATTGCCTTAATATCAGCAACTCTGTTGGTGTGTATCAATTCTTACTTGAGAACTACAATACAAGATATGTAAAATATTTTAATGCTACATAATAGATAAATAATATTACGTATTAACTTGAATATAGATACATAAATAATAAAGTTTAAGCTTACCAGTACATCATTTGTGTCTACATGTTTAATAAATTTGGTAACATATCTCTGATAAAATATCTTGATGTTCACGTATTTGATTGTATAATAAATATTGTCTACCATCTTATTAGAAAGTGACTAATTAAAAATTTATTGGAGCAATATCATAAAAATTTATGAAGCAAGTAATATCAGTAAAATATTAATAACACAATAATGAATAAAGGAGCAATATCAGATGTAGAGAAACTGTTAATTTGTAAGAAAAGAAAACAGTAACTAACAAGCCCAGTAAACAATAACTCATCAGTAATGTATAAAAACGAAGAAGAGTTGCACATAAAACAAACAAAGATTAAGACTTAGAGAAACGAATACATAGACGCAACATTTATCATAATTCAAGGCATTCTTTTTTTTTTTTCAAAATCAAATTAAGGCTTTCAAACAACAATGAAACGAATAAGAACGTTCAAATCTAAAATTTCAAAATTTTGTATCCCAAGAAAATGGTACGACTAACTCAGGCATAAAGACACACAAGTATATCACATAAACCAAAAAAACAAATGAAATGTTATGCATGATAATGACTCACCACTACAACAAGGAAAGCTTCTTTAAGATTTATTCAAGCTTCACATTAGGATTTCTCTAGTTCATTGAGAAGCCACTTAGGGTCTTCCAAAAAGAGTCACTACCTGGTGCTTTGAACAAATTTGAGTTAGATTGCAAGGATCAACGATCAAATTAACCATCTCAATGTTAATTAAAACCCTAGAAAATATAGAACATTATAGTACTATTTGTACAACAGAACACAGGTTTCGAGTATGATGTTAGTTAGATAAACTTGAATAGTGGTGTTGGTGGCGTTTGGCTGTGGCAACGTCATTGGGTGGGTGATAATGGCAACAGAATAGTTCAAATTCGCGAGAGAAATATAACTAAGGATTGGATTTTAACTTCAACTAAATGAGGTTCAAATTCGCGAGGAGACAGTAAAGTAAAAAAAAAATGACGCATTCATTCTATATAGTAACATATAGGACGACTAATAGCTGTCCTAAAAGAAGTTTTTTTAAGATGGCTAATAGCCGTCCTATAAAATTTTGCCTAATTTTTTCCGTAATAACTATCCTATATTTCTTATAGGACGACCATATACTTAAGATTGTCCTATTTATTTCTCACTCGAAATTAAAAATCGTCCTATATTGTCCATATTGTAGTAGTATGGGCTGCATTTTTTACCAAAATTGCGGCCCATTAACAAAACAACTCCATCAAAGAAATTTGATTTGACAAATTGCCCTTATTTGAAAGTTTTTACTTGAGGGAAGACTTTTTACAGTAGTGATAAAGCATTTTCTTGTCGTGGTAAGTCTTTCCTCGATAATGGTAAGGCAAGCATATGTCATCCTCTCTATAGTTACACTTGAGAGAAGGCTTACTAGTGGTTTGGCAAGGCCTTCTTATTGTGGTAAACGTGAGAGAAGGCTTTCCATTGCAGTGGTAAGATATTTCTCCATTGTGGTAAACCTTACCTCAACAATGGTATGGAAAACATGTGTCATTCTCTCTCAAGTTGCACCTGAGGTAAGGCTTACTAGTAGTTTGGTATGGAATTTCCTTGTTGTTGTAAGCCTTATCTCGACGCTTGTAAGGCATCCATACTTTATTTTTGATAGTTTTCACCTATGGGAAGGCTTAACACTATCGTGGTAAGACATTACCTTGTCATGTTAAGCATTACTGATATGTGCTTAAAATCACTCATATTTCGTGATTATTTTTGTGCTTATTTAATGTGAATAGGTTTGATTGTAACGCTTTTATATAATTATTTATACAAATATATCTTTTCATAATTACAAATATGTTTTGATGTATTTTAGATATTTTTTACTTCAAAAAAAAGTAAATAATGTCAAAACATGAGGACATGACACTTGGAACACTCAAACAAAATCCTATGAGAAAAAGAGACTAAAGCATGTAAGCTTTATATAAGAAACCAGCCATTATGTAAGGAATACATACGAAGGCTTGACAAGCAATGCGCCTCGAGATGGAGGAAAAGTATACCATGGCGAATGATCTAGGGTTACATTATGGGGTCAATTTTGGAGCTGTGTGTCGTGGCAGGAAAAATTTGTGACACAGCCTGCATACCCAAACCAAAACTCTGAGTTCTTTACAATCTTTTACATATAAAAAGAGTCCCAAGAGTTCATTGTTACATATGAAACTTAGTACGAATCTTTAAGAGTTTTTAAACATCCAAGAAGTGAAAAGAAGTCATTCTAGTGATTCAAGACACCTTTAATGATCAAGTTCATATGTTTTTGGAGATGAAAACGTACATCATCTAATTCAATTGTGGTATTTAGATCTAGTTAATATTCTTTTTGTATCTAGATTCATCTTCTACTTCTTTCTTTTGGTGAATGTTTTTATTAATTAATTAAATAAAGATTGTTTCTTCATTCAAGGGTTGTTTAAAGATTTATTTATGAAATAAAATTTGGCCTTTTATTCTTCATAGATAGATTGAAAATTTGATAATTAAGTTTTAGACACATCATCTAGATCTAATTTGGATAACTTGCTCAAGGGTTTAAATTAGTGACTTGACCATTGCATTGATTTAAATGGTAGTATTTTCCTTGCCCATAATTTAATTGATTAGTTGATCATCCCGATCATAAAACATCAATTGGTTAATTAACAAATAAAATTATCTTGGACCTAGGAGTTTTTGTAATTTAAAGAAAAACCCACAATATGTGTTTATATGTTCATTCATGTTATTTTATCTAAATCTTTCAAAGTAAGCATGGCCAACTAGCTAAACTTTCTATAAATTCTCCATTAATTTTAACAATTTTCTATGATTTCGTTTGAGTTGAGTCAATATTTTGTCATTCGTTCATCTTTTAGGATTTTCGACTGAATTATCTTGATAGAGTGTTTAGATTTTTTTTTTTTCGTTTTTAATTAGTTGTTTAGTTTTTTGGAAGAGTGAAAACTATTTAAAATCACTGCAATTCTTTGAGAGATCAACTTTGAAAGTATACTTGTTGCTTAGTATAAATAATTCATGCACTTGCGAGTTATAAAACAAAATTTGTGCATCATTACATCAACATTCTCAAGGCATGAATGTTTTAGTATTTTACAGTTTTTATATGAGGGAATGCTTTTCATTGTCGTGGTAGACAATGGTAAGGCATTGTCTTGTCATAGTAAGCCTTAACTCGATAATAGTACAAGGGAAGCATGTATCATCCTTTCTCAAGTTGCATGACATCGTCTACCAAATTTGGTAAAAAAATTAAATTGGCCTAAAAAAATAGGCATTTTTGGGGTAATTTGGACACATTATCACCTATTACACATTTAAATATGTAAAAAATAGTTACCTACATAAATCACCACCTATTACAGTTCTAAAATGTAGAAAAATAGTTACCAATTTGTGTGGTTCTATTGGTTTTCTTGTTGCTCTGGTTTAAGTTGGTTATGTTGGCTGAGGTTGAAGTTCCTTTCCTCCTCTTGTTCCACTATATGTGGTAGTAGTTAGTATATTACCAATTAACAACACACAATAACATTGAAGGAAACATACAATACCTGATTAGGTGCTCATGTTTTGGTGAATGTGTTGGGGATTCATAAGGGGTTTATGTCCAATACAGGTAAAGTTGGTTTCACAGTCAAAGGCAACGGAGTCACATACAAATCTAGCCTATTATTTCCTTTATCTATGCGTAAATGCATCAAATTCATCAAGTCAAAATCAGTCTTCAATTCCTTCAACTCATTACTGTTAGGGTCGTAGCTTTCACTTTGAATGACTCCCTAGTTAATTTAAGACCAACCTAAGGTACTCCTAATAGCCCTATCATAATGTTCTATTAAACTATGCTCATCACTACTTATCCTACCAACTTATTTTGTCACCTCCACAATAATGTAAAAAGGCTTTTGCCGAAGCCATATTCTTACACCTGTCAAAATTAAACGCATCATTATAAGTTAAATTTTACCATATCGGTTAAACACATCGTCATACTCGTAAGGGTTAAAACTAACTTTTAACCCATGAATCAAAAACTAATCTTTTGAAAAGTTACTCTCGTAAAAATATTTAAAACCCTTCAAGAAACTTCTTATTAAACATATATTTACCACATGCAACTTGGAGTTCACTCTAAAAAAATAATCTTTTTGAATACAAACAGACAAAAAATTAAAAACGAGGTTTCTACTGCTGTGCTCATTATTAGGATCGAGTCCTAAATGCATAAGAATTTGTATTTAAATTTATGCTAAAATTAGAATAAATAAGATGAAAATTTTATTTATTTATATATGCATAAAAGAGTTCTTGTTGGAGAACTAGAAACAAGTTTTGATCAACTTGGAGATTGTAAGGATTTCCATTAATTTCGTTCATGCTTGTTGGTAGATAAGGCTTGGAAGCCTAAAGATTCCAACAAGTTCACACACTATGAATGTACGCTTCTTATTCTACTTTATGAAATTAAATTATTATTATCATATATAAGATCTTTGTTAGAAAAATTTTTGTTACTCAATACCAATTGCATCCGTAATTTTCGTTGTTAAAAATTATATTTAAAAAAAAAAATTTAATTGTGTCTCTACTTCTTGCACCAACTTGTTCGTTAACGAGCCACAAACAAAACCTTGCTAATAACCCCAAAATTTTACTATGATCAACTTATAAACATGTTTTCAATTTTGTTGGTTTAGCTTGGCAAGAGGAAATGGGTATAGTTTGTTGTGGTTGATGGAAAAATGAGGGTTAGGTCTTGTTTTTTAGGCGCAAGAATGGCAGAGGTAGGGGAAAGGTAGTGGTGGTTTGTTTTTTATGCGAGAAAATGTATCGCTATTGTGATGGACACTTTAATTCAAAAAGTCCTATTATATATAATAAAAATCAAATGTCTTTCTCACACCTCATTAATAGAATGATATTTGTGATATTGTACTAAATATAAGGACATTTGTGATATATTGTGAAACATAGGGGTGTTTGTGATATTTTTCCCAAAATTAAACTACTACTTTTGAGTTTCAACACTTCATTTTTTTTTGTTTGGTCAAAAAAAGGCTCGCCAGGATTTAGGGAGGATAGAGCTACAACCACACTACTAAGGATCATTGTCTAGAGGCCTGAGTGCACCTCTTTAATTAAGCCCTACTCGGGCGGGGTACCCTCCACAGGTTTGAAAGGTGAGGCATGCGTTGCAATTCGCGCTAAGAGGCATGCAACCTCCAAGGTTCAAACCGCACACCTCTCATCCAAAAGGTGACACGTCCTCACTCGTCCTTAACAACAATGTTTTCGCCACTAAACCACCCCATGGTTGGTTCGACACTTCATTATTTGGGAATGGTTAAAGTAGGAATATGAAAATCTATATGCAAGTGAAATTAATTAGTTAAAGGTATTAATTAATGGACAAGCGAAAACTTGGATCACTTTTTTCTTTATTTATAAATTAAATATATTAATTATTTTATTTAAAATTAGTACATATTTGTTATCTTAATTTTTAACAAGTGGAATATTTAAGTCATTTTTAGACACTTATTAATGCTAAAGGTGACAATGTGTATCGATTTCAAGTAAAATAATTAATGTATCTAATTTAAAAAAAAAAAATAACCAATGGAGCACTTTTTTCTTAATTAATTAAGGGCAAGTTTGACAATGATTATTATTTATTATTTATTATTAAAAAATTGATTTTTTTTTTTTTTTTTTTAATTTGTGATTATTGTATAAAAATAATTACCGATGTGTTTAATAATTATTTCTATTTAATAATTTTTAAGAAAAAATTATAAAAATTACCTCTAAGTTGTTTGGCAATTTTTTTTTAACTTTAAAAGTAAAGGAAAAAATTGATTTTTTTACAAATTTTAAGTTTTAAATTAATTTCTTCCAATATTAAATCATACAAAAATTATAAGACTTAGTTTACTCTAAAAAAAAATATTTGGTCAAAATGAAAAAAATCAGAAATTAAAAATCATATTGAAAAATCTTTTTTTTTTTTTGTTTTTTTAAATTTATGAATCAACTTATATTTTGATAGTCATTCCTTAAAAATATAAAAATCAAAATAAAAAATCGTTACTAAACATACATGATTAAAAAATTAATTGAAAAAAAAATCAAAAATCAAGAATCAAAATATTATCAAACAAGCCTTAAGGGTTTAGTATTGTGATTTACTAGTAGTTTAGCGAAAAGACAAACATTTCCTAATTCTAAGTAACATGTTTAAATTACACTAAATGTCTTTTGATCTAAAAAGGGATCTAGGATTCTATTTATATTTTTAGCAAACATAATCACAATGTAATATTATCTCAACATATTATACATTGACAATGTATGAAGTCATTTGTATATTATCTGAACATATTACACATTAACAATGTTTGATTTTTAATATATGTATATTCATTTTTGTATAAGGTATACAAAATTTAAATACATACACATGTTCACATTATATATAATCTAACTTGTTATTTTATAGTTTAGACCATTCAATTTTGCTACAAATAGTTTAGACCATTTTACTATGTACAATATATACATAAGTGAGTTTTTGGAACTTCAGATCCGCTGGCTTTTTCTCGGTTTCAATACTTTTAGGTACTCTACCAAATTTTTTTTTTACTTTGGTAACCGAAGTCACCACAGTTTTCAACTAATGAAATTTATGTCAATAGTATCTTTTGAGCTAAATTTAATAGTGTTTTTATTTAATTGTGTATTTGAATTTTTGTTCTGTATTAGTTGTTGTTGGATATTAGAGGAGCAAAACTTTTCTACGAAATGAGGAATCGGTTAACTACGATTAAAGATTTGTTCTCTCTAAAAATATAACAGAGAAATGTAAAAAATATGGGTAAATAAAATATTTAAGTGCGTAACTTATTTTTTAAAAATATAGTTTTATTTCTAACTTTTTTTACGCTTTGTATATCTATTTTTCTTATAACATAAAAAATATATGTTTAATGCATATTCAAAAAAGCAATGCACATATACTTTTATTTAATAACGTAAAAAAACATATCTTTTTAATAATTAAAAATAAAATCAATTTAGTCATTGAATTGTATAAAAATCGTGTGAAAAATAAAAATACATACTTAAAGTAGGTTTATTACTACCGATTGTTTTTAAAAAGATCAATTAATTAAAAAGTACTTTCAATTTAACTCTCGAAAGCACTAATAAATTAAATATGAATATTAAAAAGTTTTTAAGTTGATTTGGATACCAAAATAAAAAACTGTCTAATTGAAAGGTTCCTTCTACACTACTAAGAAAATTTGCAATCCCTTCGAAAGGGAAAGGGATGGACTAAAGACGGAAAATAACTGCCCAACCAACCACAAGTTAACTGCCTAATTATATTTTAGAAAAAAGTGAACCAATAATCACTTAATTTTTATAAATTAAATATATAAATCATTTAATTATTATAAATATAAATACTTTAGTCATTTTAAGTTAACTTTATCATTTTAATCCCTTTATTTTTTAAAAATTTTAACTTTTTAAAATATTTTCCTCTTTAAACGTCTACTAGCTCCTCTATTAATAAAGTTTAATTCAATCCAACTTAATTTTTTTATTAAAAAATTATCCAAAAAAATTAAAATTGGTTAAAAATGACTAAAGTGTTCGTATTTGTAATAATTAGGTTATTAATGTGCATCAATTTAAATAAAAATGAGTAACATATTTAATTTGTAAAAGTAAAATAATTAAAGTATTAGTTTTGTTCATATTAGTATTAGTTATTGATATATTCTCAATCTTTCATACCTTTTTTTCTTTTTTTATAAAAATAAAAAGTTAAGATAAATTCATTCTAGAGTGTTAAATTCATGCCCTTTATATGCAATAACTTTTAATGGGTGCTCGCCTTCCTTTCAGTGTCTACACTTCTGTTATTTATTTTTTTAGATCATTTATTTACATTTATTCTCATATTTGGCAAATCTGCCAGTTAAAAAAAATACAAGACTCTACCTCTTTGTCAAATTCGTTGTAGTTTATTCCGTTTTGATGGAACTTAAAAGTGGGGTCTGATGTCATGACAGAATTTGAAAGGCTCTAATTTCATATTATATTTAACAAAAATGATAGTATCTCATATAATTTTTATATAACTAGCTATGTAATATTAAATAATTGATAATATATGTCACATAACAACGATGGAGATTAGATTTGAAATTGTAGCAAGTAGCATTTCTTGATATTAATTGAAGGAAGCTCTAAGTTTTTTAGCAGTTACAAAGACACAAGATAATTTTTTTGGTAATGATTACAAATAATAATAGCCAAATAAAAAATTATTGCTGTCACTTGATCTAACTTTTTCCACTCTTGTGTATTTTTGTTAGCCTCTTTTAAATACACAAGAGTGAAAAAAGTTAGATTCAAAAATCGCTGTAATTTTTTATTTAGCTATTATTATTATTAATATTTTATTTGTTATCATTCCCAACAAGTGATATCAGAACTGATTATAAATTTTTGTGTGTTTTTCAAAAGGGAAGAGATAGCATCAATTTTACCTGCAATAATGATTAAATTAACAGTATCAAATTATTCAATCTAGAAGTCAAGATTTATTGCAAAGATTTATATGAGCTGCTTATAAATGAAGAAGAAGCTAGAAGGACAATTCGATGCTACTTGGACCTTGATGAATAAAAAAAATGTTGGACAAATCCAACAATGGATCGATCAAAGCATCTTTCATCATGTAGCACAAGAAATAGTTACTTACTCATTATGGTCAAAATTGGAGTCCATGTATGAAAGAAAGACTGCTCAGAATAAAATGTCGCTTATCCAAAGGCTGGTTAACATAAAAGTACAAAGATAGTCAAAGTATTTATGTACATTTAAGTGACTTCCAAGGATTGCTGAACTAATTGACGAACATGAAAATGGTGCTTAATGATGAATTACAAGCATTATTGTTACTTAATTCTTTACCAGATAGTTGGGATACATTGGTAGTATTCTTAAGCAACTCAGCTCCTCAGGATGTTCTTACATTAGACATAGTAAAAGACAATATGTTCAATGAAGAATCAAGAAGGAAGGAGCAAGGAACTTCAATTGAGTTTGAAGCACTTGTCACCGAATATCACAGAAGAAGCAGTAGTAGAAAATTTCACAATAGGGACAAATCAAGAGGCAAGTTGAAAGAGAGGTTTAGAGGCATGTACAGGACAAGGAGAGACCTTGAATGTTATCATTGTGGTGAAAAATGAAACATGAAAGAGAATGCAGAAAGCTAAAAAGAAAGCAAGGAAGTGGTGAAGGAAGAGGCACGACAACAACCGTGTCTAATGGAAATAAGGTGATTGTTATCTGCGATGGTGGTATTGTTAATTTAGCATCATAAGATACATGTTGGATCATTGACTTAGGTGAATCTTATCATGTAACCTCACGGAGAGACTTCTTTACATCCTACACCAATGGAGATTTTATCAATGTTAGGATGAAAAATGATAAATTGTCCAAGATTGTGGGAAGAGGAGACATATCCCTTAAAACCAACACAGGTTGTTGCTTGGTTCTCATGGATGTAAGACATATTCCAGACATGTGTCTAAATTTAATTTTCACTGGATTATTTGATGATAATGGTTACACTAGTGTATTTGGTAGTGGTAAATGGAAACTCATTAGAAGTTTTTTGATAGTAGCCCAAGGGAAGAAAGAAAATATTCTTTACATGACTAATACAAAAGTATGTAATGGATACGTGAATGCTCTTGGAGGTGATTCCTCAATCAAGCTATGGCACAAAAGGCTAGGATATATGAGTGAGAAAGGACTTCAAATTTTAGCCAAAAGAGAGGCATTGGCTAGGGTGAAAGGTAAATGTATGTCTCTTAAACCATGTATGCATTGCTTGGCTAGAAAGCAACATCGAGCTTCATTTTATTATAGAACCCTTCAAGGAAAACCCAGTGTTTTGGATGTTATTTATTTTGATGTTTGTGGTCTGATGACTACTAGTACCTTTGGTGGAGCAAGGTACTTTGTTACCTTTATTGATGATCATTCTAGGAAGGTTTGGGCCTATGTGCTGAAGACAAAAGATAAAGTGTTTATTGTATTCAAGTAGGTTCAACACAATGTTGAACGAGAGATTGGCACATCATTGAAGTGTATCTGCAAGAACAATGGGGGACAATACATAGGAGATTTCAGGCATTATAGCATGAGAAATGGAATTAGACATGAAAGATCGGTCCGCGAAGACTCCTCAGTATAATGGGATAGCTGAGATAATGAATAGAACAATTGTTGAAAAGGTAAGAACAATGTTATCTCATACTAAGTTACCCAAGAACTTTTTGGGGTGAAGCTCTATTAACGGTGGTTGATTTGATCATTCTCTCTCCCTCAACTTCGTTGAACAGTGATGTTTCGAACAAGTTTTGGAAAGGCAAAGATGTATCCAACATCATTTAAAGGTGTTTGGTTGTAGAGAATTTGTTCATATTCTTAAAGATGAGAGATCAAAGCTCGACTCCAAATCTAAGGAATGCATCTTCTTGGGATATGGTAATGAAGAATTCGAGTACAGGCTATGGGATCCTGTCAAACAAAAAATTATCAGAAGTAGAGATGTCATCTTCTTTGAAGATCAAAATATTAAAGATATTCAAAGAGATGGAAAGCTTGATCGCCCAAAAGAAGATTCAGTCAACTTGGTCCAGTTTCTTCTCTCATAAAGCAAAATAATCGGAGAGATTCAATTGAAGATGTTGGAGATGCAGTAAATGATTCTGCAAATAGTGATGATACATGTTAGGACCCGTCCCAACCCAACACTAGAGCATGTGACGTGTCCTGAAAGAACATAATAACTACCATTCTGAATTGACCTTGGTTAAACTTGAAATTTTTGTGTAAGAAAATTTGGCAGAGTTTTCCCTAATTTTTAAACTATATTCTTGCAATAAATGACCACAATTCTAAAGGATAAATATTTTCACAATCCAGCAAACTTCATATAACTTTACATATCCAGAAAGTGGCTCATGGCCAAACAATACTAAATACTGTCAGATACATACAATACAACACAAAAAACTTCTTCTTACCTTGGTCACTAGTAAAAAACACAAAGCCAGAAAACAGAGTACAAGGTGGAAAGGAGATAAAAGTAACAACTTAGACTGCACAACAAAAGATGAATCTTAAGCCTCCAAACTGATGTGATGTGGCCTCAAAACCTGTTACTTGGGGGAGGAAAATAAATATAAAGGGTGAGCTTGAAAGCTCAGTGGTACTCATGTAAACTGTGTATGAATTAATTATGAATTATCATGAAGTACATGCTAATAATAATAAAATTCTAAAAGTATAACTTTGGCTGAATTTTTAGTTCATGTAAAAAATGGGGTGTTACATGCAACTAAAGATAGAAGTGATGGTACTCTTGATGACCAAGCTAATGATGAAGAAGATGAAGAACCAACTCCTCTAGAACCATTAGTTGGACCTCAGCTTAGAAGATCAACTAGAGTACCCAAACACCAAACTAGATACTCTCCAAATGAGTTTGTGTTACTCACTGACAGGGAAGAACCAGAGTGCTACGAAGAAGTTTTAACACATGAGCACAAGGAGTGGTCAAAATCCATGTAAAAGGAAATGAAATCCTTACATGAGAACCGCACGTATGATTTAGTTGCACTACCCAAAGGTAGAAAGGCACTCAGGAACAAATAGGTGTACAAATTGAAGACTAAAGAAAATAACTTACCACCTAAATAGAAGGCAAGGCTAGTAGTGAAAGGGTTCAGTCAGAAGTAGGGAATTGACTTTGATGAAATTTTCTCACCCATGGTGAAGATGTCATCCATCTGGGTAGTACTTGGTTTGGCTGCGAATCTAGGTGTTGTTAGCAGATACTTGTCAAATCCAGGCAAGAAGCACTGGAATGCAGTGACGTAGATACTGAGATACCTCAGGAGTACTTCCAAAATGAGTTCATGCTTTGGAGTGGTAGACTTGAACTGATTGGCTACACAGATGCAGATAAGACAACAGGTATTGATTCTTGAAAGTCTACTTCTGAATTCCTAATCACTTTTTCAAGGGGAGTAGTATCGTGACAATCAAAGCTACAAAAGTGTGTTTCTTTGTCTACCACAGAGATATAGTTCATTGTAGCTAGAAAAGCTTGCAAAGAAATGCTATCGATGAAGAGGTTCTTGCATGAGTCAAGGTAGGAACAACAAAGTACATTGTGCATTATGACAGCCAGAGCGCGATCGACTTGAGTAAGAATTAGAGTTTTCACTCGAGGTCGAAACACATTGATGTACGATATTATTGGATACGTGATATATTAGAATCCAAGCAGTTACAACTTGAGAAGATCCATATTGAAGATAACAACTCAAATATGATGACCAAGTCCTTACCAAGGGAAAAGTTTCAACTATGTAGAAAGACAATAGGTAGGGTAGAGCCCCCCACATAAGTCGAGAGGAGGAGATTGAAAGAGTCATCCCCCCTTTTGTGGAGATGATGAGAGGAAAAGAAATAAAGAAATAAAAAAAAAAAAAAAGGAAAATGTCAAATACATGATAGAAATGAAGGAGCGGAGTTTTCTCTTCTTATTTCATGCTATTGATATTCATATTATTAGTAATATTAATATTATAAAAGGCCTTCATTGGAAGGTAATAATCTCATCCCTTATAACCCAAAGAATTATATAAATATTGGTTTCTCTCTGAGTTACAAGGGATGAGATTATTACCTTCCAATGAAGGCCTTTTATAATATTCATATTATATGAATATCAATAGCATGAAATAAGGAGAGAAAACTCTGCTCCTTCATTTCTATTATGCATTTGACATTTTCCTTCTTTTTTATTTCTTTATTTCTTTTCATCTCATCACCTCCACAAAAGCAGGGATGACTCTGTCAAATTTTATAGTTGTTGAAGCTGGCTTTGCATGATTTTCTTAGATATATATATAGATTCTTCTTAAATAATCCTCTAATTAGTAGTAGAGCTAGATTGTTTTTTTGATGGGGCTTCATCGTGCATGCTTTAATTTATTGAATATTAATTATAAGATCTACAAACTCTAGACAACAAATTGTAATTCAATAACATGAAGCCCATTTGAACAAGTTAAAGTTATAAATTTTTGCTAAGTCTCATTTATGAGTGTATGATTAATGTAAGAAAAATAAGAAAATATGTAAAAAATTATTTTCTTAAATAATAATAGAGACAATAAAAGATGAAAATTCTGGATATAAGGCTCGATTGAAATGTGATACCTTTAAGACAAATTTTTCACCATTCTTATAATAATTTAGAGTGAAAATAGAATTATAGAGAATACGTTCTCAGGATACAATGGACCCAAAATTTTGGTTACAATCTGTAAAGAAATTACAAATAAGAATATTAGAGGTGACTTAAGAAATTAATTCTCTTAGAATTGGAATATTTTTTATATGTTTTTGGTCATGGAATGAACTCTATTTAAGAGTTCCAAAGGGTATGAATTGTACCCTTTTACTAGTGCCTTTTCAAATTCAAAAAACATGAATGATATTCTTTCATTTGTGTCATATCTTTTCAAAAAGTTGTTTCTCTTTCTAAGGATGTAAGTAAATAGACATGTCCATTCAAAAAGGCATATTTTCATTCTTAAGTTACAACCCTTTTTTAAGAGACATATATAATATCCTTTCATATGTGTCTTTTAATTTTCAAGAGACATGACTCTTTTTAAATGATTTCTTTTGAAAAAAAAATTCAAAACCAATGGACATAACACTTAATAAATGATTATATTTGATTTTATAGAAAAATAATAATAATATATAAAATATTTATTTATTTTGAAATATATATATAAATTTGTATATTTTTCTAACAATCCTCCTCTATTTCAAAATAAATATGAATTTTGAAAATGACAATCTAGGAAAATAAATGCATACTTGTAAGTGTCTTTTGGACTTGAATCTACAATTAGTATAAATATATCAAAGCTTCGTCAAGTGCTATGGTAATCGCAACCCTGAACCAAAGACCTTATGTGACTAATTGGATATCTTTATATATATTTGTTTTAAAATGTTAAGACAATTATGAAATTCTTCAACCCCGCACATTTATGGCCTTGTGCTATCCCAATCATTAATGAGTGTCGTCAAACAGATCTCAGTATCCTAGGAAGTGGTCCTATTTCCACACTCACTTTAAGTAAGTCTATTAAGGATGTTCCAGTCATACATCCCAATCATATGATTTATAGACTTATTAAGAGTTTATACTCATTCTCAACAAAAGACAAGCCCACATTGCTAGAATCAATAACATCGAAAGTGGGATCAAAAATATTTTCTAGCAATCATTACAATCACTTATTCAACTTGTTCTTCCCATTAAACCTAGCTTGTGTTTCAAAACATAGGTTGGGTTTCCATCGAAGGTGATTGATATTTTAATGAAACCCTAATCTCATTTCTTTTGATGTTTTCTTTATCATTTCTCGAGAAAGTCCTTTTTTTAAAGGATCTACTAGATTTTCAATTGACATTACATAAGTCACACAAACTATTTCATCTTTGAGTAGTTCCTTTACATAATTATGTCTAAGACCAATATGTCTTGACTTCTCATTGTATGACTTACTTGTTCAACGCACTAGAATGGCTTGACTATCACAATAGATAGTAATTGATGAAGTTGGCTTATTCCATAATAGAATTTCCATTAACAAATTCTTAAGTTACTATGCCTCTTTGCACGTAGCACTAAGATCAATTAGAACTGATTTCATAGTAGAGTGAGATATATGATGAACACTATTTTGACCTACTATTTGTTATATTTTTAAGCATCTATTTTACATTTAATCTCAATATAATCTTGTTTTGGAGGGTATTTTATTGTTTTGTAGGTCAAAGTAGGTTTGGGAAGAAATGTGGTCAAAGAGAGCAAAAATGAAGTAAAATGTGTTAAAGACTGTAAGCCTTACAGTGGGTGCAATTTACTATGTAAGGGGGACCAACAAGAGTTTAAGAACGTAAGCCCTTACATCAAGAATCAGCAAATTATGTAAGGACATTTACATGGCACCAACAACATTGCGCACCGCGGCGAAGAAAACATATGCCGCGGCGAGAGGCTCTCGGGTTGCATCCTAGGAAATCAAGAAAACAAGGTGCGCCGCGGCATGAATAAGTTGCGCCGCGGCGAGGGACTTTCTGTTTTGGTTCGCAATTCTGAAAAATATTGCGCGCCGCGGCATGAGTATTGTGCGTCGCGGCGAGAAGGTTTCTGTTTTTATTCGTAAATCAGTTTCACATGCTGCGCCGCAGCATGGAAAAAGGCGCGCCGCGGCGCGCGCGCGCAGATTGTAATCCCAGCAGCCACACACGCACGAATTCTTTATGGAAACCCTTACAAAAAAGGAAAACCTAAATAGGACACATGATCTTTCCATCCTCTATATATACATCATTCAGCCTCCAAGCTTGATACAACTTTTGAGCCTCCACCAACTCTTAAACATTATTTTTCTTCTTCTTCTCCACACCCTTTAGAGAGAAAATTATTCAATTAATGCTCCTCCATTTGAAGCTCCATTGACAAATCTTGAAGAAGGTGATCATCCAACATCAAGGGCTTGTTTGAAAAGTGGAAGTGGGGTAATTTATTATTTGTAATCTCTTTTCTCTTTAAAAACTCATAGAATGTTAATTGTAATGAAAAATATTGATTTGGATTTCATTATGAGTAGCTAAACTATTTATGTGTGGGATTTTGGTAATGTCACTATGATTGGATGATTGATTGTGTGGATACTTTTATGATTAAGTAATTTGATTCATGGTCATTGTTCTTAATACGTATGTTCATCAATTATTTCTGATCAATTTGATTTGTGAATGTATGAAATATTTTAGGGTTGAGTTTTAGAAACGCCATCTGAATTCAATTATGCACTCTTGAGCATGAACCTAGTTTAAGTGCATTGATTTGTCTTGAATTAGGTGATTAAACTATTTTCCTGGATTTAAGACTAATTAACTAATTAACGGACTGGATCAAAGAAGCTAATTAGTTAATTAAGGGAAAATCACCATTGATTTGGGATTTTCTAGAGTTAGAGAAAATAATCATTAAATTCTACTTTTTCGTGCTTAATTGTCAAAACCACATAAATCAAGTCATCCATGATTAGTTTACTAACCAACTTCCCACACTCATTCATCTCATCGTTTCAACAAAACTTTCACGCACTTACTTTTATTGTTTTAGTATTTTTATGATTTTAGAAACCATTTACAAAACCAACCTTCGATTAGAGTGTTTAGAATTTATTTTATTGTCACGTTTTGGATTACATTTAACTCTTTTGAAAACCACCGCAATTCCTTTGAGAGACTATCTTGGGAGTATACTTGTCGCTTACTACAAGTGACTCGTGCACTTGCGAGTTTTTATAAATTACAAAATTTGGTTATCAAGTTTTTGTGCATCAAGTTTTTGGCGCCGTTGCCGGAGAATTGGCGTTTTTGAAATTGTTATTTGTTTTCTTTTTAGTTTACTATTTAATCTTTATTTTTGTTGTTTTTGTGTTTTTATTACTCGTTAGAGTCGTATAGTGTCTGGTGCTCTGATTTTTTGTTGTTTTTGATTGTGCATGCACGGAAGGAGATCTCTTGGAAATCCACTCGTGCCGTTCATAGATAACGTCAACAGGAGACGAGCACATTTGAGACCATCCGGCGCTAACATTTTGGAGGACGAGCAACCACCAACAATGGGAGAACATCTACCTCCACACAGAGAAATGACGATGAAGGAGTATGCAAGGCCAATCATTGGCACTGCAACTTCTTGCATCCAACTAGGGGAAGCAGCTCGAAATTATGAAATTAAGAACATACATTTTAATATGTTACCGTCTTTTTATGGGATTCCTAACGAAGATCCTCTAACTTTTATTCGTGATTTCTATGCTACTGTGCAGACTTTTCCGCTACAGGGGCTAAATGAGGATCAGCTTAGGATGAGATGTTTCCCGTACACGCTTAAAGACAAAGCCAAGTCATGGCTTATGACTCTTCCACCTGGATCTCTTTCAACTTGGGACGCAATTTTCAACAAGTTCATGGGAAAATTCTATTCCCACCAAAAGACTGCGTACCTAAGAACCAAAATTGCAACGTTCTCCCAAATGGACGGACAACCATTTCATGAGGCATGGGATCGCTTCAAATTGCTTCTGATACAATGCCCACACCATCACTTTCCTTTGCAACTCTGATGTGTTAAAATGTGTACTCGCAAGTGTACGAATCACTCGTAGTTAAGTGATAAGCAACTTCCAAGGTCGGTCTCTCAAGGAATTGCAGTGGTTTTAAATAACTAACTTTTAACTTAGACAGAGTTCTAATGAAAACAAAACACTAATTAAATAGAGTTCTAGTGAAACTAAAACTCTAAGTAACTAGAATCCTAACGCTAATAAAACTGTAAAAAGGTTGGTTGATTTCGGTAACGAGAACAATCATACGACACTTAAACGAAAACAAGATCGCAATCAAACAATCAATTCAATTAAATCAAATATCAATAGAGGATGTATGGACGTTTAGCTTGGTTGGCCATGCTTGCATCGAAAAGGTATGGTGATATAACATTAACGTCCTATAAGAACAAAACTACCGGCTTTCCTTTTAATTACGAAACTCCTTTTGGCGGGGGTAGGTCTCTTTGTTGATTAACTAATTAACTGCCTTTGGCGGGGGTAAATTAAATAGCAATCAAATTATGCGCAAGGAAAACATGCCAATCAAATTAATGCTATGACTAAGTCACTAACTTGAATCTTTGATTAAGTGTTTCGGAATAGAGTTAAGGTGACGTTCCTCTAACTAAATTCTTCGATTTTTCAATCTAACTACGAACATCAAATGGGCCCATGATTATTCATAATCAAACATTTAAACATGCTCTTAATCAAAAAGTATTTTATTCATAAGTCAAAAAGATACACCATACACAATTCTAGCAAACATGGCAACACAAACTAAACATCCATAATTAAATTAGCCAGACATGTTCATATTATTATTCATAGACAAATAAAATATGATCATACACTTTAACAAATAAAGAAGATGAATTAATTCTATAACAACAAGGAAAACCTAAATCTAAATACCGCTTATGGATTGGTTGACGTACTTCTCCGTAAGCTTTATCTTCGATTGTCGTTAGCTTCCTTGAATCCTTAGAATATTGTCTCTCGCTTCGTTATAGTGTGGCAACGCTCTCAAAACTGATTGAATGTCGTGTTTGGGTCACAAAATTGAGAAGAGCAAGAGTTGTGTATGAATTGGTCAAGTTATTTCGAGTTGTATGTAAGGGGGACTCTAAGGGGGTATTTATAGATGTAAGGGTTTACACGAATCCTATGTGCCATAGGAATAGGCGCGCCGCGGCATGCATTTTCCCCGCCGCGGCGCAACACAAAATTTGGAAAATATGCAAAAACCCGAGAGCTCCCCGCCGCGGCATACAATTCCCTCGCCACGGCGCGCAATGCTTCTATGTTTTCAGGATCAAACCCGAGAGCCTCACGCCGCGGCATGCAATTCTCTCGCCGCGGCGCGCAATGCTTTCCTTCTTTTCACGTCCCCCCTTACATATGTGATGGCACTATATGTAAGGCTTACATATTCGTCTTGATTAGTCCGTAACTCGTGATCCGAGCGCCGTAGGTGTTCCGTCTTCGCGTGTTTTCATCATTTGAATCATTTGACGCTAAAAACACCTGAAATGCACTAAAATATACCCGTGACTCCGAATGGATAGATTTATGAAAATAATCGAAATAATAGTCATAATAAATCTATATATCAATCAATTAAACACAATTAATCACGAAATATTAGTGCTTTTCGAGCACTCATCACAACCCCCAACCAGCTTCTTGCTAGTCTCTAGTAAGTGAAGCGACCTAAAATAAAATTAAAAACAAACAAATAAACTAACCTAACCTAAATCACTTCCATAGATTGTCACGGTTGCATTTAGCATATGCAACAAGCCTTTAAACCCCTAGGTGGCCCTAGTGGACGAGTTATAGTCTCGTGAGGGTTTCCAGTGATGATACCCGCAAACATCGTAACTGACACAAATAAAGACTCAAAACTAATAAAGACTCTAACAATACTTGAATCAATCCATGCATACGTCTCAAAAATTGTTAATAACGAATGGCACATGAAATAGTTAAACATCACCTAAGCTCAAAAACAGTCCAAACATCAAACTCATCATGGTAATCGAATTTTGAACAACCAATCACACCACAAACCCGTTAGTTATACTATCTGACCGTGTCATGCATGATATTCATAGATTACATTTCAGTGTCTCATAAATGTGCAAGTAAAATATGAATGTGAATTTTTGCACTTATAAACTCCATATGCTCATTTTTCAAACTCATCTCCACTAATATAGAAACTAAACAACCTAGAATCAATAGGACTTCATCAAGCTTGTAAAGTTATGGCTAGGTGTGTGATTATGAAAGTACGAAAATGATGTTTTCATATGATAAGAGTACTTTTTATTTCACAAACATATTTTCAACTTTTTCCACTAATTGCGCCTTTTCATCCTCCCTTAAATTCATATGTTCTTTGAATCTTTTTGCTTGATTTTCTTTCTCTACTTTTCTTGCTCGTTATTTCAATCATCATCATTTTTTTTTTTTTATTTTTTTTTTATTTTTTATGATGAAGCAAGACAAATATAACATAATTGCTCATGAAAATCAAATATTACATCGAGTACTCTTATCACTAAGGGTAGTACAATGTATGTCAATGTTGAGTTCAAGGGTGTGCTATTGATAAAATATTGCGGGGAGGCATGAAAGGTCCAAACGGTCCAAAAATGGCCTAAATCACTTTCTAAGTGGCATTTGTTTCTATTATTTCGCTTCAACGTGTTTTCAAATGAGTTCTAGAGATTGTTGAGACTTAAAACATATCATGAACATGCATACATTCCACAAATCAGAATAGTTATACTAACCATGCAAACTACCACAAGTACCACAAAATTCTCAAATTAGATGAATCCAACATTTATGTGCTTCGTTGCTTAGGTAAAGGTCTAACATCTCTCACATGTCATCGTCATTACAATCATGTTAATATCATAGATTTCCGGATTGAATCAAGTAGACACGACACTAACTAAAAACAATTCAAGTGACAAAGTTAAAAATTTAAAATTGGTCATATTTCATGCTCATGGAATATTCTTCCCACCCCCAACCTATTTTCTGCATTGTCCTCAATGTAAAAAGAAGAACAAAAGAAATTAAGAAAAAGTGTAAGAAGTTACCCCCCTTTCGTATGAAATTGTGTCGTTACTCGCTATGCTCCAGTTCACTGTTCCTCGCTTCTCTCATGAAGAATGTATGAACATATATTGAACCTCAAAGTGTATGCACACAATTCACATTCAAACCCAATTTTTAATTATAACTAAGGCAATTGAAGACACAAAAACATCAAACAAAGTTAAACAATCCAAAATAAATAAAATAAAAATAAAAATAAAGGAAAATAAAAGAAAATAAATGAAAAAGAAATAAAAGAAATAAAGACAACGAAAGAGATACGATACCGAATGGGTGCCTCCCATTAAGGGCTTAGTTTAACGTCTTAGCAAGACGTGACTGATCTCGTGTCTATTCCTCGAGGAGATTTATTAAATCAATGCTGTTTAAATTGTGATCTCCTTCCAAATAAGGCTTGACACGATGCCCGTTAACCTTAAATGGTTCTTGTGTTTTCGGATTGAGCAACTCGATTACTCCGTGTGGAAGTACGTTTGCAATTGTGTACGGTCCGCTCCACCTAGAATGAAGTTTTCCTGGAAACAAACGCAAACGTGAATTATATAATAGAACTTTCATTCCGGAGACGAAATACTTACCGAGGAGTCCTTTGTCGTGATAGCGCTTAGTGCGCTCTTTATAGATTTTGGCATTTTCGTAAGCTTCGTCTCGAATTTCCTCAAGTTCGCTCAATTGAAGTAATCGTTGTTCTCCAGCTTGGTCCATGTCCATGTTGAGTTTCTTAATAGCCCAATAAGCCCTATGTTCTAGCTCAACCGGTAAGTGACATGCTTTACCAAAAATCAGCCGGTAGGGACTCATACCAATTGGAGTTTTGTACGCTGTACGATATGCCCACAAGGCATCATTTAGTTTAACTGACCAATCTCTCCTTGAGGGGCGCACTGTGCGTTCCAATATCCCTTTGATTTGTCGGTTGCTCACTTCCACTTGTCCCGAAGTTTGGGGATGATATGGGGTAGCCACTCTATGAGAAATGTTGTACTTCTTCAAAAGTCCATCGAAGAGTCTATTGCAAAAGTGGCTGCCTCCATCACTAATAATCGCCCTCGGTGTGCCAAATCTGCTAAAAATGTTATCCTTCAAAAATTTAACAACCACATTAGCATCATTAGTTCTAGTGGGTATCGCTTCTACCCACTTTGAAACATAGTCAACAGCGACTAGTATGTAAATGTAGCCAAAAGATGGGGGGAAAGGACCCATGAAGTCAATCCCCCACACGTCAAATAATTCCACTACAAGGTTAGACGTCAAAGGCATTTCGTTACGCTTACCAATGTTACCGGTTCTTTGACATCTATCACATCTCAAACAAAACATGTTAGCATCTTTAAATAATGTAGGCCAATAAAAACCAGATTGTAATACCTTGAAGGCCATTTTCTTACCACCAAAATGGCCTCCGCAATGTAGCTCATTGCAAAATGTTAAGATGCTTTCATGTTCTTCTTCGGGAACACACCTCCGGATGACTTGATCTTGACATAACTTGAACAAATACGGGTCATCCCAGAAGTATTGCCTGCAAACACTGAAAAACCTTTTCTTTTCCTGAAAAGTAATGTTAGGTCTCAAAATACCACTTGCTAGATAATTAACAATGTCAGCATACCATGGATTTGGACCTATTGTAAACAATTGTTCATCAGGGAAGGTTTCAATGATTGTGTCCTTACTTTCACCTTCAACATGTTCATATTCAGTAATCAACCTAGACAGATGATCAGCTACCACATTTTCAGTTCCTTTTTTGTCTTTGATCTCTAGGTCAAATTCTTGTAAAAGCAGGATCCACCTAATGAGTCTAGGCTTAGCATTCGGTTTAGTCAATAGATATCTCAAAGCGGCATGATCCGAATGCACAATAACTTTAGTTCCTACCAAGTAAGACCTAAATTTATCAAGTGAGAATACCACAGCCAATAACTCTTTTTCAGTGGTGGTGTAGTTAATTTGGGCGTCATTGAGTGTCTTACTCGCATAGTCTATAACATGTAATCTCTTATCCACTCTTTGCCCCAAAACAGCTCCTATAGCATAATCAGACGCATCACACATGATTTCAAATGGTAAAGACCAATTAGGAGCAACAATTATAGGTGCAGAAGTAAGCTTATCCTTTAAAGCATTAAAAGCAACAAGGCATGCATCATCAAAATCAAACAAAATGTCTTTGGACAATAGATTACATAATGGACGACTAATTTTGGAAAAATCCTTAATAAACCGTCTATAGAAACCCGCATGTCCTAGGAAACTTCGTATACCCTTAACAGATGTAGGTGGAGGCAATTTTGCAATTAAATCTACCTTAGCCTTGTCAACTTCAATTCCTTTGCTAGATATGACATGTCCTAGCACTATCCCTTGTTGGACCATAAAATGACTTTTTTCCCAACTGAGCGTTAAATTGCATTCAATGCATCGTTCTAATACTAAAGTCAATTTATGCAAGCAATCATCAAAGGAATTACCGAAAATTGAAAAGTCATCCATAAATACCTCAATAAATTTCTCCACCATGTCCGAAAAAATTGACATCATACATCTTTGAAAGGTGGCAGGTGCATTGCATAGTCCAAAGGGCATTCTCCTAAAAGCGAAAGTTCCGAATGGGCATGTGAATGTAGTCTTCTCTTGATCCTCCGGAGCGATGGGTACCTGATAATAACCTGAAAGACCATCCAAAAAGCAATAGAATTCGTGCCCAGCTAGTCTTTCTAACATTTGATCAATGAAGGGGAGGGGGAAGTGATCCTTTTTGGTGTACAAATTCAGTTTTCTAAAATCGATACACATCCTCCAACCCGTAATTATCCTAGTGGGCACTAATTCATCTTTCTCATTCTTAACCACGGTTATTCCAGATTTCTTAGGTACCACATGAACGGGACTAACCCACTTACTATCAGCAATTGGATAAATTACCCCTACTGCTAGGAGTTTCAGAACCTCTTTCTTAACTACCTCTTGCATGATCGGGTTAAGTCTCATTTGTGCGTCTTTAACAGGTTTGACATTGTCCTCCAAATTTATCTTATGCATGCACATTGCCGGACTAATGCCTCTAATGTCCCCTATACTCCAACCTATAGCCTTTTTATACTTCCTAAGCTCTCCAATCAATTTATCCTCTTGGTTTTGGGTGAGTGTAGATGATATAATAACAGGGTATGTTTCATTCTCTCCCAAAAACACATATTTTAGATGCTTAGGTAGTTCCTTAAGTTCCAATTCAGGTGGAGCAATCTCATCATTTTGTGGGACATCCAATAAATCAAGGGGTGTGTACTAGTGTCATCTAGTGATAAGGCATTGTCTAACAATTCACTGTACTCCCTAGTCTCATAGTCTAAGATGTCATCAACTTTTCCAACTGTAAGTGCTACCTCTAATTTATCCTCTAATCTAGCATGCACAAAAGTATCATGAATTATTGGATCTAAACATTCCACATACGAGCATTCATCAGTAGCAGAAATAGAAGGGTAAGGAGATGAATCAAAAACCTTAAAATGAACAGTCTCTCCTAAGACTGTCATTGTCAACTTTCCACTTTGGACGTCAATGATGGTCTGAGTAGTGGCCATGAATGGTCTACCCAAAAGAATGGTGTGCTCCTTGTCCAAAGATGGATTATCCTACATGTCTAAAACCACAAAGTCAACAGGTATGATTAGCTTATCTACCTGTACAAGTAAGTCCTCAACCATGCCCTTCGGATATTTAACAGATCTGTCCGCAAGTTGAAGGGACATGGTTGTTGGTTTTAGCTCTCCCAAACCTAGCTGCAAGAAGATAGAGTAAGGCATCAAATTGATACTAGCGCCTAAATCTAGCATAGCCTTAGCTACTTTCCTATCCCCCATAGTAATATCAATTATGAAACTACCTGGATCTTTTAACTTAGGGGATAAGTTGCGTTGAAGCACCGCACTAGCAATTTCAGATACAATCACTCTCTCATTAAGCTCATACTTTCGTTTCTTAGTGTTTAGTTCCTTGAAAAATTTAGCATACGAAGGTACGTTCCTAATTACGTCTAACAATGGCAAATTGATATTAACTTTAGATAACATGTTAAACAAATCAGAAAATTGCTTATCTTGCTTACTGTCCTTTAAACGGTGTGGGAATGGTATCGGTGGTCGGTATGGCTCCGATGACTTGTGTAGCGTAGGTGGATTAGATGACTGTTCAATTGTCGCCTTTGAAGGCTCTTCATGCTTGTCAACTCTTTCCTCCAATTCCTTAGAAGCATTGTTGTCATCTTCCATATTACCTGCACTATAAGGTAAATCATTAGAAAGTTCAGGTAAATTTTTAGTAACGACCTTACCACTCCGAAGAATCGTGACAGCTTTGGCTTGTTCGGGTTGACTGGGCAGCTTTCCCATCTCTTGCTTGTGCATTTGTTCCGCTAGCTGCCCCACTTGTATTTCCACTCTCTTCACTGAAGCTTCTATAGAGTCCATCCTTCCATTACAAGAGTGTATGAAATTGTTTAGGGTTTCCTCTACGGTCGGCTTATTTTGTGGAAATTGTCGGTTTATGTTTTGGCCTTGTGTTTGGTTTTGGACAAATGGTTGGCTATTGTTTTGTTTCCATCCAAAATTAGGGTGATTCCTCCATCCAGGGTTGTAGGTATTTGAATAAGGGTCGTTCCTAGGTCTAGGTTGGTACCCTTGCATTAAATTCGCCTCTTCAGTAGTACCTGTGTAAGGATCACCTGCAAAAGAACAAACATTAGCTCCGTGTCCATATGAACCACAAACTCCACATACCTCGTGTTTTGGCATTTGATTAACGTTGGAGGTTGTGAGAAGTTGCACTTGTTTCGTCAATTCAGCAAGTTGCATGGCCATTTCATTGTTGGAGCCTAATTCGTGGACTCCAGCTCGTCTTCCTCTAGCGCTCTTTTGTTGGGAGTTGGCTCCCAACATCTCGAATAACTCATAAGTTTCATCCGCTGTTTTCTCACCCATAGCTCCTCCTGCAGCGTTGTCAACTGTGAATTGACATTGTAGTGTCAATCCGTCATAGAAAAACTGATTCTGTAACTGCAACGGGAAATGGTGATGTGGACATTGTATCAACAGCAATTTGAATCTGTCCCAAGCCTCGTGGAAGGGTTCTCCGTCCATCTGCGAAAAAGTAGCAATTTTTGTTCTTAGATCAGATGTCTTTTGATGGGAATAGAACTTACCCATGAATTTATTGTAAACATCGTCCCATGTGACTAAAGAACCGGGTGCCAACGTCATTAGCCAAGACTTAGCTGTATCCTTGAGAGTGTATGGAAAACACCTCATGCGTAGTTGATCTTCACTAAGTCCCTGCAATGGAAAAGTTTGCACAGTAGCATATAACTCACGCATAAAATTTAGAGGATCTTCATTAGGGATACCGTAAAAGGAGGGAAGCATGGAATAATGAATATTTTTCAATTCATAATTCCTAGCCGCCTCTGTAAGTCGAATGCACGATGTGGCGGTCCCAATGATAGGTCTTGCAAACTCTTTGTTCATCATCTGCCTAGCTACGTTTTCACCCATTGCTGCTTGTAATTGTTGTTGGACTTCTTCCTCTTGAAATTGATTATCCAGTTTCTTTGATCGGTGTTTGACTCTGTGTATGTTGTCAATGAAAGGAGAAAGTTCCTTGTTAAGTGATCTCCTACCCTGCATGCACAAATAAAAAGCAAACAAAGATCAAGGTAGCAGTGAAATTTGAAATTAAGCACTATTTTTTGATTTTTTGATTTTTTGATTTTTTTTGGATTTTTATTTTTTTTTTCGAATAAAAATAAATAAATAAAATCAAGAAATAAATAAAATAAATAAACAAAAAAAAATAAATCAGAAACTCTAAAAAATTAAAAAGAAAATTATTTAAAACGCCAATTCTCCGGCAACGGCGCCAAAAACTTGATGTGTTAAAATGTGTACTCGCAAGTGTACGAATCACTCGTAGTTAAGTGATAAGCAACTTCCAAGGTCGGTCTCTCAAGGAATTGCAGTGGTTTTAAATAACTAACTTTTAACTTGAACAGAGTTCTAATGAAAACAAAACAC
This sequence comes from Elaeagnus macrophylla, assembly GCA_029378325.1. NCBI lineage: Eukaryota > Viridiplantae > Streptophyta > Magnoliopsida > Rosales > Elaeagnaceae > Elaeagnus > Elaeagnus macrophylla. The sequence continues at coordinate 7,420,366 of CM055645.1, forward strand.
TAATTAAATAGAGTTCTAGTGAAACTAAAACTCTCAGTAACTAGAATCCTAACGCTAATAAAACTGTAAAAAGGTTGGTTGATTTCGGTAACGAGAACAATCATACGACACTTAAACGAAAACAAGATCGCAATCAAACAATCAATTCAATTAAATCAAATATCAATAGAGGATGTATGGACGTTTAGCTTGGTTGGCCATGCTTGCATCGAAAAGGTATGGTGATATAACATTAACGTCCTATAAGAACAAAACTACCGGCTTTCCTTTTAATTACGAAACTCCTTTTGGCGGGGGTAGGTCTCTTTGTTGATTAACTAATTAACTGCCTTTGGCGGGGGTAAATTAAATAGCAATCAAATTATGCGCAAGGAAAACATGCCAATCAAATTAATGCTATGACTAAGTCACTAACTTGAATCTTTGATTAAGTGTTTCGGAATAGAGTTAAGGTGACGTTTCTCTAACTAAATTCTTCGGTTTTTCAATCTAACTACGAACATCAAATGGGCCCATGATTATTCATAATCAAACATTTAAACATGCTCTTAATCAAAAAGTATTTTATTCATAAGTCAAAAAGATACACCATACACAATTCTAGCAAACATGGCAACACAAACTAAACATCCATAATTAAATTAGCCAGACATGTTCATATTATTATTCATAGACAAATAAAATATGATCATACACTTTAACAAATAAAGAAGATGAATTAATTCTATAACAACAAGGAAAACCTAAATCTAAATACCGTTTATGGATTGGTTGACGTACTTCTCCGTAAGCTTTATCTTCGATTGTCGTTAGCTTCCTTGAATCCTTAGAATATTGTCTCTCGCTTCGTTATAGTGTGGCAACGCTCTCAAAACTGATTAAATGTCGTGTTTGGGTCACAAAATTGAGAAGAGGAAGAGTTGTGTATGAATTGGTCAAGTTATTTCGAGTTGTATGTAAGGGGGACTCTAAGGGGGTATTTATAGATGTAAGGGTTTACACGAATCCTATGTGCCATAGGAATAGGCGCGCCGTGGCATGCATTTTCCCCGCCGCGGCGCAACACAAAATTTGGAAAATATGCAAAAACCCGAGAGCTCCCCGCCGCGGCATACAATTCCCTCGCCGCGGCGCGCAATGCTTCTATGTTTTCAGGATCAAACCCGAGAGCCTCACGCCGCGGCATGCAATTCTCTCGCCGCGGCGCGCAATGCTTTCCTTCTTTTCATGTCCCCCCTTACATATGTGATGGCACTATATGTAAGGCTTACATATTCGTCTTGATTAGTCCGTAACTCGTGATCCGAGCGCCGTAGGTGTTCCGTCTTCGCGTGTTTTCATCATTTGAATCATTTGACGCTAAAAACACCTGAAATGCACTAAAATATACCCGTGACTCCGAATGGATAGATTTATGAAAATAATCGAAATAATAGTCATAATAAATCTATATATCAATCAATTAAACACAATTAATCACGAAATATTAGTGCTTTTCGAGCACTCATCAAACTCCAGAACCAATTCTTCTATGACGGGCTGACACAACAGTGTCAATTTACTATGGATAATGCCGCTGGAGGAGCAATGGGAGAAAAGACCGCTGATGAGACATATGACCTATATGAGATGTTGGGTGCTAATTCCCAACAAAAGAGCTCTAGAGGACGGAGGATGGGAGTTAACGAGGTAGCTCCAGGAAATGATATGGCAATGCAAATTGCGGAGCTGACAAAACAAATCGCACTCCTCACCTCCAAGAACACACCAACTCAAGAGGTATGCGGTATTTGTAGTACGTACGGACATGGTGCTAACATTTGTCCTTTTGTTTGTGATCAAAATGCAGGTACAAGTTATGAGCAAGCTAATGCTATGGAGGGATACCAACCAAGGCCAAGGAATGATCCCTACTCGAACACGTATAATCCTGGTTGGAGAAGTCATCCCAATTTCTCTTGGAAGGGAAGTAACAACCAAGGGTATGCTCAGAATAACTTCCCACATCATCCAAACAACAACAATCCACAGCTCACTCTTCCAAACAAACCAAGCTTGGAGGACAACTTGAATGCATTCATTCAAGTTAGTCGGGAAAATCAAATGAAGAGTACTCAGAGATTGGACTCGTTAGAGGCTTCGATGAAAAGGGTTGAAGGCCAAGTAGGTCAATTGGCGGAGCACCTCCAACGTCAAGAAAAAGGAAAACTACCGAGCCAACCCGAGCAAGCAAAAGCGATCACGGTCCTTCGCAGTGGTAAGATCGTAACTAAAAATTTACCTGAAATATCTGATGATCTACTTTTCAATGCAGGAAACATGGAAGAAAGCAGTGCAATACCTAAGGAAAATGATACACCTAAGGCTAGGGAAGGTGAACCTTCAAAGGAATCAAATGGAGAGTCATCTACCGCTCCCCAATTGCACAAATCATCCGAGCCTTACCGACCTCCGGTACCTTTTCCACACCGTCTCAAGGACGATAAACAGGATAAGCAATTTTCTGATCTTTTTAACATGCTTTCTAAAGTTCAAATAAATCTGCCCTTATTGGATGTTATTAGAAATGTGCCTTCCTATGCAAAGTTTTTCAAAGACCTAAATACTAGGAAGAGAAAGTATGGTTTAAATGAAAGGATAGTTGTTTCTGAAATTTCTAGTTCGATTCTTCAACAACGTTTACCACCTAAACTTAAGGATCCCGGGAGTTTTAACATTAACATTACTTTGGGGAATAAGAAAGTGGTACGAGCCATGCTAGATTTAGGTGCAAGTATAAACTTAATGTCATATTCTATTTATTTGCAACTAGGTCTAGGGGAATTGAAACATACCACCATGTCCCTACAATTAGCTGATAGATCTGTGAAATATCCTAAGGGAATGGTAGAGGACTTGCTAGTACAGGTTGATAAACTGATTATACCTGTAGATTTTGTTGTGTTGGATATGCAGGAGAATCCATCTATGGACAAAGAACACACCATTCTTCTTGGTAGGCCATTTATGGCCACTACTAAGACAATTATAGATGTCCATAGTGGAAGTCTAACTATGACAGTTTTGGGGGAAACTGTCAATTTTAGAGTATTCGATTCCTCCCCTTTACCTTCTATATCCTCAATTGATGAATGTTCTTCTATTGACCATATTGATAATCTTGTTTATGATGCCTTTTTGCAGGATGGAGTTAAGGACGAACTTGAATATGCTTTAACAGTTGATGGGATAGAGAAGGAATTGGATGATGAAACTAAGGGTTACCTAGAGTTGTTAGATAATGCTGAATCATTAGAAGAACCAAGTACACCCTTAGAGTTACCCAAAACCCCATCTAGGGAAGACAATGCTTCACCTAAGCTTGAGTTGAAAGATTTGCCAAAACATCTTAAGTATGTATTTTTAGGTGAGGGGGACACTTATCCTGTCATAATTTCATCTACCTTGACCCGAACCCAAGAACGAGCACTAGTGAATATACTTAGGAAACATAAGAAAGCCATAGGATGGAGCATTGATGATATTAGAGGTATTAGTCCCACCACGTGCATGCATAAGATAAATCTTGAGGACAATACCAAACCTGTGAGAGAAGCCCAAAGGAGACTTAATCCTATTATGCAAGAGGTAGTGAAAACGAAAATTTTAAAACTCTTGGCAGTGAGGGTTATCTATCCTATTGCGGATAGCAAATGGGTTAGCCCGGTACATGTGGTACCAAAGAAATCTGGGATCACTGTGATAAAGAACGATAAAAATGAGTTAGTGCCCACGAGATTGATCACAGGATGGAGAATGTGCATTGATTTTCGTAAATTAAATTTGTACACAAAGAAAGATCATTTTCCTCTTCCTTTTATTGATCAAATGCTTGAACGTTTAGCAGGGCACGATTTTTACTGTTTTCTTGATGGTCTTTCAGGTTATTACCAAGTGCCCATCGCTCCGGAAGATCAGGAGAAGACCACATTCACGTGCCCATTCGGGACATTTGCCTTCAGGAGGATGCCATTCGGTCTTTGCAATGCCCCCGCCACATTCCAACGATGCATGATTTCAATATTTTCGGATATGGTGGAGAAATGCATAGAGGTATTTATGGATGATTTTTCAGTTTTTGGAAGTTCATTTGATGATTGCCTGAATAACTTGACTCGAGTGCTTGAACGTTGTATTGATTGTAACTTGACCCTTAGTTGGGAAAAGAGTCATTTTATGGTTCAGCATGGCATTGTATTAGGACATGTTATTTCAAGTAGAGGCATTGAGGTGGATAGGGCAAAAATTGATCTAATAGCCAAACTTCCACCTCCCATTAATGTTAAGGGAATTAGGAGTTTTCTTGGCCATGCGGGTTTTTATAGGAGATTTATTAGGGATTTTTCCAAGATAAGTCGTCCCCTATGCAACCTTTTAGCTAAAGATGTTTCTTTTGTTTTTGATGATGATTGCTTGACTGCTTTTAATGTTTTGAAAGAAAAATTAACTTCTGCACCCATTATCATGGCACCTGATTGGTCACTCCCCTTTGAGATTATGTGTGATGCATCTGATTTTGCCATAGGGGCTGTTTTAGGTCAACGAGTAGATAAGCGTTTGCATGTAATTTACTATGCTAGTAAAACTCTAAATGATGCTCAACTTAACTACTCAACCACCGAAAAAGAATTTTTGGCTATTGTGTTTTCTCTTGATAAGTTTAGATCTTATTTAGTAGGATCTAAAGTAATTGTGCATTCGGACCATGCTGCTTTGCGTTATTTGTTAAGTAAACCGAATGCTAAGCCTAGACTAATTCGGTGGGTTTTGTTGTTACAAGAATTCGACTTAGAAATCAAGGATAAAAAGGGAACGAAAAATGTGGTAGCTGATCATTTATCTAGGTTGATTTCTGACTTTGACACTACTGAGAGTGACAAAGATATTGCTATTGTTGAGACTTTTCCTGATGAGCAGTTATTTTCTGTGGGTCCAAACCCTTGGTACGCTGATATTGTAAATTTCCTTGCTAGCGGTTTGTTGAGGCCTAACATTTCTTTTCAGGAAAAGAAAAGATTTTTTCATGTGTGCAGGCAATACTTCTGGGATGATCCATATCTATTCAAGATTTGTCAAGACCAAGTCATCCGGAGGTGTGTGCCGGAAGAGGAGCATGCAAGCATCTTAACTTTCTGTCATGAACTTCACTGTGGAGGGCATTTTGGCGGTAAGAAAACTGCTATTAAGGTACTTCAATCTGGTTTTTATTGGCCTACACTATTTAAAGATGCCTATAACTTTTGCATGCGCTGTGATCGATGTCAGAGAACTGGTAACTTAAGTAGACGTAATGAAATGCCTCTGACATACAATCTTGTTGTTGAGTTGTTTGATGTGTGGGGAATTGACTTTATGGGTCCTTTTCCCCCTTCTTCTGGTTTTGAGTATATCTTAGTTGCTGTTGATTATGTGTCCAAGTGGGTAGAGGCTATACCCACTAAGTCTAATGATGCTAACTGTGTTGTGAAGTTCTTGAAGGAAACAATATTTAGCAGGTTTGGCACACCAAGGGCAATAATCAGTGATGGAGGGAGCCACTTCTGCAACAAACTTTTTGATGGATTGTTGAAAAAGTACAACATCACACATAAAGTGGCTACTCCCTACCACCCACAGACATCGGGACAAGTTGAAGTGAGTAACCGGCAAATTAAGGGTATTTTGGAACGTACGGTGCGACCTTCAAGGAACGATTGGGCTTCAAAGCTCAATGACGCATTATGGGCTTACCGTACGGCATACAAGACACCTATTGGGATGAGCCCATATCGGTTAATTTATGGCAAAGCATGCCATTTGCCCGTTGAGCTTGAGCACAAGGCCTATTGGGCAATCAAGCAGCTGAACATGGATTGTCAACGAGCGGGTGAAAAATGCTTACTTCAACTTGATGAGCTTGAAGAGATTCGGAACGAAGCATATGAGAATGCTAAGATTTACAAAGAACGCACAAAGCGTAATCATGACAAAGGGCTCGTTGGTAAGTCTCTCTATCCTGGAATGCAAGTACTTTTATTTAACTCTCGTCTTAAACTTTTTCCAGGAAAGCTTCGATCAAGATGGAGTGGACCATACAAGATTGTGGAAATCTTTCCACATGGAGCTGTTGAGCTAATCAATCCCAACACACAATCAACTTTCAAGGTGAACGGACATCGTGTAAAGCCTTACTTAGAAGGAGTCGTTCACCGTAGAGATGTGGAGTGCATTGAACTGCATGCACCTTAACTATGAGCATCGTCTTGCTAAGACGTTAAACTAGGCGCTTGGTGGGAGGCAACCCACCGTTTTAGGTACTATCTATCTTTTCTTTTACCTTCGTTAAGTTTAATTTAATTTTCTGTTTGCCCTTCTAAATTCTTTTCTGAACATGTGTGTAGTTGAAAACCTTGAGGACAATGTTTAGTTTAGGTTTGGGGGTGCATTTTGCATTTTTGATTGGTAACAACATTTTCATGCTTTGGTCAATTTTTGATGAATAACTAGTCTTTATGCATTGTTTATCTGATTTTTAAAATGTTTGAGGTTTGTTGTAAGGATCGGTTTTAATTTGCAATCTGTTTTTCATGCTTTTGATGTTGAATCTGAGATAAACCCAAATCATGTGTATAGGAATTGAATAGTGGAGACTACCTTGTGAGAATATTTTTGAGCCCTTAACGTTTTATTCGGAGAGATAAATATTCTTCTACTCTTTTAAACACCTTTCATATCATTTCAAATTGTTAGATGATCTCTATAGGTTTTTGCATTGAATGTTAGGATTTTAAACATTTAATGAGGGATCATGTGCTTAATTGAATTGCTTAGATTAAATGACTTAAGTAAAGTTTGAAGTGTTTGCCTATTTCATTCGTGCTTGATTTTAAAAACAAATAAAAGGGAATTCCTATATCAAATAAAAAAAAAAAAAAGAGAGCTAAGAAGTAACCATTCACAAATTACATATGTATATGGGTCTAAAAAAAAAAGAGAAGAAGAGATAATAAGTTTATTACGACCCTAAGTTCTTCAAGTATGAATGGTTAACAAAAAAAAAGAGAGAAATAGGAAATAAGTTCCCTTAAAGTCAAAGCATTTTCATTTTATGGCACACTTGAAATTTTTGCTTGAGGATTTTAATTGATGCATGAGATTAGTAATGTGATTTCTTCGTAAATCCTATCATTTGATTCCTTTCATGAGATCAATGTTATGCACTTTTGAGCCTTTCTTGTTTAATCATATGCGAACCTATTAGCTCGTTTCTTTACATAACTTCTATTCGCATATATTTTGATGAGTGCTTGAACCCATAGGATCGGTGTGATTTAGAGAGTAATTCTCGTGAGGATTAGAGTTGAAACGAATTCACATTCTTGACACTAGGTTTGGGGGAATCAATGTTGATACACTTTTAGTATTGGGATTTAGACTTGTGAAGCGAAATTGATCTAAATGGTGAATCTTGATGTGTTAAAATGTTGGAAAATTGGTGCATAAATGTTTGGTTATGAATTGGAAAGAAACTAAAGCATGACAAGTTTTGTTAACTTCAATTTACGTTTTGTTAACTTCAATTTTAGTTTTGTTATTTGGCTTTTTAATTTTAGTTTTGCTTGAGGACTAGCAAAATGTAGGTTTGGGGGTATTTGATGAACAATATTTTGACCTACTATTTGTTATATTTTTAAGCATCTATTTTACATTTAATCTCAATATAATCTTGTTTTGAAGGGTATTTTATTGTTTTGTAGGTCAAAGTAGGTTTGGGAAGAAATGTGGTCAAAGAGAGCAAAAATGAAGTAAAATGTGTTAAAGACTGTAAGCCTTACAGTGGGTGCAATTTACTATGTAAGGGGGACCAACAAGAGTTTAAGAACGTAAGCCCTTACATCAAGAATCAGCAAATTATGTAAGGACATTTACATGGCACCAACAACATTGCGCACCGCGGCGAAGAAAACGTATGCCGCGGCGAGAGGCTCTCGGGTTGCATCCTAGGAAATCAAGAAAACAAGGTGCGCCGCGGCATGAATAAGTTGCGCCGCGGCGAGGGACTTTCTGTTTTGGTTCGCAATTCTGAAAAACATTGGGCGCCGCGGCATGAGTATTGTGCGCCGCGGCGAGAAGGTTTCTGTTTTTATTCGTAAATCAGTTTCACATGCTGCGCCGCGGCATGGAAAAAGGCGCGCCGCGGCGCGCGCGCGCAGATTGTAATCCCAGCAGCCACACACGCACGAATTCTTTATGGAAACCCTTACAAAAAAGGAAAACCTAAATAGGACACATGATCTTTCCATCCTCTATATATACATCGAAAGTGGGATCAAAAATATTTTCTAGCAATCATTACAATCACTTATTCAACTTGTTCTTCCCATTAAACCTAGCTTGTGTTTCAAAACATAGGTTGGGTTTCCATCGAAGGTGATTGATATTTTAATGAAACCCTAATCTCATTTCTTTTGATGTTTTCTTTATCATTTCTCGAGAAAGTCCTTTTTTTAAAGGATCTACTAGATTTTCAATTGACATTACATAAGTCACACAAACTATTTCATCTTTGAGTAGTTCCTTTACATAATTATGTCTAAGACCAATATGTCTTGACTTCTCATTGTATGACTTACTTGTTCAACGCACTAGAATGGCTTGACTATCACAATAGATAGTAATTGATGAAGTTGGCTTATTCCATAATAGAATTTCCATTAACAAATTCTTAAGTTACTATGCCTCTTTGCACGTAGCACTAAGATCAATTAGAACTGATTTCATAGTAGAGTGAGATATATGATGAACACTATTTTGACCTACTATTTGTTATATTTTTAAGCATCTATTTTACATTTAATCTCAATATAATCTTGTTTTGAAGGGTATTTTATTGTTTTGTAGGTCAAAGTAGGTTTGGGAAGAAATGTGGTCAAAGAGAGCAAAAATGAAGTAAAATGTGTTAAAGACTGTAAGCCTTACAGTGGGTGCAATTTACTATGTAAGGGGGACCAACAAGAGTTTAAGAACGTAAGCCCTTACATCAAGAATCAGCAAATTATGTAAGGACATTTACATGGCACCAACAACATTGCGCACCGCGGCGAAGAAAACATATGCCGCGGCGAGAGGCTCTCGGGTTGCATCCTAGGAAATCAAGAAAACAAGGTGCGCCGCGGCATGAATAAGTTGCGCCGCGGCGAGGGACTTTCTGTTTTGGTTCGCAATTCTGAAAAATATTGCGCGCCGCGGCATGAGTATTGTGAGCCGCGGCGAGAAGGTTTCTGTTTTTATTCGTAAATCAGTTTCACATGCTGCGCCGCAGCATGGAAAAAGGCGCGCCGCGGCGCGCGCGCACAGATTGTAATCCCAGCAGCCACACATGCACGAATTCTTTATGGAAACCCTTACAAAAAAGGAAAACCTAAATAGGACACATGATCTTTCCATCCTCTATATATACATCATTCAGCCTCCAAGCTTGATACAACTTTTGAGCCTCCACCAACTCTTAAACATTATTTTTCTTCTTCTTCTCCACACCCTTTAGAGAGAAAATTATTCAATTAATGCTCCTCCATTTGAAGCTCCATTGACAAATCTTGAAGAAGGTGATCATCCAACATCAAGGGCTTGTTTGAAAAGTGGAAGTGGGGTAATTTATTATTTGTAATCTCTTTTCTCTTTAAAAACTCATAGAATGTTAATTGTAATGAAAAATATTGATTTGGATTTCATTATGAGTAGCTAAACTATTTATGTGTGGGATTTTGGTAATGTCACTATGATTGGATGATTGATTGTGTGGATACTTTTATGATTAAGTAATTTGATTCATGGTCATTGTTCTTAATACGTATGTTCATCAATTATTTCTGATCAATTTGATTTGTGAATGTATGAAATATTTCCATTAACAAATTCTTAAGTTACTATGCCTCTTTGCACGTAGCACTAAGATCAATTAGAACTGATTTCATAGTAGAGTGAGATATACAAGTTTATTTCTTGGAAACCCAAGAAACTGCTTCACCACTAAGGGTGAATATCCAACCACTAGTAGATTTGGATTCCATATTTGCATTCCAACTAGTATCACTATACCCTTTTAAAACTGATGAGTATCCTTGATAATGCAATCTATAATCTACTGTTCCTTTCAAATACTTAAGAACATGAGGTATGGAATTTTAGTGTTCTTGTCTAAGATTACTATAAATCTACTCAGCATGCGAACAACAAATGCTATATTAGGCCTTGTACAATGCATGATACACACGAGACTTCCAATGATTCTAGCATACTCAATTTGTGATATGCATTTATCAGTATTCTTTACTAACATATTGTTAGGATCATATGAAGTAGAGACTGGCTTGACATCTATAACACCACATTTCTTACACGAACTAAAATTTTAATCAAACTTATATTTCCAAAATTGTTATGATCTTACCCTCAATATTTAGAAAATAAAATTTATGAACTTAAATTGAGAAGTGAAGATGTTTTAATAATCAAAATGTGTTTGAATTAAATTTTATAAATTTTGAGCAAAGTTACCAAAATGCCCCTAACTCTTAAAACTTTTCTTGTTATGAGACAAGGGTATTTCAGTCTTTTTACCTTAAAAAACGATTTATCATTAGTAGCTTCCTCCTTTTCTCCTCTTAGTGACACATGTCTATTAAAAAAAGGGTGGCTAAACAGCTCTTGAGGACACTTGTCTCACATGAATTAAGCTTGGTTTGTGCATATCCTTTCTTGAAACTCATCCCAGCCGAGAGACTCAATGTTCTCTTATGTTTTATTTCCTTCTTCTCTCTTATTGACATTTCTAAGAAAAAAAAATTCATAAATGGTAATGGGATTTCTTATATAGATTCAAGTTTTTCAACCAAACACTCCTTCAAGTGATTTTGGTAAGTGTACAAGCTTCATTCCTCTTTAATTCCTTAAATTAAATTCTATTTATGATCTAAAAAACATATTTTAACACAAATGGATCAGCCATGGATGAATTTTACAAAAATAATCCAAGAACAAGATATTTGTGATGTTGTAAACTTCTTATAAAACTATTTTTCAAAAATTTAAATGAAAACTAAGAAACTTCCACAATAAATTAGGGTTTGTAATTATATTTTTGAAAATTTCTAGATGTCTAGTTTTCACAAATTTTATGGTTCGTAATTCGGAGCTTTCTACGCAAAATTATACTTATTTAAATTAAGGTTGTTTTATGAAACACAAACTGCAAGAACCCTCGGTATTTTTGGTATTTAAAATGTTTATATGATTTGGATTTGAGTAAATTATACCTTGTTTTAAATATTGACATATCTAGTATTTGAAACATTTTATGGTTTGTTATTTTGATATTTTTAAACAAAGTTATGCCTGTTTAACCAAAGATATGTCAAGTTAAAGGAGTGCTGGGAAACTGTTTGAAAACCAATCAGATTTTTTATTATTTGAAATAGTTTTACTGATTGGAATTGGACATTTTATGTCTGTTTTTAAAGCTTAAGATGTCTAGTTTAATATAAATTTTAATGGTGTGTTATTTCGAGTTTTTTAGACAAATTTATAGCAACGTAACCAAAGCTACGTCCTGATGTAATTGTGGTGAGAAAAATTGTTTTGAAATAATTAGTTTTCTATGGTTTTGAAAGGGTTTTATATATGATATTTAAGTGTGTAATAGCTAATTTTAAAGTTTAAAATGTCTATTTTTTGTATGTTTTTACATAAATGAATTTAAACATGTCTCTCAAAAGTATATATGAATATACAAGAGTAGGTTTAAGAGTACCCTAAAACTACTTAAATACGACAATCAACTTTTAGCAACCCCTATTTTGGAAATGTTAAAGTGCCTTTTTGTTTGCAATAAATAAGCAGCTATGCCGTTAATCATGTTCTAACACAAGTATGGTTATCTAGGAAGTGTCGAGCAAGCAGACTCTACAGAACCCGTAGAGAATTATTAGTGAAATAATACTGTGAGTGGATACTTAAATTCTTTCTAAAGTATTGATAACATTGTGTTGAACTGCATTCATGTTCAAGTAATCCACTATATACAAGTTGCATATTTATGAAAAGTGTATTTATATTAACTAGTATTAGAAAAACATATATCAATTTCAATGCACTTCAAGAAGTTGTACACCATAAGAATATATCTTATTTTCGTTATTAGAATTAGTCAAATATATGTAAGTTAAGTTGCAAGAAAATTAAGATTAAATCAATTTTATTATATATACTAGTTTTTATATCAGCTTGCAAGTCTAGTAAATATTTTATAGCTGCCAGAATACTTTCCCTCATGTATTCATGATAATTGACTCTACTCAGCATTCAGATATGCAATAAATTAGTAAGACATCATGACCAACAGATTTGGTATAGTTCAGCTTACTATGTTGTCTACCAATTTAATATGATATTACAAGTTCAGTACGATAACAAGTTCAGTTAAGTTAGTGCGCATATGACTCATGTATTAAAGCCAAATAAGACATTTTAATGGTTCTAGCAAGCAAGTTCCCCATATCAGTAGTTGAGAGCTAGCGCTAGTACTAAATGTCTCTTCCGTGAGTGATTAAATATCCTATGTGTATAGTTGAGAGCTAGTGCTAGAGTTAAATGTCTCCTCCTTGTACGACCAGATCTCCAAATTCTCTTGGCAATAAAAATATTGTTCTCATGGTTCTACATTTTATTTACATATTGATTATAACATTTTATATTCTAACGGTCATAGACATATAAATATTTATCAGAATATTATTTCATTATAAGTCATAAGCATGTCATTCATAGTTTCGCAAGTATCAAATTATGATTATTTTATGAAACTTAAGTTATACATTTATGAGTTCATTATTTTACCATAAAGACAATGTACAAGTTTTTATTATCAGCATGCATTTCATGATAATTCATAGACAGTTCATACACAATTTACAAGAGTACTATGTTATTTTATAAAACTTATCTACTTACAGAGCTTTTAAGCTCACCCTTTTATATTTATTTTCCTCCCCCATGTAACAGGTTTTGAGGCCACATCACTTCAGTTTGGAGGCTTAGGATCCATCTTTTATTGTCCAGTTTATGTTACTTTTATCTCCATTCCACCTAGTATAGTGTTTTCCGGCTTTGTGCTTTTGACTAGTGACCAAGGCAGGAAGTCTTTTGTATTTTCTTGTATGTATCTAACAGTATGTAGTATTGTGTGGCCATGAGCTACTTTCTGGAGATGTAAAGTTATATGAAGTGTGCTGGATTGTGAAAATATTTATCCTTTAGAATTGTGGTCATTTATTACAGGGAAGATACTTCAATAATTAGGGAAAACTCAACCCAAGTTTTTATAAATTTCTTACACAAAATTTTCAAATTAAACTAAGGTCAATTTAGAATGTTAGTTATTATGTTCCCTCAAGACACGTCACATGCTCTAGTGTTGAGCTGGGGCGGATCTTGACAACATCAAAATGTCTAAATTTTCTAAATACATTTTTCACGTAGTGAGATTGTGATAATTTCAAGGCATTATCTTGCCTTTTCATCATATGCCTAAGATCACGTCAACCTCTCCCATATCCTTCATTTCAAAGTTATTAGAAAAAAATCACTTGGTTTCCTCGACATAATCTAGGTTAGTCTCAAATATGAGCATATTATAAACATACAAACAAATAATAACACCACAATTTTTATCAAATTTACAGTATATACATTTATCTGCCTCATTTATAGAAAAACCATTTGACAATACTATCTTATCAAATTTCTCATGCCATTACTTAAGAGCTTCCTACAAAGATTTAACAGTTTATAAATTTAATTTTCTTGGCCTGGTTGCAGATAACCTTTTAGTTGCATCATATAGATTTCTTAACACTACAAGAAAAAAGGCTTTTAGGTACAGTTGTTAACCATGGTACGGTTGTTAACGGTACCCGTAGAGTTTTAGGTACAGTTAACAACTGTACCCGTAGGTATTTGTAACCGTACCTAAAAGGATACGGGTACGGTTGTTAACCGTACCCGTAGAGTTTTAGGTACAGTTAACAACTGTACCCGTAGGTATTTGTAACCGTACCTAAATCCCTACGGGTACGGTTGTTAACCGTACCCGTAGAGTTTTAGGTACAATTAACAACCGTACCCGTAGGATTTTAGGCACGTTTGTGTAACCGTACCTGTAGAGTTTTAGGTACAGTTAACAACCGTACCTAAAACCCTACGGGTACGGTTGTCTTATATATTACATGGTTTTAGGTACGGTTAACAACCGTACCTATAGGTTAAAATTTTTTTTTTTTAATAATTTTTTCTGTAATTATATTTTTACCTGTTTTTATCCCTGCTCAGACTATATTATCAGACTTTAATCAGACATTTATATACATATCTCAACAAGCATACAAATATTCTATTACAATTATGCATATTGCGTCGTCATTTCAGTAAATTAAAATACATAGCTAATGTCACTAACCTAATTAAATTAACTATATATACATACAAGTTAAATCTAACTAATATATCAAAATGTAAAATATTTAATTGTCTAACTTGTGCTTTCAATACTATCAATAAGGAATTGACATACTTCTTTTCGACAAACATCAAGTTCTTCTCGTGTGTATGTTTTCTTTTCTGCAAACTAAAAAAAAGGTAATTAGATCTATATATAGTTATAAATAATTAGGAAATACATGATACTTAAAAATTTATGAATACAATGATTTAAAAAAATTACTAGCTAAATAATTGTATGTACAATCATAAATATTTTGTTAACTTACTAGTAGTGATCGAGACTTTCTTGGTTAATATATAATATCTCTCATATATCTCATCACAAAAAAACCACATTCAATGCTATTATTTTGAATAGGTGCCTACACACATATATAAAACATAAATTGCATAGTTAATTAATTTGAATAGCTTATCTAAATAATTACTTGTAATTAAAGATGTACAGGCATATAATAAACGATAAATTAATATATACTAACCTTAATAGGCCAGAAAGTAGGTGGTGGCTTAAACGAACGTGTTATAGTTTGATACCATCTAGAAAAAGTACTATAATATCGACATAATAAATAAACATTATTCATATTCAATCATCCATGATTACTTAATTAGAAATAATTTAAAATCATGTTAATTAAATATATTAAGTTAATAATACCCAATGATCATATCTTGAAATCTTTGTGGTGGACTGTTTCCAAGTGAATCAAACCACTCAACAACACCACTATATGGATGGATCACCCCAAGCATCCAATGATTTCTACAATTAATTGCAAATGATTGTTATAATAAGGACTTAACAAAATTAGAACATAAGAAAAGTATATGTATATAAAATACTCACGATAGCCAATAAGGAACAATAAGTCTTTCATTCTCTTCTACTCCAAGCATTCGTTCAATGAGAGCATCGATTTGATCATCAAGAGTAGAGCTCCATTGATTTGATATAAGTGCAGGATGCAGAAAGCGATATAATTTGTGATTTTTTACATTTCTTGTTAAGTGATCAAATAAAATCCTATACTTAGAAAAAAATATAATTATTATATTTCGTATTATTGAAAAAAAACTTATAAATAATATAAAAAGTTTAAATAAATGTTACCTCTCATATACTGCAATAATTGTTGCTTGTAGCCACCCAACAATACATAATGGCATTATGTCTTCGCTCCTAACCTCCAAGGGCTCCTCAATGCCCAATGCGTCTATGACATTAATTTGAAATGATTCACCATTAGCTATCATATTATTGCATGCATACATTGTTATACGTTCAATGGCACCTCCATCACCTATACATGGAATATCTTCAATTCTTTTTTCATGAGAAGTAACTTTTTTCTTTGGCTTCATTTGCTTTTTGGAGGCCTACGCTTAACAACAAATTATGTTAAATAATATAATTAAAATTGCATTATCAGCACATCAATTAATGTTAATGTATGCTAACCGAATCATTTTGGGTGATTATCCAATTTTTAGGCCAAGCTACCATACATCCTTCAGCTTGTCCAACACACATCAACTCATCCCCAATTGGAATTGGCAAAAATTCTTCATCTTTAAGTGACTTCTCAATACTAACTCGTGCATTATACTTACCAAGAAGCATATGATGCACTTTAGCATATGGGTCACTAGTTTGGTAAACTTTACCCTTAGCCACAATGTTATTCAATTCATCCAATGTTAAATAACATGGACTTCCCTACAATTGAGATGAAACTCATATTAGCATTGCTTACAATGAAATACGTTATACTTGTAATTATATGTGATGCATACCTCTAAGTCATTGATAGGAAATGTTGAAATTGTTGGAGGCATAAAAGTGTTGCTCTCTTGAGTGATACCTGGACTTTTTGACTTAAGTGCTTCATTCTCAGCCCTTAACCTGATATTCTCTTCTAAAAGTTGTTTTTCCTTGTCAACCTTCCCTTTACCTTTATTTGGCTTTATTGGGTTCTTCTCACGTGTGGGTGTGTGATATTTCTTAAGTATGGTAACCCCATAACTAGCACCTCTAACACGTCCAGGATGTTCTTTTGTTTGTAACGATTGACCCAATATATCCTTGTGACCAATGGGTATAAATTCTCCCGAATGGCTCTTTCTTTCATAATCTTCCTGCAAATTAAGTAATAACTATATAAGCTTAACACATGATAATATGAATGTAAGTTATAATCAACATATTTTATGTTAAACTTAATTCATTTACCATCAATTCTATTGCTTTTTGGGCAGCTTCATTAATTGGAACTCCATCTTTAGAATGCGTGTGCCTCCAAGTAATGTGTCTACCTGGGATAATTCCATCCTGAAAATTGGTTTTCTATAATAATAGCAATTATCAAGTTAGATAGATAAATGTTATATATAATCACATGAAATCAGGCACTTCATACAAGTAGTAATACCTATGACTCTTCGGTATTTGCAATACTTCTTCGACCAGTATAATTTACGTACACTAAATGTTCTCTATTTTCTTTGGACTCCTTGCTCATATCCTACAAAAACTAACTTGTATCAGTAAAACACTTTATATATGTATATATATAGTATGTATTCAATGTAATTGATTTATATGTCATTACCTTAAAAGTGTCAGTTTGTGTCCACTCCACAAACCAATCCCATTGTTCTTGTGTAATAAAATCATACTTTTCGGGGGGTGTTCTCAACAAATCTGGAAACTCAAGATTAGCCACCACGTGCTCTTTGTATAACTTATGCTTGTGTTTCCTCTACATATCACCCAACTTCTTCATGGTATATACTCGTGCTATCTCTGAGTCGATATTGGGAAATATAAAAGTTGTCTACATAAAACATGTACACAATATTTATAACCATGCATATATTATGATAATCATTGAATTCAAGTAGAATAAGCAAAGAAAAATTATTACTTACTATCACATCCTGCCACAAAAGTTCCTTGCAATCGTGAGGCACATCCGTTTATACTTTGTAATTAATTGGAATTGAAGATCGTGCTAATACCCCCAAATAACTAATAAAATCATTAGAATTTTGTCCAATAGGTATGTTTTCTGAATTAAATAGTACGGATGTCCTAATCCCTTCACTTCTTAATTTCACTAACTTATTCATTTGGGTACGACCTCTAGTTTTCTTCTCCGTACTACCACTTGAACGTTGAGACAATTCCATCCTGCAATATCACACACATTTTTATAAGTACACATATAATATCATGTTTAATTAACAACAAAATATATTAAGAAATTAATTAAATTAAAGTATAACTTACAAATACATAATGAGTATAACATTATTTTTCTTTGTCATGTACAATCCACGTTCCTTCACACTCAATTCGACAATAATCAACATTGTCATCTTCTTGTTGGTCTAACATGTTACTTTCATCTAACAAACTAACAACCTCCTCATGCTCCATTACGATGTCTCCTAATACGTCAATATTAAGAGTGTCATTATAATCCCGACGAGGAGGAGTTAAGACATTCCACCATTGTTTCTCTTGAGAATCATGAATGTAGAAAACTTGTTTAGCTTGTGAGGCCAAAATGAAAGAATCATTAACATGTGACTTCTTATTTAGATCAACCAATAAGAAACCAAGTGCATCCTTCTTTATTCCATGTTTGCTATCCACCCAACTACACTTAAATAAAGGAATTCTAAACTTTACATAATCTAGATCCCATATTTCATCAATAACTCCATAATAATGAATGTCTCCTTCAATAGGTTGCATATCTTTGGCACTTGAAAATTGCATAGTTTTTGCAATTATAGAAACTCCACTATTTTGGGTAACACGATTGTCACTTCTATTTTTTGTTTGATAATGGGTCCCATTTATGGTATAACCATGATACTTAATGACATTAAACTTCGGACCTTGTGCTATCCATCTCAATTCTTCAGAGATATTACAACTTGTTCTATTCAATTCATTTGCAATCTAAAGCACAAAATTACCACATTTAACTCATTAGTAATTAGTAATAAATATAATGAATTAAATCTATAATTGACTAGTAAATACAACTTATAATTCACTTACTTGAGCTTTCAACCAATATATAAATGTTCGATTATGTTCATTTAATATCCATTTTTCTCTCTTATTTTGGTTTGTATGACGAATATGCTTCATATGTTTCCTACAAAAATAATTGATTTGTGTCAAAGTAAGATGAACATTTAATGATTAGAACAAAAAAAATAAAGTATGAGGAGTACACATACTCGATATAAGGTTGAACTTCTTCCAAGTTGTTCAAAACATTACTATGTGCTTGTTCCCAAAGTGCACGATCAATAGAATCAACCCACCCACCTTTATCTGGCTTTCCGGAGATGCTCTCATAATTTAAGTGCTTAATCAAGTCAACTGAAAGACCAATTGGTTTTACTCCAATTAAAAATTCAGAACAAAATTCTATTGCTTCCTCTGCCACATAACACTCTGCCATGCACCCTTCTGGACGATTACGATTACGAACGTAACCTTTAAGTACACTCATATGTCTTTCAAAAGGGTACATCCACGTTAAGTACACAGGTCCACATAACTCCAACTGTTTTGTGAGATGAACTGTTAAGTGTATCATTATGTCAAAGAATGATGGTGGAAAATACTTTTCAAATTTACATAATGTGAGCACAACTCTTTTTTGAATTTCTTCAAGCCTTGTAACATCCACAGACTTTTTGCATATATCATTAAAAAACGTACACATATCTATGATTGCACTCGTAACATCCTTAGGCAACATACCACGTATTATAACGGGTAATATTTGTTGTATTAAAGTGTGACAATCATGAGACTTCATTCCATTCAATTTCCAATTTGAAGTGTTAACCAAAGACTTTATATTAGAGGAATATCCAGAAGGAACTTTAACGTTGGATAGTGCTTCCATAAAATTTTTTTTCTCCTCTTTAGACAAAGTAAAACACGCTGGAGGAAGAAAAGTGCGACGGTCCTCAAATTGAGGATGCAACTCTGGACGTAACTTCATGTCTGCTAAGTCCAATCAAGCACCTAATCCATCTTTTGTTTTTCCAGGAATATTCAACAAGGTGCCAAGAATACTATCACACACATTTTTCTCAATATGCATAACATCAAGAAGGTGTCTAATTGGCAAATGTCGCCAGTACTCTAATTCAAAGAATATTGATCTCTTCCTCCAACATATTGAAGTATTTAAAAGTTTTTGTTGTTCTTTTGATTTACCACGAGGAAAAGTTATTCCTTCAACTTTTTTTAGAATATCATCTCCAGTTGGTGGTAATGGAGCTTCATTATATTCTTGTGTTCCATCAAAACATCGTCTTTGATTTCTATATTTATGCCCAAGTGGAAGGAATTTGCGATGACCTCTGTAACACATTTTATGAGAATGGGCTAATTTATCCGCATATGTGTTTGTGCTACAAACTGGACAAGCAAAATAGCCCTTTACAGCATGACCAGACAAGTTACCATATGCAGGAAAATCATTTATAGTCCACATTAGAATTGCCTTTAAGGTAAACTTCTCTTGATGATATGAATCAAATACTTCAATGCCATTATTCCATAAAATTTTTAAATCATCTATTAATGGCTCTAAAAACACGTCAATATCATTCCCTGGTTGCTTAGGGCCTGATATTAACAATGTTAGCATCATAAACTTCCTTCTCATGCATAGCCACGGTGGGAGATTATAATTGACCAACATAACGGGCCAACAACTATACTTAGTACTCATTGAGCTATACGGATTGATACCATCAGCTGCAAGTGCAAGTCTAAGATTTCTGGGCTCTGATGCAAATTCAGGCCACTTTTCATTGATGAGGTTCCAAGAATGAGAATGTGATGGATGTTCTATTTTACCATTAACAACCTCTTGAGCAGCATGCCATGATAAATTTTTGGATGTATCAATGCTTCGAAACATCCTTCGAATACGTGGAATAGGTGGAAAATACCACAACACCTTTGCAGGTATTTTTTTTGATTTTTCATCTAATCCAAATTTGGACTCTTTCCACCTTGATTCCTTACATATAGGACATTCACGTGCATCTGTATACTCTTTCCTATATAGTATGCAGTCATTTCGACATGCATGTATTTTCTCATATCCCATACCTAGCTCATTAAGTGTTTTTTTGACATCATACATAGAATGTGGTAATTTATGATCCTCAGGCAACATATCACCTATTACAGTCAGAAGTTATTTAAAATACTTATCAGGTATTCCACACTTCGCTTTAATATTGTAATGTGACTAATGTAGAAATCTTAGTGTACTTCTTACACCCATTCCATAACGGTTTTTCAGCATCCTCTAAAATCTCATTAAACTCTTCACCCAACATATCGGCATTCAAATTATCTTGCACTGCATCTAACATTTCATTAGTATCAACAAAAGCTTCTTCACGCTTTCTCTTTTGTTGTGTAGGGGACGCATTGGGGAACTCATTACTATTCTTCATAATTTCTTCCCCATGCCAAAACCATATCTTATAACTTTTGTCAATACCATGTTTGAATACATGATTTCAAATTTCCATAACATTATGTCCTTTTCGGTTCCCACATTTCAGACAAGGACACTTAATTTTTTCATGATTACTTGCATTATCAGCAGCAAAAGTAAGAAAATTTTCAAGACCTCCACTAAATTCATTTGACCTTCTATCCATTGACATCCAAGACTTATCCATTTAAAAACCTAATTAAAGATATATATATATATATATAAACATTATGTCAATGAACATATATAATATTGTGAAATAACAAGTGACACAAATATTAAAAAAAAGAATCAAATAATATATATATACAAATACAAACAACATTAATTCAAGTCAAAAAAAATAAAAATATATACAAGTTATACAACATTAATTCACAATCAACATATAACATTATATAATTTTTTATCGCACTATGCATATGTATATAATTTTTTCCATGAATAAATATACAATAATATATAACATTATAAATAATTAATAATAATAAAAAAAATAAAATAAAAAAATTAAAACATATATATATATATATTAACGACAATTATATGCACATATAAAAATTTTCATGAACAAATATAAAATATGCATGAATAATAATATCATAGCAATTATAAATAAATAATGATAATATTTATTTTTAGGCAAAAATTCTCAAAACATATATATTCAAGGCATATAGCAAATATGGGTAATAGCTAGAGTTCATGAACTAATTAAGAAAAAAATCAAGTACATTACTCAAAAAAGTGTAAAAAATACATACCTTGAAGGAGAAAAGTTGATGGTGGCGGAAATGGAGGTCAAAATGGGACCTTAGGTGGCTGAAATGGTGGAGGAAAAAAAATGGAATTTTTCGGCTGAAATGGGAGAAAAAACTAGGCGGCTAATGGTTGAAAACCGTACAACACGGCGGCGGCAGCACTCACGCCGTCGGAAAGCAGCCAGCAACGAAAATACCCAAGCAAAACCGGTCACGTATGGCTTAGGGAGGGAGGCGGCGCTGGATATTGTGGGACAAGGGTGGGCTCGGGTGGGGAAGAAAATAACATTTGTGTGGAGCCCGTGGATGTAGAGACCTAATTAAATGATTTGACCTACGGGTACGGTTGTTAACCGTACCTAAAAGGATACGGGTACAGTTAACAACCGTACCCGTAGGTTAATTAAAAAACTTTTAGGTACGGTTAACTTTTAGATACGGTTAACATAGGTTAATTAAAAAACTTTTAGGTACGGTTAAATTTTAAATACGGTTGTTAACCGTATCTATAGGATTTTAGGTACGGTTGTTAACCGTACCCGTATCCTTTTAGGTACGGTTGTTAGTTTTTTAATTAACCTACGGGTACGGTTGTTAACTGTACCCGTATCCTTTTAGGTACGGTTGTTTGGTCAACTTTTAGGTACGGTTAACAGCTGTACCTAAAAGTTTCCGTAATTTTCCGAAAAAGTTCCGCGTTTTGGTTCACTTTTAGGTACGGTTAACAACTGTACCCATAGGTAATTCTTTTAAAATACACGGCCAACCGTACCTATAGCTATTTAGGTATTGTTGTTATCAAATTTTTAATTTAACAACCGTACCTATAGGTATATATTGTTGTAGTGTAATCTAGATCACCATTTAGAAAGGCTATTTTAACAACTGTTAGATGGATCACTAAATGGTTTATCAAGGCAAAAGCAACAAGCAAACAAATTGTACTTATTTTAGCAACATGTGCAAAAGTGTTAAAATAGTCGATCACTTCCCTTTATTTAAAGCCTTTAGAAACCAACCTAGCTTTAAATATATTGATTGAACCATCACTGTTCTCGTTTTTCTTAAATATCCATCGATAGTCGAATAAATTTATCTTATCTAAGAATGAGAACTTTGTTGGGGAAATGTTATTAATATAATGATTAAATTAAATATTATCAATAAAGATGCTATTTCTTCTATTTATATGCTTGATTCCTCGTATTTATGGCATAATAAATTGGGTCATGTAAATTATTAATCTATTAGAAACATGTCTAATTTTGGTTTATTTCCCATGCATTCCATGAATGATATATACATGACAAATTTGTCTTAAAATTGATGGAAGGAATATAAGAAAATATATATAAAATGAATATTCTTAAATAATAATGAATACAATAAAAGATAAAAATTATGGATACAAGGTTCGATTAAAATGCGATATCTTTAAGACAAATTTATTACCCTTTTAATAATAATTTAGAGTGCAAATAGAGTTATAGGCAATATATTCGACCCAAAATTTTCGTTATAATTTGTATTATTTGCACTTATTATAGAATATTCAAACTTTACAATAGAAATAAGAATAAAAATGTTAGAAGAGGACTTAAAAAATTAATTATCTTAGAGTCAGAATATTTTTTATATGTTTTTGGCCATGAATGAACTCTATTTAAGAGTTCAAAGGGTATGAATAGTACACTTTTACTAGTGCCTTTTCAAATTCAAGAAACATAATTGATACTTATTGTTATCCAAGTTTTCAAGTGGTACCTAAAAAGTAACCAAATTTTCAAATTAAATTTTTTATTGTTATTTTTTAAGTTTCATGTCACATTGCTCCTATAACTTTAAATTAGTGAATATTGGTCCTGTAACTTTAAAGATAAGCTAATTTAGTTTATAAATTAAAAAATTATTAAAAAATAAAAAAAATAAAAATTCTATATATTTGTTTTCTCTCTCATTTTATTAATATCAATTTTTTTCTTTTCCTTTTTGAGTGAGCTTCTTTTTGTTTGAAAAAATTAGGATAAAAATTTTATTCAAGAAAATTAACTCTTGTTGACTTTGATATCAAACTTATATAGAATATTAGAAATAAATAATAGATAAATTAGAGTTAAAAATTTAGACAAATAAGAAAATAGAGAAATAACAAATAATTGAAAGAAAAACTAATATTATATTCAATTTTTAGCACAAGAAATAAATAAATTACTAAGTTTTATTTATGTAACTAAAATAACAAAAGTAAATAATTATTAGTAAAAAATTCATAATTTAAAATTTAAAATTGGGGGTGAAAGAAGATAAAGAGTTTTTTTTTTATTTAATTTTAATGATTTTCTATTTTACTTCTAAAAAAATCTCAATTTTTAAAATTTAAATTTGATTAATTTTTTTTAAATTACAGGACTAAATTAGTCATCTTAAAAATTACAGGATCAATGTGACATGAACCAAAAGAATAATAACTAGTACAAATTTATTTTTTTGTTACGTGAATGCATGTAATTAGATTTTAGCATAAAAAGTACAAATTTGAAAACTTAGAATACTTTTAAGACACCACTTGAAAAATAACTAGTACCAAAAAATTAGTACGGGTACTGTTAAAGTACCAGCCCCTGTTAAAAATATACATGTTCGTGCCTTAATGAATAATAAAACTATTACGTTGATTTATTAAAGCAATATTATTTTCATTTTAATACCTCTCCTTAATAAGGAAATAAAAAAGGGCTAAATAAAAAAGTAATTTTCTTTTCTTTTATGTTTTTTTCTTTCTAATAAGTAAATAAAATATAGTTTGAACCTTAACATGAGCATACATGTATATAAAATACACTAATCAAATGTAAGTACTTTGCACATTTTTATAATTTTCTGTTATAAATACGGTTTATTAATATTTGTTAAGAAACCAACATCATATCAAACAATTTTAATTATCATTCTATAAATTTTTTTTAAAAAAATAATTGAATAAAATTGTTCAAAAAAAATTTATCAAAGACAAAGTATTCCAAAATATCTGTATAATTATAATTATCATTTTATAAATTTTAATGAAAACAATAGTAATAAAAAAAATATTAAGTTAATAAAGAGTTAGTTTTAGTTTTTAAATATAACAATATGATTTATGGAACATAATGGCACATATAAAGTGAGGCAGGTGAATTTGTTCTATTTTATTTCTGATACATTATTTTAAAAGAAAAAGAAAAAAGAACAAAATAAATTAAATGTACATAATGTATTTTAGGTTATCTAAAATGATAAATAACATATTGAAAAATATAGATATAAGATTAGTATGAGCATATTTAGCTTTTTTTATTTATTTATTAGAGAGAAGGATTAAAATGACAATAATATCAATTCAATAAATCAATGCAATAATTTTACTATTCATTTGGTGTAAAAAGGTACATTTTTATTAACTTAGAGATTAATAAAGTACCATTAAATAATTTAAAAAATAATAAATACTAAAATTAATATGAATATGAATATCTACAAGATATCCGGCCCCAAAATAAGAGTAGTCACTTTCTAATTCTTAAACATTATAATTTATGTTGTAGATATTTTTTATGTGTTAATGAATTTACGTAACTTTTATTAAAAATAAATGAAGAAAGGATTAATATATATATATATATATATATATATATATATATATATATATATATATATATATATATATATATATAGGTAAGCCCAATTTAGCCCATAACATAAGTTCAATTTAGCCCAAAACATAGCTTTGCCTTGCCTCCAATATTTATTTATATATGATTCTAAGTTTTTATATCATTTAGTAAATTTATATATTATTCATAAAAAGTCAAGAATTTTCTTTAAAATATTTTTTTTAGATACCTTTTTAATATTTATTCTACTGTTCTTATCTATATCTATATATATATTAAAAGTGGCTTAAATTATAGCCATTTTTTCTCTATTGCTTATTTATTTATTTTTTATTCCTTATTTTATTTTATATATTTTTTCTTATTTTATTTTAAAAAAATTTCTTAAATTATAGAAATTTTTTTTTCTTTTTTTTTTTCTCCTCATTTTCTTTGATATATTTTTTCTTATTTTATTTTATTTAAATTTTTTTTCTATATATATATATATTAAAAGTGGCTTAAACTATAGCCATTTTTTTTATTTTTATTTTTTATTCCTTATTTTATTTTATATATTTTTTTCTTATTTTATTTTAGTTTACATTTTTTTTTGTGGCTTAAATTATAGCCATTTTTTCCTTTTTCTTTTTGATTCCTGATTTTCTTTTATATATTTTTTTCTTATATTATTTTATTTTAAACTTTTTTTCTATATATATTAAAAGTGGCTTAAATTATAGCCATTTTTTTTCTTTTACTTTTTTATTTATTTTTTAATCATTATTTTCTTTTATATGTTTTATTTTATTTTTAAAAAAAATTCTTAAATTATTGCCATATTTTTCTTTTGCTTTTTTTTTTTTTTTTTTTTCCTTTTTTTATTCCTCATTTTCTTTTATATATATTTTCTTATTTTATTTTATTTAAAAAAAATTCTATTAATTAAAAGTGGCTTAAATTATAGGCAAATTTTTATACTTTTGCTTTTTTATTAATTTTTTTTATTTTATTCCTTATCTTCTTTAATATATATATATATATTTTATTTTATTTTAAATTTTTTAATATTACATAAATAATTTCAAAAGCTACTAATAGTAAATGTTATTGAGATATAGAAACTTACAAAGATTTCATATTCTAGATAGATATAATGATTTAAGCATATGTTAACTATTTTATATAGTATAATTTTGTATTCATAAATTATTAATTAATATGTGACAAAAAATATGATATAAAAAATAGTTAAAATTATACGTACAATAACAATAATAACAATAAAAAATTATAATAAATCAAATATATAATAATTTACATGTTTAAATATTGGTCATTTCTAGAATAATATATTATAAATAAGACAGATAAATATTATGTACAATTTATTATGAAAAAGAGTGTAAATGTCAACAATATTTTATGTAACACATCATTTTATTTTAAGTATATATATAGGGATGGGCACGAGGGCGAGCAGAGATGAATTTTGTCATATTCATCCCTGAAACCTAACAATTAATTGTGTAATCAAAATTGTCTAAAAATTGCTCCGATTTGAGTACAATTATAACTGGGTGGGAATTGAAACTGGGGCGCGGGGACAGGCGGGTACAACAAAAAAACCGTCCCATATCTGATTTTAAAAAAAAAATCATCACATATTAAAGTTGTATGTCAGATCAGTTGGAAACATTTCTTTTCTGCGGGCTAATTCAAGTTATTAATCTCCGGTTGTTCCTTTCCTTCTTTTGTTTTTAATTAATGTAGACATTAGTACATACACAATCTACCCAAGTGCTCGGCCCTCATCTTATAACTCTAAATTACACAAGAACTACATCCATCGATCTATCAATAATTCCAACTTGTACCACATAGACGCAACATGGAATACGATAAAGACATAAGGAAAAATGACACAAATTAGAATTTAGAATTCAAATTATGGAAGGAGAGAAATTAATATCAACAGAAATACAACAACTAGTAAAGCATTAGAAGTAGATAACAAATCATGCCTAAACTGAAACTATCTTCTGTTAACCTGTAATGAATAATGATAAAAGAATTTAGTGACTTTACTGCATTTCTACCCTGCAAGGCAATGTAATATTTGTTGGAAAAATATTATTAATCTGTGGGGCCACACATGTAGTTTTAAATGTGCTATGCTATCTTATAGTTTAGCCAATTAAAAGGTGATCTATAAAGTTTAATTTTGGCTATCGGGTATTAAATTATTGTGGAATTAATGTGTAGAGACCGGACTTGTATTTTTAAGTTGATGAGGGGCCAATTTAAAAAAATACTAATAATTGGTAACCGCCTTTGGCGGTTATCTATATAAAGGGGTCATGGTCCCCATTTGAGCGTAGTGCTTGTAGAACACAAGTTTTCTCTGTATCCCCATCAACAGAGAAAAACTCTTTAGACAACTACGCATCAATTGGAAGATCTGAACCCGTTCGACAGAAGAGCGCTATGGATTCTGGTACGCTTCCGCTATAATCTCTTCTTCTTCTCTTGATTCAACATGGGATCTAGAAAACATGATTTTCACTTTCGGTAAACAAATTTCTAACAAGTGGTATCAGAGCCTACCCATGTTTGATTCAAAAGAATCTATGAATTTTAGAGATTAATATGTTTCTAATGAATTCTGTATGGTGTGTCATAGAATCTGGAAAATAATTTGCATTATCGGTATAATATTATCGGCATTATTTCTTCCATATTGATTCCTTCGTTGAAATATATACTTGATTTATTTTTCATGTATATGTATATATCTTCTGAATTGCTTCTTCGCTGATATGTACCTTTTTTTTTTGTTTTTGGGGCTTTGACAATCGTTCTTATCTGTTTCTGAGAAATTATATATGTGGAGTCTTTATGATATACGTTAATATATATGCTTCGCGCACGACATCTTCTGATAGGCTTTAATACACATATAAAGCCTTCTGTTACCTTCGGTTACCTTATTTTTTTTCAAATAAAGGAACGATTGCTATCAGGAACAAAATTGTGCTCACCTAATTATTCCTTCAAAATTGTGCCCATATAATTGCTTTGTTCCTGCAGAATTACGACAACTGACGGCAATCAATTTTTTTTTTTTTTTTTTGGTTGTTTGTTTCTGAGAAACTGAACATATGGTTACTTTCGGTTTCTCCAAAAAAAAAAAAAAAAAAACTGTGTTGCGTTCTCTCTGGTTTTCATATATATATATATATATATATATACTTACTTTAGTGGCGGCGCCGTTATATAACATATCAATATAATATATAGATTATATATGTATATTTATTTATATATATCAGACATATCTCATAAAGATTATATATAATATAAAGATTATATGTGTATATATATATATCAAATATATAAAATACGGTTTATATGTATATATATATATAATGTACAGTTTTGGTGTTTTATATAACATGCCACTTTCAGTGTTTCATATATATATATATGAATTATAACGCAAAAATTATGGCTTTTTTAATTTTGATTAAGTATACATGACATTTAATTTTTTTTTTTTTTAACACTTATCTAGTATTCTAATTACATTAATTTATACAAGATGTCACCAAAGTGACCACTCTTGTGTATATTGATATTGGGAGAATAATTGGATATGATGTTTGTGTATGTGTAATTCATGCGAATATTAACCAATCCAAAGAGAGGTTCATATTTGGCCGAATTACACACGCACCTGCGATGGTAATCGTATGACAATTATCAAGGTGACCTCATGTGAATAATGAATCGATGCAAACATGGATTTATTATTTGACATAACTTATTGTCATTGTTTGATCATTGCAACAAGAGTACCACTTACAATTAATATCACTGTCCAAAGGCTTGGTATTAATGTTGTGCTTGGTATCTTGAAATGTTGTCATGTAATTAATCAATTTAATGACTGTTTACTTTGGTTATTTTATGTGAGCATGGTTTATTTATTTAATTTTGTTCTCTATTCAGCTTTAATGTCTACTACTACAATATCTGCCAACATGAACAATGTTCCAATGTTAAATGGAACAAACTTTAAGGACTGGAAAGAGAACATATTGATTGTTCTTGGCTGCATGGACATAGACTTGGCATTAAGAATGCCAAAACCGAATGATCTCACTGCACAAAGTACTCCTGAGGAAATTGCGTACTTTGAAAAGTGGGACCGTTCGAACAGGCTAAGTCTTATGATCATGAAGCGCGGGATTCCAGAAGCCTTTCGAGGTGCAATAACAGATGACACTATCATTGCCAGTAAGTTCATTGAGGAAATTCAGAATCGTTTTGTCAAAAACGATAAGGCTGAAACAAGCACGCTCTTAGCAAGCTTGATTTCAATGAAATATAAGGGCAAAGGTAATGTCAGAGAGTACATCATGGAGATGTCTCATCTTGCTTCAAAACTTAAGGCACAAAAGCTCGACTTATCAGATGATTTGCTCGTGCATTTAATTCTGATCTCTCTTCCTGCACAATTCAGTCAATTTAAGGTCAGTTATAACTGCCAAAAGGAGAAATGGACTCTCAATGAGCTCATTTCATTTTGTGTGCGAGAGGAAGAGAGATTGAAGCAAGAGAGGACTGAAAGTGCTCATCTGTCAAGCACTTTTAAGGGCAAGGGTAAAAGGAAGGATAAAGGAAAGGAAGTTGCTATTCCTAAGGGTCCAGTGCAAAAGAAACAGAAAAGTAATGACGATTGTTTCTTCTGTGGTAAGCCTGGACATCAGAAGAAGGAATGTGCCAAGTATAGCGCATGGCGTGAAAAGAAAGGTATAATTCCTGTTTTGGTCTGTTCTGAGATCAATTTAGCATCTGTACCAAGAAACACTTGGTGGGTAGATTCTGGTGCTACTACTCACATTTGTGTTTCTATGCAGAGTTGCCTAAACTACCGAGAGCCAACTGATGCTGAAAGACGTATCTTTGTGGGTTATTATTGTTCATTTGGAAATACTCAGTTTACTTTGTCTTTAAATTCAAATGTTATTGGTACTGGTTTACTTAATACGTTTGATAATCTATATTTGCTGGAAACTGTTTCATCTTATAATGAAACCTTGCATGTCGAGTCACGAGGTACAAAGCGAAAATTAGATAAGGAAACTTCAGCCTCATTATGGCACAAACGCTTAGGTCACATCTCTAAATCTAGAGTTGAGCGACTTGTGTCTGATGAGATTTTGGACTCCCTTGATTTTTCAGATTTTGATGTCTGTGTTGAGTGTATCAAGGGAAAACAGACCAAAATGAAGAAATTAGATGCAAATCGGACTACGGACGTCTTAGAATTGATTCATACGGATATTTGTGGTCCATTCCCTACAGCATCTTGGAATGGTCAACAATATTTTATAACATTCATAGACGACTATTCTAGATATGGGTATCTATTTCTTATACATGAGAAATCACAGTCTTTGGACGTATTCAAAATATTTAAGGCCGAAGTTGAGTTACAACTCAACAAACGGATAAAGAGTGTCAGATCTGACCGTGGTGGTGAATACTACGGTAGATACGACAAATCAGGTGAACAACGTCCGGGACCGTTTGCTAAATACCTAGAGGAATGTGGAATCGTCCCTCAATACACTATGCCAGGGTCGCCTAGCATGAATGGTGTATCTGAGAGACGAAACAGGACTCTTAAGGACATGGTAAAAAGTATGATTAGTCAATCTACTTTACCAGAGTCACTCTGGGGTGAAGCTCTAAAGACAGCAACTTATATCCTGAATCGGGTGCCAACTAAAGCAGCTGCAAAACGCCTTATGAACTTTGGGTTGGGCGAAAGCCTAGTCTAAAACACTTGCGTATTTGGGGATGTCCTGCTGAAGCGAGGCCTTATAAACCTCATGCAAGAAAATTGAACTCCAAAACCATTAGCAGCTACTTTATTGGCTATATAGAACGATCAAGGGGTTACCAGTTTTATGATCCTACTAGTAAGTCTATATTTGAGACGGGAATTGCAACATTTTTTGAGGATGTTGAGTTTGGGAGGGGAAATCAAGTTAGGAACATTGTCTTTGAGGAGGAAGAGGGAGTAATCCCAATTCCTGCTACTACTTTTCTTGACGATGTGCAGGTTTCCATACCTGTCATTGATCAAGAAATGAATTCAGATCCTCGGCAAGACAATGTTATTCAACCCCTCATTCAAAATGAGGTAATTGTTCCAGAGGAACCAATTCCTGAGGAACAACCTCAACAACCTCAAGAACCCGCGCCATTAAGGCGATCCACGAGAGAAAGGAGATTTGCAATTTCAGAT
Source organism: Elaeagnus macrophylla (assembly GCA_029378325.1). Lineage (NCBI taxonomy): Eukaryota > Viridiplantae > Streptophyta > Magnoliopsida > Rosales > Elaeagnaceae > Elaeagnus > Elaeagnus macrophylla. The sequence goes on from CM055645.1 coordinate 7,452,215, forward strand.
GATTATGTTGTATATCTCCAGGAACATGAGGTAGAAAGTGGAATGTCGGAAGATGATCCAATCAACTTCCGCCAAGCCATGCAAAGTTCCAATTCTCATAAATGGATTGAAGCCATGAATGAGGAGTATAAGTCTATGCAAGACAATAAAGTTTGGGAACTTGTCCCATTACCGGCTGGTGCGAATCCTGTTGGTTGTAAATGGATATTTAAAACCAAAAGGGATTCAAAGGGTAATGTGGAGAGGTATAAGGCACGTCTTGTAGCCAAAGGCTTTACTCAAAAGGAAGGAATTGACTTTAAAGAAACTTTCTCTCCGGTTTCCACGAAAGACTCTTTTAGGACAATTATGGCGCTTGTTGCACATTTTGACCTTGAGTTACATCAAATGGATGTCAAAACAGCGTTTCTCAATGGTGACATTGAAGAAACAATTTATATGGTACAACCAGAAAACTTTGTATTAGGAGATTCAAAGAATATGGTTTGTAAATTGACGAAATCCATATATGGACTTAAGCAGGCTTCTCGTCAGTGGTACTTCAAGTTTCATCAAGTCATTGTTTCGTATGGTTTTGAGATGAATGTCGTTGATGATTGTGTGTATCACAAGTTCAGTGGGAGTAAGCATATTTTTCTGGTTTTGTATGTCGATGACATTTTACTTGCCACAAATGACATAGGCATCTTGCATGACACTAAGAGATTTCTATCAAAGAATTTTGAAATGAAAGATCTTGGTGAAGCTTCCTTTGTATTAGGAATTGAGATACACCGAGATCGCTCTCGGGGTATATTGGGACTGTCACAAAGGAATTATATTGAGAAAGTTCTCAATAGGTTTGGCATGCAAAATTGCAAACCAGGTGAAACCCCAGTCTCTAAGGGAGACAAATTTTGTCTCAGCCAATGCCTAAAGAATAGCCTTGAAATTAAAGAAATGCAGAAGATTCCTTATGCTTCGGCTGTAGGGAGTCTAATGTATGCCCAAGTATGTACGCGTCCAGATATTGCGTTCATAGTTGGCATGTTAGGCAGATATTTAAGTAACCCAGGCATGGATCATTGGAAAGCAGCCAAACGGGTTATGAGATACTTACAGAGAACAAAGGAGTATATGCTCACATATAGAAGATCAGATCGGTTAGAGATCATTGGGTACTCCGACTCTGATTTTGCTGGATGCCAAGACAGCAGGAGATCCACATCAGGTTATGTTTATCTGTTGGCTGGTGGGGCAGTTTCTTGGCGGTCTGCCAAGCAAACGCTTGTGGCTTCATCCACCATGGCCGCAGAATTTGTGGCTTGTTATGAGGCATCAAATCATGGAATATGGCTGCGAAATTTTGTCACTGGGCTGCGTATTTTGGAGGGTGTTGAAAGACCACTCAAATTATTTTGTGACAATAAATCAGCGGTTCTATATTCTAACAACAACAGAAGCTCAACGAAGTCAAAACATATTGACATCAAGTTTCTGGTTGTGAAAGAAAGAGTGCAGAGTGGTCAGATTTTTATAGAGCACATTGGAACAAACTCCATGATAGCGGATCCGCTCACAAAAGGACTACCGCCCAAGGTCTTTCACGAGCATACTGCTCATATGGGTGTTATCCTGTTTGAGGATACTTTAGTTTAGTGGGAGTTTGAATTTGATTTGTTGCTTTATGTTGAACTTCAGATTTGTTATATACATATATTATTCAGTTTACTTTCTGCAGAAGTAAAGTTTTGGTTTAACACACTCTATTAAGTAATGTGATAGGATTGATCTCAATAAAGAATAAAGTAGGACTAGTTGAAAATAGACATGTTTGGATCACATTACATGTAATTTTCATGCTACACATCCATGGTTGATCTATGTCATTTGGTTGTATTGGTATATGTGACCATTGATAGATTTAGTCACGATAAATGTGACGAAGATTGCTTTGATCCTGTATCAGTATGATTAATGGACGAGATTGTTCGGAAGTACCCTAATTGTGATGGCAGTTTCATGAGCTCATAAGGTTATGCACATTTACAAAGTTACATATGTGGCCCAGTGGGAGATTGTTGGAAAAATATTATTAATCTGTGGGGCCACACATGTAGTTTTAAATGTGCTATGCTATCTTATAGTTTAGCCAATTAAAAGGTGATCTATAAAGTTTAATTTTGGCTATCGGGTATTAAATTATTGTGGAATTAATGTGTAGAGACCGGACTTGTATTTTTAAGTTGATGAGGGGCCAATTTAAAAAAATACTAATAATTGGTAACCGCCTTTGGCGGTTATCTATATAAAGGGGTCATGGTCCCCATTTGAGCGTAGTGCTTGTAGAACACAAGTTTTCTCTGTATCCCCATCAACAGAGAAAAACTCTTTAGACAACTACGCATCAATTGGAAGATCTGAACCCGTTCGACAGAAGAGCGCTATGGATTCTGGTACGCTTCCGCTATAATCTCTTCTTCTTCTCTTGATTCAACATGGGATCTAGAAAACATGATTTTCACTTTCGGTAAACAAATTTCTAACAATATTATCATAAGCCCTTTTATGTCTCAATATGCATTGCGTGCTAACCAAAAATACCAAGTTACAAATTCACAATCGACCCAAATAATAACATCGCTAAGAGAGAAAAAGGACCCACGGTGTAAAGGTTCTCTATTTCCTCATCCAACTTCCTTGTGTTTAAAGAAGTGCTACTGGACGTGTGGATCGCGACTTTGCGGGCACCGAGCTGCACGAAAAAATAAGAAAGGATAATAATTTAGGATTAGGGTTAGCATTTGCTTGTTTTCTATTTATATCAGGGTTTTAAGTACTAAGTAATTTTAATAAATAAATATATTTATATTGTATAATGTATACAAAAAGAAAAGTGGTCTGATGGCTATAAGCTAAGATGGTGGCACCTAATATCTTGCTTCGAAACTCCTGAGAAGTAGGTAAATTTTATAAAAAAAATTTTGTAGATATTTCAATTAAATTAAATTAAAAATATATTTCAAGTAAGGGCGGGTACGATTTTAAGTATAATCGTTCTTAGCTCGTCCCCAAAAATTTATGACTTTGATATTACCCGAAACTATCTTTTTTCCAAAAATAACGGGTATTAACCGATCCATCAGATTCTGGATATTTGCGGATACTCGAACATGCAGATAAAATGTCCATCCCTATGTATATATATCATTTAATACTAACATTTTCAATTATTTTGAAGTTTTACTACTTTTAAATATTTTATAATTTAATTTATCAATTTATATTTTTCAAATAATTATTATTATACTAACACAACATTTTATCAAAACAATCATTATGATTCCACAGTATTACAAATAGTCCTCCATACCTAATTATTCCAAAATGTGCATCAATTTTCAACGCATTTATATATATATAAGTTATATTGTACACTTGAATCCAATTTTTTTTAATTTTCAATTCGGATTCAAAATTTCTCTAAAGGTTACACTCGAACTGGGTTTTGGCTGATTTTGATTCTTTAGACATTTCTACAATTGTCTATTGAATATTGATTTTGAGAGACGATTTTGAAGTGGATTTCAAGATTTTGACATTTTTGGTGTATCAAGATTTTTTTTTGTTTTTGAACAAGGTGCATCTGGAAGTTGGCTTGGAAAATTTAATAGAGGATAGACATTAAACGCAGATTCTAATTATTGAGGAATATCCATTTGTAGGGTTTTTGAGGTTTTGGTTCTCTTGCATAATTTGGACTTGAATATAACAGTTTGAGGCTAAGAAATTGAACATTGTTCATGAATATTGGGAATTCTTTATTTGTTTGTTATTTGGGTTCGTTCAAATTAACGAGACCCTTGACTATTCCCATCATTGAAATTACAATTCTTTATTGTTAGTTGTTCTAGACTTATTTGTTCTTCAATCTCTCTTTCGTAGCATATCATAAAAGACTTTTATGGGTTGCTATAATTTGAAATTTTTAATGCTTCTATCATTTTAGGATTAAGATAACTCCTAAATGGATCAAAAACATGCCCTTATGTGCTAAAAGCTGACTCTAATGCAACAATTGAAACTTAAACTGCTAACGTATTATGTGCAATAATAGAGATAATAGGAAACCTAAAATACTTGTCGTTCAAATATTTCTCAACCTTAGTATTCAACTCTAAATTATTTTTCTCCTCTAAGTGTTTAAGAAATTTCATCTTTCTTGCTTCTTCAGAAAAGGAAATCCTTTTTATTATATCTTGTGGTTGAGTCACATTAAGTTGACAATTCTCTCCATACACAAGCTTATAGTAAGCTTTGAACATGCCAATGAAACGATTTTTAACATATTTTTCAATTTTTGAACAGTTTTTAAATTATAAATTTCTTCAAATAGAAACTCCAAATACTTCAATTTGTACCTTGGATCAAGCGCAAATGCAATATACATCTCATTTGTCTTATCAACATTTCCCTAATGCTTCTCTTTTTTTTTTTTTTTTCATGCTAGCATTCATATTTTTCAACAACTCATCATCGGAACTACACCATCTAAGTATTTAAAATTGAATGTTATGTAATTTTGTAAAATATAAATTTGATGTGATACATAAAGTTGCACTGAATGCTAATGTAGAGTCATAAAAAGTTTTTAAAAACTTAACAAAAATACTAGCATTTTTTCAATCATCTATTGTTGGAGGCCCAATACTAGAACGCTCCTCATAAAAATAAGAAATAAAGTTTGATCCTTCTTCTTCTTTAAGACAATTAAAAGCTTTTAAAAATTTAAAGAAAATTTTAAAATTAGATATGTGGAGTTCCATCTTGTAGTCATGTCTAGCACGACTCTTTCTTTGGACTCAATATTTTCCTTAGCAGAACACACTTTAAACTTTTGTAATTTCAAAAGAAGAAGATCTAACATATCTTATTACACAACGAATACTCAAAATAGTATTATGAAGATCTTTAAGATCTCTTACAACCAAGTTTAAAATGTGAGCACAACATCATACATGAAAGAACTCTCCACTCATAACAAGTCCATCATTTTAATTTTTTAGCTTCCTTTTCAAGTATGACATAATAGTATCATTTGAGGAAGCATTATCAAGAATTAAGGTGAATATCTTACTTATACCCAATCATTCAAACTTTGTTCAATTACTCTTTCAACTGTATTACCTTTATGATTTTTAACTTGACAAAAGTTTGTAATTCTCTTTTGCAATTCCCAATCTTTTTCAATATAATGAGTAGTGAGACAAATGTAATAAATTTTTTGAATTGAAGTCCAACAATCACTTGTAAGACAAACTCTTTGCTTTTCATTGATAAAAAAGTTTTTCAAACTTTTTTTTTTCATCTCAATATAGTTGGAACAATCCCTAGAAATTGTTTGATTAGATGATACATGAAACTTAGGACAAATTTCAGCTATAAATTTTTTAAAACCCTCACCATCAACAAATCTAAGAGACAAGTCATCAATAATAATCATCTTTGCTAAAGCAACTCTAGCACATTTTGCATCAAATAATACATCAACTAATTTATGAGTTGTCGTATCACCCTTTCCTTTTTGTGGTTGGAAACTTAAAATCTTTTGCCCTCTGTCTACTTCCTTAGGAATCTTCTTGCATAAATTTTTGAAATGATTTATTATTGAAGTAGTTTCATTCTTATAGGATGAATAGCATAATCTTTATGACATGCAGCTTTGGGATTTTCCACATCATATGCTATAAGATATGAAAAATGATTCCATATTTCTGACATGAAATTTTTTAGCTTCTTTGTATCAGATTCATTATCTGGGCCAACATTGCTTGCCTCTATTCTCCTTTTTGAAGTTGACTTGTTTAAATTTGATGATGTCTTTTCCATTTCATTTTAATGAATTTCAAGTTCAATGTCTTTAGTTACAATAAATTTGAAAAATTTCAAGTTCAATGTCTTTAGTTACAATAAATTTGAAAAATTGACTTAGTTTGTAGATCATCATGACCTGCATATAGATGTGTACATAGTATTAAACAAAGATGAATGATATATAGATTATCATCAGTCATATAGATGCATGAATAAACAAACAGATAGCAAGTTCATATAATCGAATCACTATGGCAACGTAAAAATTACTTAAAATCTTAAGTTGGGCCTTCCAAAGAATAAGAAAATTCTCGGAACAAAAAAAAAATCCGCTTTTGAAAAAGGTTAAGTGATATATGTTTGCAAGGATAGTAGCAAATGCTTAAGGGAGTGTTAAAAGATTATAAGTGAAATGTTAATTAAATTCACCTCTCGCAAGCTATCTTTTTGGAAAAATTAGTGTTCGACACTTTTTTAATAACAAGGGACATATAGATCCATAACACAGCTTGGTACAATAATTGTAGAATCATAAAGTGAGCATATCATATTATAAAGCTCCATATCTGGCCATTGGTGGAGTCATAAAGGAGATTTACAATGGTAACTTTCTAAAGTTTTTATTTTTTATCTATAAATAATTGAGTTTAAAATACATAAAAAATTGAACAACCATTAACTATATTCAATTTCATAGTAAATACCAAATATCAAACCCTTTGTATAAGGAAAAGTCTGCTCATTTGAGATTGATTAAAAATGACATAAGCTATTTTGATGGATTTTTTTTTGGTTTTACAATGTGGTAATTAACGTGTAGGTGGGATTATATGGAAGCAGGTAGGAGATATTACCAAGATATGGATAGAGTCGGTGCCTTAGAGAAAGGGCTAAACACATAGATAGTGAATGAATAGAACATTTGGCAGAACATAGATGGTGAATATATCGGTAAGTAGTCATACCTGGTCAATGGTAATGATAAAATATATTGATAGAAAGTGCAGCTCCAATAAAAGAACACCCAACAAACCAAACAATATTTAGCTACAATACAAAAGACCTGTATACATGGGCAAACGGCATCCAAACTGAATTAACACATAAAGCCATAAAGGGAAACACTTCTCAACCATTCACCGCCTACCACTCAAGGCCCAAAACTATAATCAAGAATGACGATACCTTCATAATATAAATTTTTTTAATTCTTTTAACTAATATTTATATTAAATGATTTCTTTTTCAATTGCATCCTATCAGATAAAATCACATTTTTATAAAGGCTATGAAGAATCTTCATAAATTCACTCTTACCTATTTCTTCCACGTGCAGCGATGGAACCACAATGGCTGGAGCTGGCGACAATGAGGAGGCTTGAGGCAGCTGGCGTGCTAGAGAAGGATGGGGGCAACGGCTAGAAAACACAAAGAAGAGATGGAAAATTTAGTTAGGCAGTTAGGGTTGTATATTTGTAAGTTGTATTAGTTTAATTGTTTTTTAAAGTCTGAAACAGCCCGAAAAAAATGAAATAATATTGTTTTATTAATATCTATATTTTGGTTTTTTTTAAATGAATAATATAATATATTTTTAAAATAATTTTTAATATATTATAAGTAACGGTCTAGTTCAGTGTAGTCCGGTTTAAAAATTCGTATAATCGAACAGTTTGTAAAGCAATTTAAAGAAATAAAACCAAATTGGACCGTATGACTTACAAAATTGACCGATCCAGTCTGATTTTTCATTTAAATTGGTTTGGTTCGATTTTTGGACATTCCTAGTTTAAATATGCATTAAATTATTGATACAATAAATTGTGTAAAAAAGTTGTGTTTGAGTAGTATTTAAGTTATGTTATCGTATTGTGTTTTGACATTGATCTGACATAATTCTAAGGATAGTGGACAAGACAAAATGTAAAGAATGGGTACTTATAGTTTTTAACTAAAATTCCTCTTTTTTAAAAGTATCTTATAATTAACGACTTTTTGAATACACCTAAACGTAGATGTTAAATACTTGTAAAATCTTAATTAAATACACTAAATTTTTAGAAAATCTTTAAAAATATTCTTGGGAGATTATCTAAAATTACACCCCACAATACATAATAATAAAAATAACACTCTTATTTTTATTAATAATGATATAAATTAGTGTTGTGGGTATTATTTTTATTATTTTATATTTATAGGTGTTAGTTTTGTTATTTTACCAAAATTCTAATCAAATACACAAGATTTTAAACTCCATAAAAATAATTAAAATTCTTGAATGAATACAACCATCTAAAATTATTTAAAAAAAATTCAATTTGAACAAATGCTCATGGTGGATGTAACTTTGAATAAGCAAAGTTAGAATTCTCCAATATATCTTTATGTATATAAAATTCGAAAAGATTAAGGTTTGTTGTTATGATAGAAATAAGAAACTGTTACTAGCAAGTTAGGCAATCTTTTTCTTGGTTAATTGTACCCTCTTAAGTTTTTGAGGGAATTGCAAACCAGTCATGAGTCATGAGATTTCTAAGAGAGTACATTGTCAGTGATAAATCGTTTTAGCACAAAAGTACTTTGAAAAATACTTACAATAGAAGAGAGAACCTTTTGAAGTCTTAGAGTAAGTATCTTAGCAATAATTTTGTAAGTAGTTGAATAAAGGCTAATGAACCTAAAATTATTTAAGGAGCTTGGGTTACTAACCTTTTGCACAAGTACAATAAGACAAGTGTTGACAGCAGTAGAGAGACGCCCATTTACTTCGAATTGCTTTAATCACATCCTCCTTAATAATATACAAAAAGATTGGAAAAAACCTAGAGAGAAACCATCCAAACTCGAGAATTTGTTCAACTAAAGTTTTTTAGGAGCTTTAAGTATCTCTGCTTCTGTGACAGGTCTTGATAACATCTCATTTTATACGTGAGAGATCTTTGGATTAATAAAATTTGTTGATGCCTCCATTTCTTCATGGTTGGGTTTGATCGAAGAGTACAAAGATTTATAGAAGGATTCCACATGCTTTTTTATAGATTCCGAGTTTGTAATCCAATAACCAGTATCATCCTTTAGAGCATGGACATATTGCTGCCTTCTTTTTTAAGCAACGTTTGCATGAAAAAAGGCAGTGTTACGATCGCCCTTTTTAAGACAGTGCAATCGAGATTTTTGAGCCCAATAATGCTTTTAAGCCTTATAAGCTATTGCAAGTTCTTTCATAACAATTGATAATGTTGATTATCAAAACATTTAGAACTATCTACCTCTAGAAATTGGCTTTTTAGTGATAGAATATGGACTCTTGAGTTATTTTTGCTCCTATGATTCCAAGCAAGTTCTACGTGCTTACAAGCTTGAAGGTTGTGAGATAACACAAACCAAATAGAACCAACTACCTCCATGTACCAAACTTGCAAAATCATTTCCTCCAAATTAGAGTTAATTATCCATCTATTCTGAAAAATAAATCTTCCTTGAGGCTTCGTTACATTTTTATTGTGAGAAAGCAATATCATTTTGTGATCAGAACCATTTACATCCAGATGTTAGAGAACAACTTCTAGAAATCTTGAAAGCCAATCTGATGTAGCTAGAGCTCTATCCAAATGTTCCTTCACAAGGATTCCACCTACACAATGCCTCTACCAAGTATACTTTAAGCCCACATAACCTAGGTCCAACAAGTTGTTCCCACTTACAAAGGAATTAAAATCAAGCAAAGAAGCTAAATATCGAACAGGTCCCCCTTCCTTTTTGTGGCACTCCAAAATGTCATTAAAATCTCCCAACAAAGCAACTTCTTTGCATTCTTATATGATGTGGGAAAGTACTTGCCACTGATGTCATCTTGTAAAATCATGGGCAGAAGCATAAACTGCAACTAATGTCCAATTCATGCATGCACCTGGAAATTGTAAATCATCTTCAATAAAAAATTGTGCACTTCGCTTTACTATCACAGTTGTACCATTATGCCATATAATACAAATTCTACGACTTTTCCCATGAGGATTGACATAATACATACAATCAAAACTCAACGTTATTTTAACTTTAGAGATAGTAGTCTTTTGGTTCATAGTTTCCAGCAAAACTACCACCTTTAGAGAATGGAGGCGACCAACCTCCTCCAAATTCAGGTAGACCTTCTTGAGGATGAAGAAGCATGATTGAATTTAGGAAACTTATACTCTCTGGTTTAAAATAGATTATTGGTAAGCACAGCAGAGTTAAGCTTTGGCTTGATCCTTGGCTCTCAGGGCTCTTAGGGACTGCTAATCTTAAGCCCATAACAATGCCAAATGACCAAGCCTTTTGGGTTTGTGATATTATGAAAAGCAATGGTTCACAGTGAGATGAGAATAAGGTATGGCAATTGCTATGGCAGGTTGATATTAACGCTATCCTAAATACTCCTATTATTGAAGATCAAACTCTCTTAGTGTGGCAATTTGAAAGTCATGGTTGTTATTCTATTAAATCTAGATATTATCAAGCCTTAATTTTACAAGAACATGGTTTTTTTACCAATGTTCATAATAACCTTTTAGGTAGTTCAAAGAGTAATGAGCAATATCTTAGCTTCAACTTATGAAAATTTATTTGGAAACTAAAGCTACTGGCAGGATTAAAAAATTTCTTTGACAGTGTGGTAAAAATATCTTACTTGTGAGGTGCAATCTTTTGTGACGTGGACTTCAAGTATTACCTCATTGCCCCATTTGCAAAGCTAAGTTAGAATCAATGGTTTCCCTTTTCTTTGAATGTCCAATGGTACTTCAGCATGTTACACTCCTTAAACTTGATATCCCTTTGCAGAATTTCAAAACAAAGACTTTTTTTGAAAGCTTTAAAATGCCTACATGAAACCAAGGACAAATGCTGAAAAAGAAATAGATTTGTTGATCTTTGCTTGGTGGCAACTTTGGAAAGGAAGAAATGATGTAGTCTTCCATGATGCTAAACTTCTACTCCTTCTTGTTGCTATGCAGTTACCTTTTTTGATTTAAATGTCTAAGTACTTGATGGCACTAATCAAAGTTGGTAACAATTTGCTTTTGTTGGTAGACTTAATTTACTAGAATATTTGCCTTGTTCTAACTATTTTGTTTGGTCTTTTTTTTTTTTTGTTGGTGTTGGCATATCAATCATTTAAGTTATGGATTGCATGGATTGTAATTGATTATGATATTACATAATGAAATATCTCTTGAATTTTGAAGGAAAAAAAATGTGTCTTGGGTCTTTAATTTTCTATGCAATATTGCTCCAATTTATCTTTTAAAGTTGGCCCAAAATTTTGGACTTAAAAAATGAATTAAGAGTTATAACTTGCACCATTTGCTAATTTATGAATTTCACATTATTCTTCGTTTTCTTTCAATTGAATAAAAATTATGAAAATAGAAACCTTTTTTTCTTATAAAATAGATTTCATTAATATTTTACGTACAAAGCACGTATTATATATATATATTTGTGTGTGTGTATACTAGTCAAACTCACGTGTTACACACATAAATAGGTGCAAATTGCAGTGGAAGTTTGAAAGTGATGTATGTTGTAAGAAATTTCATGAAAAAAATTGAACTTTCAAAAGAAAAAAAATTAAAAGTTAAGTTTCTATTTGTAACTTTACATATTACATTTTAATTATAGTCTCGAATATTATTATCGCTAAATATATTCAAAATATTAAATTTTTCCTTAACTTTGAAGAATTTTAACACAATTATATATAATATAATTAATCATACTTTAGTTCTTCAAATTTTTTTTATCAAGTTATACATAAAATTGTACTAAATCATATATCATTTAATAATAATGAGTATTTTTGTATTATCGTTGAGACACATAAGAGTTCACCATTTCAATTAATAGGCAATATTTACAAGCTTATTTTATATTTTTTCATCTATCATTATCCATTAAGATCAAAAAGGGAATGTATACTAGATAATGTGAAAGTTCATGATTATTTATAAAATTAATGGTCAAATACTTCATGACATAACAACTCCAAAATAAATTTTATTTATCTATATGGGCTTTCAACTTTTATAATACAATAAGATTGTAACTACCACATTAACTATCATATTGTCAATATTAAAACAATAGCTTAAATCATGCATATGATCATCATATAACATTCACTTCTAATAATGATATCATCAAAATGTCTTTATTTTTTTAATAATTTATACAATTACGTAATATTTAAATATATGTGTGTGTTTCTTTATTACTATTTTGAGCAAATTTTACTTGTAAATATAACATATGAAGGATTCATAATTATTGTTAATTTCACTCTCAATGTTACTATAAAAGCATATACAATATTTATGTATGTATTTCTATTGACTCTCAACAAAATATATGATTAAATAATTTTTTTTTGAAGTTTTTCAAATAAAAGGTTAATGATATTGAGTATTTAAAATTTTTGAATGATCAAGATTGAATAGTGATTATTATATATTAAATTAATCACTTGCAATCTTTTAAGATATATTTTTCTCTTTTGATTATATTCATATCAATGTCAACATCAAATGACATTCATATAATCAAAATATTCTTATATTCATAGTCATATGTAGAACATATACTGTTTATATAAATGTTATTATCTTGCTACTATAATAGCATATTTTTCTCATAAAATAGCATATAAATATTTTATGATGTCAATTTGCTCTCAATGTTGTTATGTAATATACACAAGGTACTAAATATACTTTATTATTTATTCTATTAGCATCGTAGCTTGTAGACTCTCAATCAATGACATAGATGTAATTTTAAATGTTGAATTTTGCACTTTCAAATATTTTTTTTTATTAGTATAATAGACCGTGGGCTCTAAATAAATGACATATATGCAATTTTAAAATATTAAATTTTACAACTTGAAGAGAATAATTGAATCCTTTATTTTCCTTTATATATATATATATATATATATATATATATATATATGTAAATTTTGAAAATATTTTATCATAATTATAACAACAATGTAACAACACAATTATGTTGCATGATGGCTTTTAAAGAATTTTTAATAAATATTAATTATATTGCTACATTATTGTTAAATTTACATAAATATTTATTATTATTACTTAAAAAATTATGAATCTTGATGCAACATAATGACATATATGCAAGATGTTGACATATTTATTACAATTAATATTTATTATGTTATTTTGTGTAAGATTATGACTTTTAAGGAGGCCTTTTTACTGGAAGCAATATTCAACATTCATAATTTTTTTTAAAATAATAATAAATATTTATTTTAATAAAATTAAAATATATATTTATTTTTATATTCATAAATATATTTATAATATATTTATATATAATATTATTATATAATTGTAATATATTTAGTAGGAAGATAACATACAAACAAAAATTAGATTTATTAATATCATATAATAAATTAGTTAAAATTTTATTAATGACCATATTGAACTTAACTAAAAAAATTGTTATTAGATAATATTTATTTTCATATTAATGTTGAATTTTAATCTTAAATATGGTTAGATGATTCAAATAATATAACAAATAATTTTTTTATAATAATAATTAAATAAAAATATATATTAATTATAACAAATTATTAATAGAAAAAATATATGTAAATAATAAAATTTGTAGTCTACCATAAAATAAGAAAGTTTAATATGAGATCTTTTCAGAGTTTGTTAGCTTATTAGTATGATGTGATATATGAGATTACTTTTTAGAATTTGTTGGCTTCTTAAAATGATGTAATATTTAGAACTATTGAAGACAATACTACAATATAGACATATATAGATATTGATATACAAACCAAACAACTTAACAAATTTTAAAAGTTAATTACAATATGAATATATATAGATATTGATATAAAAACTAAAAAATTTAACATATTTAAAATAAAAATAAATCATAAATATTACAAAAATAATCGTGTCAATAACTTGTTATAAAACTAAAAAAAATAAGAGAAAAAAAGTAGAGAAAAAATAAATAGAAGAAATAATTCTTATTAATAGTTGTATTTACAATACGTTATTAAATGCTTTATTTATAGAGTTTATAATACACAATATGAATTTTGAATATAAGATTTGGTAGATATTAAATCTTTAATTAAATATAAATTTATTATACAATAAAGATAAATCTTTATTTAAAATAAATTCAACTATAAAATAAATATATCATATTTAATATTTAATATTTAAATTATAACAAGAATAAAATATTTAGCGTACTTCGATCACGATTTGGGGGGGCTAGGAGTTTTCATCAGTTTCCATTTTTCTTGAATAACCCACTATATCTTTAATTGATTTTTATTTTATTTTATCATATTTTATTTTTTATTTAAGAAATCTTTTTAAGCAATTTTTCACCACATTCATTTTTAAATATTATCTTTTTTTTTCCTTCATTTTGATAGAAAATATGCACATCCATATTATATATATTTTCCTTCATTTTCTTTTTATATTGTTTTAAAAAAAATACTATCCATTAGTATTCAATATATTTTTCCTCCAATAAAATTTTTGTTGATATTTAAAAAAAAGTATGATAAAAAAAACTAACATGATGCAAGTATCATACTTTTTTTTTTTTTTTTTTGTAAGAGTAGCATACTTTAGGTAAAACAAAAGGATACTATATAGCAATTTTGTTTTATTTGCTACAAAATAATAATTACTGCTCAATGTTACATAATATTGTTATTATGACCCATGATATAATTCAATTGCATATTTATTAAATGATATATGATACAGTTATTGATAGAGATATCATCCATAAAAATTCTTTTGCATTATAAAAAAATATTAATGATGCTCTCCTGAAGTAACTGTTTTGATTTAAGTTGTTTTATTTATTTACTTATTTTAAATAACATGTTTATTTGGATGTGAATGTATGTTTTTGTTTTATCATGACTCAAAGAAATTAAATAAGACGCCAAAGTCTTTATCACCAAAAATAATTTGAACTAAAAGAATGATTACTTTAAAAAATAAAAATAAAATTGGGAAAATTATACATGTTAAGATAATTAATTATAACAAATTTTGAGAAAGCAAAAAAAAAAAAAAAAAAAGAGTAGATAATTGTTATAGGAGTGAACAAATAATCCAATCAATCCGACTAAATTAAGAAATTCGATCCGTCATATTCGGATCGGATTGAATTGACAGATGTTATAATTGAATTGAATTCGGATCGTAAAGTATACAATTCGTTCGGATTCGAGTTGATAGATTTTATAATTCATTGCAATCCGATCCGGACTAAATTATTATAAAAATTATAAATAAATATATATTTTATTTTTAATATGTTATACATACCACGATTACATTAAATTATTATTTTAACTTAAAAATTAAAATAAATGTTAAATCTTCTATAATAATTTAATAATATTCAATAACATACTTTTTATTATTTTAATTCTCTTATTTACATGTATAAATAAATAAATTTTCTTAATGTACTAATTTAAAATTTAAATATTAATATATATTGTGTTTTATTAATATATATTATGTTTTATTGATATAATTGTATTATTTTTCTAATATTATAATCATAATTTGTAATATTTATGTAAAAACATTGACTCATATACTATTTTTATTATTTAATATTTCTTATTAAATCTCAAAAATTTAACATATTTTTATCACAATATATATCATTTATTTTTGTTTTTTGAAATTTTTTATCAAAAAAATATTGATGTACTTTGAATTCTTAAAGTCATATTATAAAAAATAAAAATAAAAATAAAAAGATTCTTCTAGTCTCAATGTACCAAGTCCGTCCATCATTCATATGTTTTATTTTTTCTATAAAATTAATATGTTGCCTTATAAATTTATTTATATTTTGTTCGATCTTTTATTCTTATACATACATACATATAACTATGATACATACATATAACTATGATAAATTTAGTAGTAAGACAGTCGTTTACACAGCACGATAGATAGACACACAGCTCGATAGTTAACGCTACATAACTGAAGAAAATAAAACCTTCTTTATTTCAATAAGGAAATACATACAAGATATTAATATCCACATCCCCCAAAAAAATTTAAAATTAAAATATTTTGCACGGTACTCATCATGAACTTAGGAGGAATAGATAAGCAACAAAACGGAAGCCATGGCGAAAAATAAAATTAATAACAAAAGACTCAAAATTGTCAGAAACCTTCTTTCTTTTGAGGCATCATAACAAAAGAGATTTTGATCCAACATTACAATTTGCAGCCCGGCCAATAACCATAATTTCCTCCATGACGTTTTTTCTTTTAGCTTCAATTTCTACATGACATTAAACATTACGTTATATTGTTAATCTTGACATTAATCAAAGTATAATAATAATAATTGATGATCTATTGTCATGATCATGATCATTATACTCATACAAACCTTTCTTTAAAATGTCTCTGTGAATTGTTTAATTTTTGAGATACTAATCTCAAATAATAGAAATCGACAAAGTCTTGCAAGGTCAAGAAAAAAATAAAATAAAATAAAAAATATATATATATATAAAATAAAATAAAAAAGCTCAGTTAGGATAACACCACATCCAAATCAAAAGAGTTGCCTTGATAGATGTTTGTGATGAGAGGAGTTAAAGAAGTTGTTTGCTTTCGAGTATGAACATTTGCTTCTTGGCTTCATCAGAAAGAGGTTATTGTAAAACTGTAAAGGCCAAGTCGAGGCTGCACAAGAGGAAGAGACTAACATTGATGGTTGAATTAGGAGATTTGATATGGCGTGCTGTGAAGTGATGGAAATGGGCATGAAGAGATGTATGAAGGTTTTATAGTGAAAAGGAAGCAAATAAATAAATATGTAGCAGAAAATACTGACATTCCCAAATATGTGTTTAGTTCTTTCTCAATCAGTCAACTAGAGTTTCAGAGGTAGGCACAAGTTTCTTTTCTTTATAAAAAATATATTTTAGTCTCTTTTACTTTAAATTTTTTAATTTTTTAAAAAATATATTTACGTTTAATTATTAAAAAAAAAAAAATTTAGAACATGATTTTTATATAATTTTTAAGAGAATAATTTTGAAATTTTAATTTTTTTCGTAAAATATTTTTAAAAAATTAAATTATGAGAAAAAAATTAAATAAAAAACTGACCAAATTCTTTTAAAAAAATTTCTTTGTTATTTTTTTTATCAAAAACTGATTTTTTTAAAAAATTTATTTTAGTAAAAAAAAAATTTAAAATTATCCTTCTAAAAAGTTCGTGAAAATAATGTGTTAAGAAATTAACAATCTTTTTAAAAAAATAAACTCAAATGTATTTTTTTTTT
Organism: Elaeagnus macrophylla; assembly: GCA_029378325.1. Taxonomy (NCBI): domain Eukaryota; kingdom Viridiplantae; phylum Streptophyta; class Magnoliopsida; order Rosales; family Elaeagnaceae; genus Elaeagnus; species Elaeagnus macrophylla. The sequence goes on from CM055645.1 coordinate 7,469,472, forward strand.
AAAATTAAGAGACTTATGTGTATTACTTAAAAAAAAATTAAAATATATCTTTTAAATAAATAAGAAAAACTAAGTAGCCAAATAAATAAATAAAAAAATAATATATTGTGATTATGTGATATCAAATAGTTATGATTATTACACTGTTTACGTTGCAAGTAATTTTTTTTTATAATTACAAAACTTACAATTTATAATTGGGCCTCAAATTTTAAATTTTGTACGTATAAGAGATTATTGAGCCACATTTGTTGAAAATAATTATTAAATTTATGTTATTAAAATTAATGTTGCATTTCATATTTAAATTTAATGTCTCATATTTATTTTAAAAGTAATATTTATGTTATGTTATTTATTTTTTTGTTATAATTTAATTTTATTATTATTAAAAATTTGACTATACAATGATAAAAGATCATTTTTTTAGTATTTTTGTTTATTTTTTAATTATTATTTTATTACAATTTATTTAAATTAAAAGAAATTTTATATAATATAGCAAAAAAAAAATTTAATTATGTCCATCACTTTTTTTATAAAAATATAACTAAAATATAATAATCAATAAGTACTAAATTTAACTATATTTTTATAATAAGTAAAGAACTTTGTCAATATATTTCTTTTAATTATATAAATTATGTAATTTTTTTATATTATAATTGTTATTGTTAAAATTTTTAGTAACTAATTTTTTCAAAATTTAAGATATTAAGAAAAGTATTAACTATACTTTTTATATAATTATTATTATTTTATAAGTATTAATTTTATGCATTATATAAATTAAATATTTATAATCATTAATTAAGATCGACAGATTTTGAATACACTATATCTATTTTTGATATTATGTTAAAAATTTAAATTATTAACTTACTTAAAAATTTAAATTATTAGAAAAAAAAATCAATATATATATATATATATATATCACAAATTAATCATTAATAGTGTAAGCATTTTGAGTAGTAGCCCCCAACGCTCATATAAACATTATAATTATAATAATTTGGTGTTTGGTACGTTTTAGGTACCCATTTTCATTTTAATATTTTAAATTATTTCAGTTTTTAATCGAAATGTTAGATTTTTAAATTTAATTTACGGTAATTTTTATAATTAAATACTTTTTTTATAATTAATTGTTATTTTTTAAAAATTGGTATCAGTTGTCCACCAACATTTTAAACATTTATTTATTATTTTTAGACGTAATAGTATAATAATTATTCTTTTACGTTTTTTCCTTCGTTTACTTTCTTGTTCACTTGTTTACAGAATTTTTCTACAAATTGCTTTGCTTCTAACTAGATACATTTCGTTTTCATACCAAGGTTCTTTTTTCATGAATTTTCATATCTTCACTTAAACTAATTGAAAATTTATAATAATAAAAACATTGATTAATAGTAGTTCTTTAAATATATCTATAGATAATTAATTTTTTTTTTTTTTTGTAAAGAAATATTATTTCTAAAAAAGTAATAAAGACACACAGAAATGAGAGAGTCAACAAAAATATTTACTTAAAATGTGTATAAAAATTTTGCAAAAATTTACGGTTAATTTGAAAAATAATATTAAAAATACTTAAATTTATATATTTTTTTATATTTAAATTAATTAAAATAATAGGTAAAATTATTGTATAATTATATTAAAAATTTAGTTTAGTATAATAATAATTAACAATAGTACAAAATATTATGTGCAATGTATGCATTGTGTTTTTGTTGTAATAAATAGAGTTTTTGTTTCACGTAGATGTTTGGTTTTATTAAATTTAGCTAATATTGAGTATGCGATATTTTGGACATTAAAATCAAGACATTAGGTCTCTATCTCCGTACTATAGGACGTAAGTTTGAATCTTTACAATGTTGAGAGTTGTACATGTGAAATACTTGGACACCAATTCTTTCTACTCTTTATCGTCGGACTCTAATTTTCTAACGTCTTTTAATCTGCCCATGATCGATATTAAAATAAAAATTATAATAATTTTTAATAATATGTGATAATAATTCTATTATTCTTAAATCGAGAGAAAATTAATTATTTTTTTCTTAATAAAAAAAAATTCAGCTAATAAATGTTTAACCATGATTTGGGAGAAGATATGTAGTTTTTGAATAAGTACTTAAAATTTACTGAGATGAAAGAGAGTGTAATGTGACTGAACGATCCATTTCTGATTCTCTTCTCTGTTTCACATCTTTTTCCCTCTCACTCACGTTAATTCGAAGGAATAAAGAAGCATAGGAACTCGCATTTTGAGAAGATATAAATATACTAAAAATTATATATTTATTTATATTATAAAAATAATATATACCATTAAATTAAAATATCCACATTTAATCCTCTCCTATATTTGGACGATATTATTATAACTATTGAAACAATTATTTTTTATTTTTGAAAACTTTATTTAAAATTTAATTAAATATAAGGTTAAAAATTATTTCATACACATTTAAATAGTATTACTAAATATAGCTATGACAATATTATTATTCATATAAATTTATTTTATTTTATTTAATAATTAATTAAGGGTGTATTTATTTAAAAAAAAATTAATTTAGGACAATAATTTTAATTCCTAATTTTTTATTTTTCTGAAGTAATTGTTTAATTAGTTATATTTATTAACGAATTTTTATTTTAAATTTTTACATTTTTAATAAATGACTACCAAAATAATGAATAATTGATAAATCTTTAAAAATAAACTTTTGAATCATATATTTTATTTTTGATTTTTTTTATAAAGAGTAATTCAAGTCCAATAATTTTAGGGAAGAAAATGATTATAAACTTAAAGTTTTAAAAAAAAAAATCAAAAAAATAGAAAGGGAAAAAACTTGTTGGTAATTTTTTATTTTTATTAGAAAATTATTATGTAAAAATTATTATCAAACATTTTAATAATTATTTTTACAAAAAATTATAAATCATAAAATTAATTTTTTAATCATATATAATAAATTATAAATCAAAATTTTTACAATATTTTAATGTTAGATTAAGTACCGAATGAATCACTTTATTTAAATCACTAAAATATTTTAGTCACTTTTTAAATAATAAAATATTATTTAATTGATAATTTTTTTTAATAATAATAAAGAGAATTTGATGGAGGTAAAATTGTTATTTTATTTTAACAATTTAAAATTTAATTTAAATAATACAATATTTTATTTTATTTATTTTATTTTTTTGGTAAATTCTTTTTGTAAATTTTATATTTTATGAATTTTTTTTTTATTTTTTTGAGTATTTTTTTGTATCTCGTTTTACTGTAAGGATCGTGTTTGAATCGAAACTATAGACATTATAATATCAAAAATAAGGACTATATATGTTAGAAAATTACAATATTAGTGGCGTTTGAATTATATGGATGAGCTTTTTCAATTCTACTATCGTCAAAGACTATACAAATGGCGTAATTGTTGTCTAGCTCTAAGCAATACAGTAGAGGTGCATAATTTAATTTCTAGTACTAGTCTTCGAAGATGATGGACTAAAAAGATATCTTTCATGTGATTCTAACGCCACATATCTTATAATTTTTTGAACTATATAGCCCTTATTTTTTATATTATAAAATCTGTAATGATACAAATATAATACATACAGAAAATGTGATACAAAAAAATTTCACAAAATATAAAATTAATAAAAAAAATTGAAAAAATAAAATATTGTACCGTTTAAATTCAACTTTAAACTATTAAAATAATAATTTTGCACACATTAAATTAATTTTATTATTTAATAATTTTTATTAATAAAATAATATTTTATTATTTAAAAAGTTAGTAAAGTGTTATATTTTTATAAAAAAATGACCTAAATTTTATTTTTATAGAGAGCAACTTAATTATATTTTGTAAAAATAAAGTGATTAAAATCTCACTTGGTACAAATAAGACTTGTATAGTTTCCACCTTTTAATATTTTTGTTTGTTAACTAATGGGAGATGGAAAAAATAATTATAAAATCTGAAAAAATTATTTTTTAAAATATAATACTATTTTTATATGTAGTTCATTCAAATGAATAGATTTTATATCGAACCAATTTTAAATGAATGAAATTAAATTATTTGGATTCAATTTTAATAGGATGAAAGCCACTTCATCCATCATTTTGCATATGAGATCTATTTTATCTAATGATTAATGAGTAGTTAATTATGATACAGTCGAGTTATAATACTCACTAATTTCTGCTTTCAAGTAGCAGTCACTGTTAGTCAACCTTGTTTAACAGACGGCCAACACGTTAAGGTTGTAAAAACAATAAAATGCAATTTTTGTATTATATATTTAAATAATAGTTAGATATTCACTTATTTACTCATGCACATATACATTAACATGTTTGCTCAAGGTCCCTAGAGTTCACACAAATAACATTTGTATTATAAAATAATTTATAATTTTTGTGCTATATTAAGTTATATTTGATTAACTTAATGCTATTTTTTTTTTTTAAAAAAATTTGTCAATATTTTTGAAAAATAATCTAACAAAAACACTTCTCACTAATTTTATTTTAATATATAACCCTTTATTGTACTTTTTATACATATTAAATCACCGTAAAATAAGAATATTAAAAAGAGGCTAATTTAGCCTTTTTCTAAATTTTTTTTCTTATTCGAATTCAACTTCTCAGAGAGAGATTAACGAGTTACTTGCAAATTTAATTAAGGAGATAAAATACATATAAAATATTTAAGATTTAGTAAAGGAAAATTTTCTCCAACTAGTTGAATCAATTGCTCATTTGTTAGTTGAGTATCACAGAGTTAGCTTTATTTTAACTGTCCTAATTGGATGGCATGGGTATTAATTGTGCCGTATTAATTATATTTATATCGTATTTTTTGTATTATTTGTGTTGGTTGATACATTAAAAAAAAAATTATTGATCAATTTTTATTAAAAAATTTTATATCTTACCGTATTCAAATCGCTTTATTATATGGTATCAAAAGTTGATGGGGAGGAGCCGTTGGCAATAATTTGTATGATATTTTGAACGATTTGGCTTTGCAAGAATGATTTGATTTTCGAACTGCGGATGTTCAATCTAAATGTCGTACTACAACTACATCTAATTAAACTTGATGGCCTCAATTTTTAAATAGCTTTTGTCTATCATAGTCTTAGCTAGTTTTTATCTAGCATCATGTTAGGGTTTTATGTTTTTTATACTAATTTTGACACAAATTCTTGAGTATTATTAAATAAAATTTAGTATATTATTGTTTCAATAAAAACATAATAAAGAAAAAATGAAGGTATAAATATAATCGGGGGGAGGGGGATAGATTATTATTTATTATTGTTGTTGTTGTTATTATTATTATTATTATTATTTAATTTATACAATATACTTTGAAGACTTATTCACTAATATTATATAAAGGGTTCGAATTTATATCAAATAAGATATGAGATATTATTTTTACTATCTTACTACAATGATAGGTTTAGCAAGAAAAGAAAAAAATTATTATTATGATAATGGACAACTTTTTTTTTTTTTTTTTTATAATAATTATACTACTTATGTACTAATAACTTGACAATAGTCTATTGCAATAAATTATTATAATTTCACATATTAGAATTCGTTAATCATATTTATTTAAGTTCTATGATCCATAATTTTTGAAATTTTTTTGTGGTTTAGGTAGTAAGACTCTCATTCCTCCCACCAGTAACCTAAATTTGAATTATACCTGAGTGTATGAGTATGTTTTCTCTTTATTAATAAAAAGAATGGAACTTTAGAACTACTTTAAAAAAATAAAAATATAAAACTTGCAGTAGTTTAATGATATAAACACTTAATAGAAAATTAAAGATTGCATATTCAAATATAAAAAATTTTCTTAACAAAAAAAAAACAAAAACTTGGACTCTAACCACATAGATTTTTAAATGCGGATTTATGCACAATTTTAAGCTAAATAGCTCCCTAAAAGTACTTAAATTTAAGTCTATTTTAAATAAAGGTTTCTGTCTTCTATTTTAAATAAAATTTAGGTTGAATTATACAAATAATCTCTACATTTTTTTATATATATTTTATAATTTATTATTATTATGATTATTATTATTATTATTATTGATTTAGTCCCACCACTTTTATTTTTCATATTAATTCTTTCGAAAATTAAAGTCAATTTAAAAGTATACTGTCAAAGTATTGGATCAAAATGTAAAAATTAAAAAAATAAAGGAATTAAATTGCAAAGAAAAAATAAGGGAATTAAAGTATGAAAACTAAAAAAATAGAGGGATCAAATAAGCAAAATATAAGAAAATCAAAGTGTGTAATATATAAAAATATAGGGATTGTTTGTTAATTCACCCAAAAGTACATAATAAAGATTTATTTTGCTAAGAGTGAACTGTAAAATTCAATTGGATTAAGGATGTAAATATACAGGAATAAAAATGGAGATAAATATACAATGTTGAAGATTGTTCCAAAAAAATCTCTAGCAAAAAAAATATATATTTTGAGATGGCATACAACAATATATTAGAATAAATTAATCAATTGATTTTTAAAAATTTTATTTAAGAATTATATATGTTATTTGGTGAAGTCTGGTTAAAAAATTCAAACATATATATATATATATAAATGATATATCGGCCGATGTTATTTATTATATATTATATGATAATTATAAGTTTTTTAATTTAAAGTTTAAATTTTAGAATTAGGTTTAATATAGTAATGATTAAATTTTAGAATTTAAAATTTAATTAAATTTTAAGATTTAAGATTTAAAATTTAAATTAATAAAAAAAATTATTTTCCTTCAATATATAATTAATAATATTGTTAGACATATATATATATATATATATATATATATATATATCTCTCTCTCACACACACATATATATATACATATATATATATATATATATATATATATATATATATATTTTTTTTTTTTTGGTACGTGTGTTTTAAATAGGTTAATGTTTGACTACTTTAAACCGTAGATTCTATTGCAACTTTTGTAAAATAAAGGTATTGATATTTTTTAAAAATAACTTTTATAATATTCCATTAATTCTTGATATTTTCACAAAAATATTATATATTTTTAATATTATTGTAAATTGTATTATAGTTTTTTTAAAATTTTGATGAAAATTTAGGTAATATAAAAAATATCGATATAGATGTATTAATTTACTTTTTTTAATTTTGTTAACTTAAAATATACTTAACTTATTATTTATAATTTATATAACTTAATATTTATGCAAAATAAAAAAAATTTAATTTTTTTTCCAAAATTTTTATATTTACTTTAATAGTAAGTATTTAATTATAAATATTATATATTTGAATATAGTTTTTTTTATTGAAATATTTATATATACTTAATTTTTTACAATTATCTTTTAATATCCTCTCTCATGTTATTTTATATTTTATATTTATGTAAATTTTATTTTTAAAATAATTTTATATCATTATTGTTTACTTTTTTATTTAATTTATATAAATATTATGAGTTAAAAAATTATTTTATCTTCGTGAAAAAATAATTTCAATCATAATATTTGAGTCACAAGTATAAAACTTAAATAAAAATAAATTTAATTAGTTTTTATTATTTTTTTTAATAATTTTAAAAATTATAGAAAAATTAAAACATGGTTATAATTTTTTCTATTTTGAAAAAATATTTTTAAAACTTTATTAATATCAATAATATTTTTATTTTATTTTTATAAAATTAAAATTTTGATATTTCAATATCTAGCATGAATGCCATTTAGCTTAAATTTTTGATGTGTTAGATTGTGACACGTTTTTTAAAAATAGATAATAATAGAATTATTTGAAAAACATGAATAGGCTTTTCAAATTGCAAATATATAGTTTACATCGACAATTCAATTACTAATCCAGATTTTTTTCTCCCTCAAATTATTTACATCGACAATTCAACTCTCAAATTAAAGTTATATATATATATATATATATATAGTTTTTATACATATTGCAGAGCTAAGCTAGGGTAGGCCGTAGAAGATACTATCTATAGACCATCTATGTGTTGTTGCTTCAGTCTGCTGGTGAAAAACAGAAGAGAAGGAAAATCAATTATTCTATCGTGACTGAATACTCTCAGAGAGATATTTCCATTTCCACACTCTAACAGCGAAAGTACTTTACACAACCACAGAAAACAAAACCCAATATTTGTTTACAATTTACATTTACTTACAACATGTTCGGCGAATTGTGTTTAATTGGTTATATATATTTATATTAAATAAATCATATATAATTATATTATATTAAATTCTATTATAATTATTATTTATAATTTTTAAAAATTAATTATAAACTTTTAATGAAATAATTTACATTTAAAATATTTTTATTATAAAATTTATTTTATATTTTTATTATTATTTTTTAAAAATAAAAAAAATATTCTTAATTTAAAATAAAAGAAAAAGTCATGATATATAATTTTATAATTAAAAATTCATATATGTTGGATAAAATTTTAGTACAATTTAAACTATACTTTTTAAATATAATTTTTTTTTACATAATTATATATTTTTTTATTATATGATATAATTTAATTTTATAATTAAATATATGGTCGAAAAATAATTATAAATTTATATTTTTTAATAATATACAACAAATATGCCATTAGTGAAAGAAAAATTCATGATAGATAATTTTATAATTAAAAATTTAGACATATTTAATAAAATTTATTTAATTTTTTTACTAACTTTGATACCAAAATTTCATGCAATATTTTAATTTTAATAATTTATAATATTTAAGTAGATAAATTTTTAATAACAATTTTTCATTTTTAAACTTGTATTTACATAAAATTTCTAATATTCACAAATAAATTTTTATAATTAATAGATAAAATTTAGATGTATTTTTAATCATGAATATTTTTGATATTTTTTGAAAAAAAGAAGACTTACATTATCATTTTTGTATAAGAGAATGACTTATATTATTATTTTTTTTATAAAAAAAAGGACTTAAGTATTGTTAAAAATAGATAAAAAATTAAACTGCTTATTTTTAAAGAACTAAAGAATTTTTAAAATATATATTTTTATATTATATTATATGATATAATTTAATTTTATAATTAAATATATAATCTTAAAAAAATATAAATTTAAATTTTTTAATAATGTACAACAAATACTCCATTAATGAAAGGTATGTCAAACTTCAAGAATAATCTGCGCGTGAATTAACTAGTGGTAAAATGAGATCTTCATCGATGGTTATCTTTATTATCTTGGATAATCATCATAACCTTTGTCCCATCTTTGATGGGACTGCACATAAACAGTTATGAACCAATAAAAAAATATTATTTATTATTATTATTAAATATAATTATAATTATATCACGTGATAAATATTTATTAAATATATATATTATTAAAATCAGTATTATATTTTTTTACTGTATTGAAAACTTACTTTATATCCACCGCTTGACTTAATTGAATTGCGAGTTAGTTAAAATTCGTTCAGTTTAAATTAATAAAAGTGAATTTAATTTCAATTTAAACATAAAGAAATTAGTTCAAATATATACAAATTATTAATTATATATATTTATTAGTTAATATAACTTTTTTTTATTAAAAAAATATATTTAATAATTAAAATTTAAACAACATTACATAAAATAATAAAAAAATATAAAAAAAAATTAATTATTAAATTAATTAGGCAATAAATAAATGCATTAAATCCTACATATGTAAAAGTTAGAAGTCGTCATGCCCTCATGAAAACTCATATTTAAAATAGAGAGTTTTCAAGTCCAAATAAAATTTCTTCTAACTATTATACAAAATAAATAGAGATAAGTATATTAAATTAATATACTTACTAAAAAAAAATAAGTAAAATAAATTAAAATGTTACATGAGAACATAATTTTTTTATATACACAAAAATAAAACTTTGACTATTACATAATATATAATTCTTAAGACAATGAACATGTGAAAAAGAGAATAGCATAACACAAGTTGATAAAAAAATTAAAATTTTTACTTTAAAAAGTAATATCTAATCAATTTAAAAATAAAAACTTTATAATACTAATTTAAATTAAATATAAATATTTTTTTTGTTTAAAGAATTAGGTAGTTTTAAACATTAAATGCATTAACATCAAAGAATGTAGTATAATATTATGACAAAACGAATAAATTATAATTATTTATTCATTATCAGCTTATTTTTCAAAATAAATGAAAAGAAAAATAACTATTATATCATAAAATAGAAGTACTAAAAGAAATAAAAAATTATTTTAATTTTAATATAGTCTTTTTTATTTTTTTATTTAAAATTTTATTTTATTTCTGGCTAATAGATTGGCCCTAACCCAGCTCAAATTTTTTCGAGTTATTTGAGTTGTGCCAAAACAAACCCAAATTTAATTTAATTCGTGTTTTTCGATTAGGATTCAATTCCATCAATCGAGCTACAGCACAAATTGTCACCCCTACCTTAATTGGTTATAATCTTATACATAAATAATAATAAAAATTACAATTAAAATAAATACTATTACATAGCATTATTCTATAAATACATCAAATTTTATTAGACTAAACCGTAATAATTCAATATATTTTTGTATTCTACATAAAAAAAAAAAAAGGTGCTTCATGTAAATAAATTCATGCTACATAATGCACTATGACTCAATTTTTGACATCTCTAATAAGTGCAGCTTCATAGACCATCGAACAAAAAAGAACAATTATGCCTTGACAACAGCACTATTCAGAAAAGACCTCATCTTTAATTTTTCCATCCAGGCAAGAGCTCATTATTCGGATCTAAAAATATGTGCGTCGACTCAGAAATATAAGGAAAACATCGAAAAGATCATGCTCCAATTAACTTATAGTAAAAATTTTGGTAAAAATTGACACCTGAGTGAGAAACACGCCCCCCACTCTCCTCCGCCTCGAGTGGTTGTTGCATACAACAGTTCTGTGCGAGACAGGAATAAAATTGAGGAAAACTTGGTCCAGATCGCCGAATAAAAGAAAATTCAATTCAGGTTTAGTTCACTCACTTTTAGACTAATTCTTATAGAATTGAACTAGTTCCTTGATCATTGTGATGATTTCTATCCGAACATGGCTCCTTCAAGGACTTTTAATATTCGTAGAACAATCAGCATACAAGATGTTGTACAGGAAGAGGTCGTATGTCCTTCGAGAAAGAATGAAACAACAATAAGTATGAAACTTCAGTCCCTCAAAGTACAAGAAGCTATCAAACTAGCCATCTGTCCATCTCTTGCTCCCACGGCCTAACCTGTAATTGCAATAGCTCATCCACAATAGGCACGAATGGCTCACAAAAAAAGAACACAAATGGACACTCATCTCAACATGATGGAGAACGCATTCTAGGCCATCATGAAGTACCTACGTAAGCCACATACTCCAGAACCACTTCTTGTCAACAAAAACTCTCTGTGGCATCTTCTTATTGAGTTCAGTAGTACCTGCCAATAGCCGTATTGGCCACCTCATAAGTTACGTAGTATATAATGCCTCCTACCAAGCCGCACAGGACAAAATAGTGTGACCGTTTAAAAAGTCGGACCATTTTACATCATGCAACCACGTCGACACTGCCCGTTCACCTAGTTGCAAGCTATCCACTCAGATGGACGCACGAGCCACGAGCAGTAAGGCCACTCGACCTGACAAAGGTGGCCAAACAGACATGTGGCTAGCTAGACAGAAGTTTTCTAACAGAAAGATGGCTAGCAGACAGACATGTGCCGGCTAGAAAAAAGTTGACTAACAGAAAAATGGCTAGCCAGATAGAAGTTGCTTAATAGAAAGTTGACCTAATAGATAAGCATATGGCTAGTTGGACAAAGGTTGTCAAACAGAAATCTGGCCTACCAAACAATATTGGCTGGGTAGAATAGGTACCTACCAGACAGAGCCATGCCAAAAAGGTTCTCGCTATAGGTTTGTCAACCATGCTTCGTCCCCTATGCAGTACCTCACCAATGGTACTTAACTCGCTTCCTGTCCTCTGCAAGTGTGTCATTCCACCCTTGCACTTTGAAAAAATGGACCACAGTCCCCAACGAGAGACAAACTTCAAAAGAGCCTGTTATCTCACGAGCTGATGAGACCATAGAATGCCATATGAAAAAAATACCTACTTACAAAAAGTTTCCACAATCTTCAAAACTAAATGTTTAGAAAGTTTCCTCCCTACAGAAAAAAGAGTCTTCCATATGCATAGTACCAAGGCCAAGACATTGTGCTGGACTAATAAAGTTGCACCCTACCGATAGATGAGATTCCGAGCTCCAGAAGGTGCTCAACCAAAACATATCAACCAAGTGTACACACCTCTAGAAGCAATATCTTTAGAAGACATCCAAGAGCACCCTTAGACTCCTGAAATTTGTTCAAGTTCTATTTAAGATACTTGGAAGAATCAACATAATCCACCAAGTCTAAACCCAAACTTGCCAAAGAAACACGTCCTTTCGAAATGAGTTGTGTCCAGTAATAGGACAAAAGATGTGTTTACTCAAATACCAGAAGTCCAGAACAATCTTCGACCTTCTCCCAAATTATAAAATTCACACAATGTCCAGAAGAAAAAAAACCAAGAGGTTAGCGCTGGTCAAGAAGGTCTCGTAATAGAATTTCAAAAAGGTCTCGTAATGCCTTATTGTCATATATTTATTTTTTGCAGGTACTTAGGCCATGTTAGGCCCCCAAGATTACTACTCTCCACTTTAATGTTTGCTAGAATCAATAGTCAAAAACATAATCGCCAGAGGGTTGCCTAGACTTGTAAATTCCATTAGGCATGACACCCCAAAAGAATGGTGTCATGATTAGTGTTGTTTGTCAATAGGACGGGGCAGAAGAGGGGACCCTTCTTTACCCACAAGTATTCGTGCAAATTAAAGATTATGAATATAGATATCAAAGTAAAGCAATCATTTACTCTTATTTTCTTAACCTAATATTAATGAATTGAAAAAAAAAATGACATACTTACCGCCAAAATGATAAAAGAAAATAATGATAAAACTAAAATGGAAATGACAAATCATTTTCCTATGTATGTGTAGTTCTAGCTACAAGAGAAGAGATGAACAATTAACTATTCCAAAATCAAACATGTTAGGGTATGATCACTCCAATGATGCTAGTTTTAATTGTCGGATACTTTATTAAATAAATACAATTAGCTTTAAATTAATGTTTTCAACTTTTCTTTAAATTTGTAAGTTTTTTTTCCCCAATAAGTATGTAAGTTTGTAGCTAGTTACTCTTTGTTTTCAAACTTCATTTTCTTTTTATTTATTATTTGAACTCCATACTAATTCTTCAAGTTTTATTTCTAAATAAAAAAATTTAATAATAAATTCTAGGATAGATTTCTTTTTGACCTCTATAACGTAATACTTTTCATGGTTTTCTCTTAAATCAAAATTCATACAAAAAAATGTTCATGGAATCATAACTAGACGTTCAATCCGACCTGTATTCATGAATATTATTAATATATATAACAAAAGCCTTTGATTTTAGGCCCATCAAGGATAGTGCTGGTTCCGCAGGCTGATTATATTAACATTTTTTATTACATGTAATTATATTTTTCATAACTCTAGTTAGATCGTACAAATACCCAGCCCCAACCTATTTTAATCCATATTGTAACATTTGATTCTAAGCTGTTGACATTTAATATTTACTATCATTACATCTTACAATAATTTTGGAAAAGAATTCCTATGAATATTTAAAAACAATTATTAGTTTCAAAGTTTATCTTAAAACCCATATAAACAATTTCATTTTTTTTTTGTTTAAAGTATGTACATTTTATATTAAACAACAAGAAAATTTTATTTATTCTATTTATAAGAATAAATTTATATTTATTCCAAGAGTCTAATTTATGTTACTAAAAGATACAAAACAAAATATAAACAAAATCGCAAAAAAAATTCTTATTAAATCATTAGGGGAACTATTAAGGGATCATATAAGGGGGTAACAAGGAACAGCGACCTCTAGTTCATATTTAACCCAAAAAATATTTCTTGTAAATAAAATAATGAAAAAAACGCATGCAATATAATTAATCTCCGGCCTATCATGTTTAGTCATTTATAAGAACATCTTTGTGATATTACTTGCCAAGCTTTGTCTCAAAATATCATTATATGAAATTGTAATCAATATATTTATAATAAATCAATTATATTTATCAAAATAAAATTGCAATCAATATATCCCAAATCAGTCATAATCTAATCTCACAAATAAAAGGGGAAAAAAGGTAATATAGTTACTAAAGTAAAATAGTCCAACATCAAAGTCTTGTAAAACAAAAAAATACTATTGTTCTTCATCCAATCAATGCCTTGTAAAACAGGCAAGACTATTGTTCTTCATTCCTTTATAGCATTTGTAAAACAAAATAAGCATATTGTTCTTCATCTAATCAACTCTCACAATATTTCGTCACCATTTGTACCACCAAGAGTATCTTACAATAATTGAGAAGAATGTTAGTAACAAAACTAAAGCTTTAAATTAAAAAAAAATTAACTTACGACATCTTCATCCTCATCGCAATCAAATGAGCTCATATTATTATTATATTTTAAATTTGCAAAAAATTACACATATAAATATTAAATTAAGCATATTTGATATTAAAGTTACAAGGAAAGACAAACTAATAATTTATAAAACAGTAAATACCTTCATATTCAACCCCATAACCAACTTTGATAACACATTAATACCCCAGTTGCATCTGGGTGAAGTCTGTTGGAAGTCTTAGTTAGTGTAAAACAATATCAGTAAATTGAAGAAATGAAGTGAGAATTAAGCTCTTTTGATAGATGCTTGTATTGAATGTAGAAGAGTACTTATAAACTGTGTAGTACACAGTTTGTTACAGATATTAACAAAACAGAAGCTGCAGCGCTGACATGGCACTCCACTTATTAAACCAACTAACAATTATAACAGAAATAACAATCTGCTTAACATTCCCCCTGAAGCTCACGGCTTTTCAAGCACAGTAAGCTTCCCTCGTAATGCTTGAAATCGTTGAAAAGAGAGAGCCTTGGTCATAATGTCTGCAATTTGATTTTCAGTTGGAACATATTCCACCACAAGAACACCTGCTTGCACTTTTTCCCTGATATAATGAAAGTCGATCTCCACATGCTTTGTTCTAGCATGAAGCACTGGATTTCTGGCCAAATAACCTGCACTAATATTATCACAAAAAATAACAGGAGATTGACTAAGCACAACTTGCAGATCAACAACTAGCAATTTTTGTATCCATGAGAGTTCAGCAACAGCATAAGCTAAAGCTCTAAACTCAACCTCTGTAGAAGACCTTGACACAACCTTTTGCTTCCCGGAAGCCCAAGAGACCAAAGAATGGCCCAAGTACACACAGTATCCACTGGTACTCCTCCTATCATCTGGACACGCTGCCCAGTCTGAATCTGTATAGGCACTAAGCAGCAAGTCTTCACTCCTGAGCATGAAAATGCCATGTGTTGCAGAACCACTTAGATACCTAAGTATCCTTTTGACTGAAGCCCAATGCACCTCACTTGGACTGTGAAGAAACTGGCATAACTTGTTGACAGAATAAGCAATCTCAGGTCTAGTGAGAGTGCAGTATTGGAGTGCTCCAATGACAGTTCCGTACAGTGTAGGATCACCAAGCAACTGAACATCATGTTTGGATAGAGTTTTTCCAGCAGTAAGAGGTGTAGAAACAGGCTTTGCATTAGCTAGTTGAGCTTTGTCAAGAAGTTGTTGTATATACTTAGATTGACACAAGTGAAACCACACTCATTCCTTGCTACTTCTATACCAAGAAAGAAACTGAGAGATACCAAATCCTTCAAGACAAATATCTTGTGAAGATTATCAATCATAGATTGCATTAGTACTGAACTGCTTCCTGTGATTATAATGTCATCAACATAAATTAAGAAAATGATGAAATTACCACCAGAAGCATACACTAGCATAGAACTGTCTTCATTTGAGCATGTAAAACCCCATTGAACAAGACAAGCACTCAACTTGGTGAATCAGGCTCTTGGTGCCTGTTTAAGCCCATAAAGGGCTTTCCTCAATTTACACACATAATGCGGTTTACTTTTATCAACAAATCCTCTGGTTGCATCATAAACACATCTTCTTCTAAATCACCATTGAGAAAGGCATTGTTCACATCCAACTGCCTTACTGGCCACTTCTTTTCCAAGGCCAAAGCAAGCACTACCTTGATAGTAGTAGGCTTGACAATAGGACTGAATGTCTCTATGTAGTCTATACCAGGTGTTTGATCATAACCTTTGGCCACCAACCGACTTTTGTACCGTTCCAGACTCCTATTTGCTTTAAGCTTCACCCTAAACACCCATTTGTTGCCAATAATTTTTGCATCAGTTGGTGGGGAAACCAAATCCCAAGTTGCATTGGCCATTAAAGCTTTATATTCCAATTCCATAGAAGCAACCCACTCTGGATACTTAAGAGCTTCCGTAACAGAAATAGGTTCAAGTAAGATAACTTGAGTTGCAATAACCTTAGGCTTAAAAATGCCATTTTTGGCTCTTGTAGTCATGGAATGTTTTTTTGGAACATCCTGCATTATATCTGAGCAAATAGGAGGGATTGGAGGTACTACAACACCAGCAAGTTCTTGAGAGGATAGCATGGGCAACTCATTGGGAAAAGCAGAAGGAGAAGACATGGGTGTGGTAACAAGAATTAGAGTAGAAGAGTTTGGTGGAGACAAGGTGTAACGCCCCCCGAGCCTACCTTGTGGGTAGACTAGGAAATGTTACTTTTTTTTTTTTTTTGAAAAGATAGCTTATTTGAAAAGTAGGTACTAACTTGTCAGGTCTCTCAAACTTTGAAATAATCTTAAAGTTTAGCTTTCTTCATAAATAAAAGAGCATGAACTAATTAGGATAGAAAATATTGTTCGTGTTTCAATACAGTAAACTTATTAAATACTTATTTATAAACAATCATTGACTTTTAAAAGATCTTAAACTGGGACCACTTCAAAGCCACACTCTTAGATGTCTTCTTTATGTCGTCCAAAGCTACTGCTCATTATCTAAAAAAATTAAAGTAAACACGAATGAGCTAACGCTCAGTAAGTAAATCCACATGCAACATGCATCAAGATGACAGATTTATTTATTTACATATTTCTCTTCATTTACACATGTCCTCTTTTCTTTGTACTTTTCTTCAATTGTTGGTTCAATGGTGGTTTTCATATAAATATATATATATTTTTAATCTTTATAGTAGGGCCCTTGTGTGATACCTATGCCATTGGTAACCGGTGGGCCATGGTTTTCGGAACCTGTTCAAACTACCGGATCCTTGGTAGTATCGTACTTGGGGCATAACATGAGTGTGGACCAACTGAAGTCGCCACACACACATTGGTGATCCCATTAAGGGCCTATCGTTCCCTGTGGCCAACTAAACATAAGGGAAACCTCCCTGCATACGATCAATCATTCATTTAACTATGGTGGGTCCGCCGGTCCCCCGCGTCCCTTGCCCACTCAGCCCTCAAAACATAGGCACACACAGACTTTGAACTTCTTATTTCATATATTTATGACAAAACATCATTATCACTTTTCTTGTTTCTTAATCAATATGCTTAAAATATATTTAACATATAAATGTTCATGTATGGTTTGGACAATTAATAATGAACATGTATGCATGAGCATATATTATTATGTAAAATAACTTTAGAAGCATATAAATTTCATGTAACATATAACATACACATAACTTACTCTAATGCAAAAAGATTGGGATTTACTTACTTTAAACCTTTAGATGAAATGTCTTAATAAAAGTATCCGTCAATAGCTCACAACCTAAGTCTCTTAAAAAAATCCAAGAAGAAAGAATAGATTTGAGGAAATAAGGATTAAGAATATGTGGTAGAGAGAAGGACTTTGAGAAGAGATTTTAGGAATGGATGAGCCTAACACATATATATAGTGCTTCAAAAACTTGGACCATAATCAACATTCTTGGAGACAAAGGAACTTGCCCACCAAGTAAATTATTTAATAATTAATAAAAGAAGGACTTGCCCACTAAGTAAATTATTTAATTAATAAAAGAAGGACTTGCCCACCAAGTAAAATATTTAATTAATAAAAGGAGGACTTGCCCACCAAGTAAAATATTTAATTAATAAAAGGAGGACTTGCCCACCAAGTAAAATATTTAATTAATAAAAGGGGGACTTGTCCACCAAGTAAAATATTTAATGATAAGGTAAAAATACTAGTTAAAAAAGTAACAAATTTATTAATTAATTATGTGAAATATCTAACAAGAATATTAATTCAATAAATACCACTTAAACTGATAAATTAAATTACTTGCTTTACTTTTCTGTAAGACATCTATATGATAAAAAATCTAATCGTCACACAAGGTGAGAGGAACAGAAGAGGAGTGAGAAGGTGCTGGTAAATCAAAGACATTATAAGTTGGTTTAGAGTTTGGAAGAGTCACAAAGTGAAGTGGAGCAAATTGTGATGTGGAAGAGGAAGTAGGAGAAGAAGTATTGTTAATAGTCAGGAAAGGGAAATGTGATTCGTGAAAAACCACATGAGGACTCACATACAATCTCTTGCTAGTGACATCCATACACCAATAACCTTTGGATTGAGACTTATAACCCAGAAAAACACAAGGTATAAATCTAGGCTCAAGCTTATGAGCATTGTAACGTCTATGAAAAGGATAGCATAGACACCCAAAAGTCCTCAAATAAGCATAAGATGGTGACTTATTATAAAACAATTCATAGGGACTCTTTTGCATAAGAACTCTGGTAGGCAATCAATTGATTAAATGTATAGCACATTTGAAAGCATACTCCCAATACTCCAAATGCAAACCTACCCTAGTAAGAATTGCCAAACCAGATTCAACAACCTGCCTGTTTCTTCTTTCCACCACCCCATTTTGGGCTGGGGTATAAGGACATGACACCCTTCTTGTATATCCACCAGCAAATAACAAAGTCTCAAGAGCTTTGAACTCTCCTCCACCATCACTTTGAAGTGTTTTTATTTTCTTAGAAAACTGCCTTTCCACAAAAGCTTCGAAGTGTTTAAACACCTCAACAACCTGCCTCTTATTCAATATAGCATATAACCACTGGAACCGTGAAAAATCATCTACAAATAAGACAAAATAACGGGAACTAGTGACAGAAACAACAGCTGATGGACCCCACACATCCACACATACTATATCAAAGGCATTAGCAGACCTAGTATGAACGTGCAATAAGGGCTGCCTGTGAGACTTACTGAGTTGACATGCTGCACATACTTCAAGTAAGGAATTAGCTGAGCAAGCAAGACCCTCACAAGTTAAAACATGCTTGACAACATTAACATGAGGGTGGCCTAACCTATTGTGCCATAAGTCTCCACTAACCACAGTTTTTGCATTACAGGCAATGTGTTTAACTGAATCAGGGAAAGAATTAGAAAGACTAATCAATGGACCAGCATTGTTACTTATAGATTTTGGAAGCTTGTACAAGCCTTGTTCTGTGCCACCAGTAATAAGAGTAGCACAAGTAGTCAACTCTTTTATGCAAAATCCTTGAGAAAAGAACTCAACGGTTATATTGTTGTCTGCACACAATTTCTTGACAGAAATCAAATTTTTGGTCAAAGCTGGAACATATAGCACACTTCCCAATCTTAGAGGCTTTGAGCCAGTGAATAAAACACTTTCACCAACAGTATCAATCGTGATTGTACTCCCATTTCCCAACATGACAACTTCAAACCTTTATAAGGCACAGGATCAAGAAGAACTTCCTTTGAATGGGTGAGATGATGACTAGCCCCTGTATCTAGAAACCAAACTGCATCCCTAGTCTACACATTTTCAAGAAAAGGCTGATTGAACATAGATGAAGCAGTAAAAGCAACTGGAGGAAAGGCAAACTGTGTAGTCACATCAGAGAAATCAACAGAGGGACTAGACTGTGATACTGAGCCAAACGATGAACCAGCAAAATCATCAGACAAACTGCCTTGATTAGAGGACTGATCAAGTTGAGAGAGATGTGCTTGTGGAGGTTTGGTGCCTTTATTATTGTTTTTAAAAGATGACTCTGAATATCGAAAGTAACACCTGTCAGCACTGTGTCCTTGTTTCTTACATATCTGACATGTACCTTTGTACTTAAAACCAATCTTGTTACCTCCACGGCTTGCATTTTGATTATTGAAAAATTGTGCTGAAGAATTACTAGAGGAATTGAATTGTTGAGTATTATTAGAAGGTCGAGAACTGAATTGTTGAAGTTGGTTACCAGAATTATAAGCAGGTCTGGATTGCATCCAATTTGCTTGAACCAACTGACTTTTGGCTAGATTCATTCTTTCCATTTGTTTTTCATGTATTCTTAACGAGGTAAACACCTCATCCAGAGAAGGCACTTTCTTCTTTTGCGTGATATTGGTAACTATAGGTGCATAATCCGAATCCAAGCCAGCAAGAACATAAAGAACTTGTTCGCGATTAGAAATTTCATCACCTGCAGCAATAATATGATCAAAAAGATTCTTGGCCGTGCCAATATATTTTTCCATAGGCATAACACCCTTCTGTAGAGTTTGAAGTTGCCAACGCAATTGCATGATCTGTGCTTGAGAATTATTAGAGAACACCTTTTCCAGTGCCTTCCAGTAAGCTAGTGCAGAGTCTTTTTCTCTCCCAATCAAATATTTCAGATAATTTTGAGAAACTGAGCCATAGATCCAACTCATAACAATCTTGTCTCTAGTATCCCAATCATCAAACTCAGAATTTTCCTCAATAACTTCATGATTCTTCGTTAAATTGTCAACAGTGACAGAAACAACTTTCTTGATAAACCTCTCTGGTGGAGTACTCGTGCCATCGATGAACCCTTTCAATCCATAAACTCGAACAACATGACGCAATTGTTCACGCCAAATAAGATAATTGGATTCATCCAGCTTGATAGAAAAACTTGGATTGATCGGTATACTCTGAAGAGAGAACACATGCTTAGAAGAAACTGAAGAATTGTTAGGAACTGCACTAGAAGAAGCTGCGCTTGTAGTTTGATCCATAAGAGCTTTGATACCATGTAAAACAATATCAGTAAATTGAAGAAATGAAGTGAGACTTAAGCTCTTTTGATAGATGCTTGTATTGAATATAGAAGAGTACTTATAAACTGTGTAGTACACAGTTTGTTACAGATATTAACAAAACAGAAGTTACAGCGCCGACATGGCACTCCACTTATTAAACCAACTAACAAACTAACTAACAATTATAACAGAAATAACAATCTGCTTAACAGTTAGAACTCTACTACTAGTACTAAATGTTGACTCATAAGCAATAATAGAAACTACAATCGCTAAAAGTCTCTAGCAATTTCTTGTAAAATTGGATATTTTGTTCCATTAGTACTCCACCTTGAGAGTACACCAAAATCAGCATTCCTAGAACAAACTTTCTTCTCTAGGTAGATGTTCAACTCTGACTTACCCAATTTAGAGGCCCTAGAGGTTTGTATAAACCTATCATATTCCTTCATAGCATTCCCATTACATTCCAATGTACTCAAAGTTGGTTTTGGAGTTAGACTACCCATTTGGCAACTATCAACAACACATTTGATTAGTTTTTGTACTCATGCACAAAGTCATATAACCATGTTTTAACATTAACAATTTCATCTCTTGAAGAGTTTCCATATATCTTAGGAAAATATAACTCAATCACTTTCAAATTATACCTATGGTCCAATATAGTTCCTAAAACAATAACTTTTTGAATAATGCTCCAATATTTGTCAAACTTCTCAATCATACAACTTGCCATATCTTTTAATTACTTCTTTTTAAAAATTGAGCCAATCAAGAAGGGCCAAATGAATATGACATATTTGAACAAAAAATAGATTTGTTGTTGGATAATGGGTACCTGAAAACAACAAAGTGGCCTTATAATTTTTTTCAGCCAATTTCAAATTATTTTATTCTGGAACTGTCTTATACTTTGCATCAACAATTTTCAAACATTCAAACACATTTCTATAAACTAGTTCCCTTTGGAGCATCAAATATGTAAAATTTCACCTAGTTTTACAATTAAGCAAAAATTTTTTGGAGGTAGAAACACGACATTGACATGCAATTCTATCAAATATTTCAAATCTACTTTGTGTTCCAGACCAATATACCACACTATCCCTTATCTTTTCAATCAATCATTTATCACACTAACCCATCCTTAACCACTAAGTTTAAAATATGTGTGAGAGAAGTCCTAACTCAATAAATAACCAAATCTAGGTAATATGGACACCTAAGGACTCGTCCCTCTCGTACAAACAACGAAAATAAGTAACAAATAACAAGAAAGTGCAGAATAAACAAATAAGGCAGATATCAGACAATAATGAAAAAAAGCATTAAATGCTTTCCAATCTTTGTATATACTATATATGCTATCACATATATTGTATATACTTAAATTGTACTAACTCATGCAACAGATCAAGCAAACGTGTTGATATAACGTGGTAAACCCACTTAGGCTTCAATCCTAAGTAGTAACATCCACGAGTTGCTTAAGGCAACCAGTCAGTAGCCAAATTCACTAAAAGTAATAAACAGTTAATACAGACTAGATAAGATAAGACTTTGAATACCTCTATCAATCAGGGACCACCTGTCCTAACTGCCTAGGCTGCTATCACCAGCTATCTCCATAGCTACTTTGATCCTAGCTGGATTCAGCTCACCTCTAGAGCCATACCACCACGCAGTGTGATGCTAATACCTGTAATCAGTATATGTGTGCAACAATATATGGAGTTTATCCAAAATATAAATTTCAGATAAAATACCTCATATCAACAATACGAAAAAATATTCAACGTATGTTGATAACAAAACACCACCTCACAATAACATTACAAAAATTCACTTGATGTATTGTTATTACGATAACTCTGTTTAATAAATTCTTTTTAATAAACTCTATTACCACTTCGTATCTCAATACAGAAACAAACTCGATGTATTGAGAATACGAAATCTTCTTTTTAAAAATCTCCAAGTAATAACCACCTTTGGATCATGAACACAGAACAATACTCAACGTACTAGTGATATAGAAAAATATATTTTTGATAAAAAATATTTTACGTAAAACAAGTTTTATGCAACACCACAAAATAGCTCAAAGAGTATGAGAAAAGGAGATTAAAGAACTATGTAAAGGACTAGTAAATAGGAGAGAGGAGGGGGGTATTTATAGCTAATTTTTCAACTTTCAAGACCCTCACTGACCCCTTGCCATGCAACTCTGCAAGGCTTTGCTGACCACCTCAGCAAACCTCTCATGAGATGTCGGCAAGGTCCAACGAGATGTCAGCGAGACCTCTGCAAGACTCATGCAAGCTAATCAAAATAAGTTTTTTCAAGGCAAAACTTTACCAAATAAAACGCTATAAATACCCACCAATTTAGGAAAACATATGCAAGTAAAAACATATTTTAACATGCAATAAATATGTTCACAATCACCTCGTACTATGTATATCATACAAACATACATTAATGTTAAGTACTATAAGTGTGTACAATACTGATCACAAGCAAAATACCGTACAAAGAGTTAGACAAAAATACTAAGTAAAATAAACAAAATCCATGTTTTGCACACGAGATTACCAACAAAGACACAAGGGGACTTATAAGACTTACAATTTTTCCCTTTGGCTTTCCGTGGCAAAACACTGCATAACCTTTCTGTGGTAAAACACTACATAACCTATACAAGGCAAGCATCAAACATAATACATTTATGCAAGATGATCTAATGAAGTTCATTCCCATGAACAAACTCCAAAAAAGACAAGACACCCCCAACACACCTACACATCAAGTGCATCCATCTTGTAATGATACATCCATCTTCATGAATTAACACATCCATCTTGATGTTAACATATCCATCTTGATGCTAACACCAGCTCCAAGGTCCAAAACTATATTTGTAACCTAGACATACAAAACAAACACATACCTGTGAACATATCATGTAGAACTATGTTTAGTCTAACAAAATACTATCATGTTATGCCTAAATAGGTACACATTGATAGGCTAAACACAAGTAGTCAAATAAACTCCTTATGACTTCATGCAACACTCTTCCTAAATGCATACAAGTTAGATAAAAATATGTGATGCAAACCTATACTCACATCCCCAACACACAGCAGAAAACATAAGTAAACATGTTATGCAACAAACAAACTTCTCCCGTTTTTGACACATAAAGTCAAAGGAACACCCCTATGTGAGGAAGAGAAGGCATACAGTATGCAATAATCCTATACACTTATGCAACACATGAAGAAAGGAAAATAAAACATAAGTAAAAGAAATAAAAGTAAGCACAAAAAAAGAAGGACAAATTTTATTAAAATTACAAGAAAAAGTAATAAAATACAAAGAAATAAAGAAAAATAAGATTCTTCTCTCCCTTCATCTCTATCAAGGTTACGTCAAGAATTGATGCCAGAATTTTTACAATTAGGAGGGTGGGAAGAAGGCTACATGAGGTCGGAAAACTCAGCACCAGAAGTAGCAAGTTAACCAAACATCTGGGCAAAGGAATCAGAAGATTGAGGCAGCTGAATGTTTGAATCTCTGAGCAGGGCACCAGTGCTCACACAAATAGAGTGAATTTGGGAATAATCCACTCTAGCAAAAGGCTAAACAAACGGTCAAGAACCAGAGGACTATGGAGAGCCATGTCAGGTATGCTGAAGACGTTCCATTATACTAACCCTGTCATTAATGTTCAATAGCATCTATCAGTAGGGTTTGAGTTCTTCACGCTCTTCAGTAAGAAGAGGAAAAAGGTTCAGAGTTTCTAGAAGAAGGTCATGAAGCCTAAAGGAGTATGATAGAAAGGGCAGTACGACCATATAAAGAAAAGTTAATTGCATCGCCAAAGATAGATTGTCTCTAGTGAGTAATTAATGAAGGATAATGAAGAGTAGAAGAAGAAGGAGAGAAAGAATGAAAGATAATGGTCCTAAAGATCATACCAACAAGATCTATAAACTCACCATCAAGAATGGCATAAGAAAGTGTCCCCTGGCATTAGGCAAAGAAGAGACATAAGTGCAAGGAAAGATGCAAGAAAAAATGTTAAGAGATACAATACCTCCAGTGAAAGTGTTGTCAAACCCAACAAGTCTAATAGCCATGTCATACTAATTCAAGGTCTAAAACACTCGAGATCATAAGAAAATTTAGGACCAGTAAGATTTTCATACTCAAAGAGAAGAACGAAAAAAGAGGGAGTTTTCACGTTCTGAAGAGATAAGAGGTCAATGACATTACTATGGAAAAGGTGACTTCGCATCCCCTTAGAGTGAAAGAAATAGAGAAGAGACAAGTGCGATGAGAACATATTGCAGAATAGAACTCTACGAAAAAAGTAAGGTCGTAAGAGTAAGCAAGAGAGCAAAGAGAAAGCCAAGAAAAGTAAGCAAACCTTTTTTGGACAGTAGAAAACTCCTAAATCTTCACAACACACTCACACAAGCAAGATGGAGGCTTCTTAGGTTTGGAAACAGAACCACTAAGAGGAGAAGAGAGACCAACTTCATCTTGTAAAATAAGGGATCTTTTTGTCTGACGAGACATTTTGAGAGAGAAAGTGGTGTAAAAGTGTTTAGAGGTAGATAAAAGTAGTTTAGAGGGTAGCAGGCAAAGATTTTTGAGGGTCGAAAGTGTTTAAAAAATTATGTGGTTTTAAATAAATGACAAAAGAGAGTTTACATAGGGAATTCGTACACCTCGCTAACCCTTTATGGAGGGGGTTAGCGAGGTACCCGCAAGTATGTAAAATACAGCCTCGGTGAGACCTCAAAAACCCCAGCAAATGGTCAGCGAGACCTAATGAGGGTGCTCGGTGAGCAACCCTAAAGGTGAGGAGAGAGAAAAATCTCAAAAAATTTAGAAAAAATCCCAAAAAAATTATTTTAAGCAAATTTAAAGTAAAGAAGGAATAATACAAGGAAAAAATAAAAATATTTAGAGAAAAACACAAAACACAAAAATAAACATATACAAAAAATGCTACAGACAGAGAGAGAAAAGAGAAAACAACTCATATCATACTAACTCACACCAGAAAATAGTGTCATCAAACAACATCCCTCCGTCTGAAAAAGAAGTGATGAGGGGCAACAGGGCAGAATGTAATCTTTGGTCCATATGAGAATGAGGAGTATGAATCACTCGAGAGTTCTTAGTTTTAGAAATTCTCAAATGTCCAATTGAGTGGTCATACATACGACTAGGAGGGATTTTAGAAAGTTTTGTACTTTCTTCACTATGTCGTCGGTGCATAATACACCCAAAAATGAAATGCTCAAACGGACCACAGTAGGTACATCCTGATAATTCAGAATGAGAAGAGCGAGGGAGAGATCTCCTAATAGTACTCCAAGAATATCTTATACACTGGTTGGAAAGATGGCCAACAGTACCACACGAATGATAAGAACAAGCCAAAGAGCGAGAGGAACTAGGTCTCTGTCTCCAAGGAGTAACACTAGGAGGAGATGGAGTGTAGAAGTGCCTACATTGAGTCTCATACGGGGATGAGAACTTAATCTCTCACATTGAGGTCTGATATGCCCACGCTTACCACAGTAGTGACAAGAGGGGATGAAGGGTGTGGATAGTGGCAATAGACCGTCACCGGCATGATAAGAAGAGGAAGCAAGAGGTGAAATGTTCACCTTTCTAGAAGAGACTGACTGAAATGACACTTGCGACTTACCTTTCGCAGCAACTTTACCTTTACCTTTGGCAGTAACAGGCTTGTGAAGAGGGTTTTCTATAATAGGTCTGATAAAGAGAGGAGCAATAGTAGAAGCAAGAACTGTAGTAGAAGTAAGAGCAATAGAAGTTGTAGACTTAATAAAGAGAGAAGCTGAAGCAGCAGTAGAAAGATAAGAAGTTGCATAACCATCATTAGTAAAACCATGCCTTCGTTGGTCATCGGGCATCTTGATGCCAACAAGGATCTCATCAAGCCTCTGAGTACCCATTAGAAGTTTCTTAACAGTGCCCCTTGGAGTGTTCCAACTCCTTTTCAATGTCAGACTGCTTTGTACTCAAAGAAGTGAGTAGTTCATCCTTTTCCTTAATGGATGCCTAAAGTAATTCGACAGAATTGCCTAGATTTTTAACTTTAACCTAAAGAGTTAGTAGCTCCTTGTCCTTTTCAGATATGGCATGTGCAAGATATGCCTTTTTGCTTTCCAATATCTCAAACTTCTTTCTTAGAAGGGAGATTTTTTCAATATCATCTTCATATTTGCTGATCTCCTGCATCTTGAAATCTCTTCAAGGTTTGCTTAAAAAACCTTATTCTTGATTTGTTAGACTTTGCCTCAATAATCATGTTGTTGAGAGTTTTTTTTGCATAATTTCACATTTCTTACAAAGATCATCTTTATCTTAGATGTAAGTGGACTACTTATTATCAAAATTAGCTTTTAGTTCTTTTTTCTTTTTTCGCAAGGCTGTTCAAAGCCTTAGTTCGAGCTTTCTCTATCTTAATGTGCTCCCTGAGCAATTCAGTGTAAGTATCCAGGAGCTCATTGCGCTTATCCTCATCAAGGAATCTAGAACATTGAGAGGTCGTAGTGAGAAGATCATCTTTAGTTGCCATAAAAGCTATGAAGTTACTTTCATCATCTTCCAAACTACGGCTACTATCCAAAATAGTAATTTCTGCTATCATGACCTTCTTTCCATATTCTCATCCCTTTAAGCAACATTGAGCAGCAATGTGTCATAGTTTTCCACACTCGTAACACATGACTTGTCTAATCTAACTCCTAGACCTAGGTCTCTCTTCATCTTCCTCTGAGTCTTCAACTTTGACTTTGAAATCTCTTTGACTAGAACTTTTCTGTTTACATTTACTAGGAGTGTTCCTTTTGCTCCTGAAGAATTTCTTAAACTACTTTGCTAACAAAGCAAATTCTTCTTCATCCAAGTTGGATTAGTCATCACTGTCAGTGGCTTTAATTTTTCCATTGTGAGTCTTGGTGGTCTTTAGAGCAAGACTCTTCCTTTTATCAATAGAAGAAGTTCTTTTGGGAAGGAGGTGGTGAATTTCAAAAGCTTGGAGATCACCAACGATATTATTGACTTTAAGGAGTTCTCCTTTGAATGTTGTCTCTTTAGCAATAACCTTTTCTCGAAAATGCTGAGGCAAGCTGCACAGAATCTTCTCAGCTTGAAATTCTTTATCAATAGGATGGTCCAAGTTGTAGGAAGTATTAATGATGTTAGAGAAGCTTTCGTAAAAGTTATAAAAAGTCTTGAGCAACAGCTTGGGTAAGTGCGTACAGTCCTTTACTATTCTAGTCACACTCAAGAATTTCATCTTCAGTCCATTCAATCATGGGCTTGGAAACAAATGTTCCATCTTCAAGTGTTTTAGTAAGAGGCATCTAGCCATTCTCTACCTAACACCAAACACAGTCTCCCATCAACCAAAAGAAAGCCCACATCTGATACTTTCAATAGGCATAATTATGCCTAATTAGAAGTAGAGGTCTACCTACATTTCTTCCTTCACTAGAATCCATCATGATGAAAAGTGAGAGTGTGTGAAAAGTACGAGAAACAGATCAACACTGGAGCAATTAAGCCTAGCTAGGGTGTACCAGCTCTAATACCAATTGAGAGAACTCTCAACTTGGTGAACAACCAAGTCTAGGTGATACAAACACCTAAGGACTTGTCCATCTCGTAAGAGCAATGGAAATCAGTAACAATTAATAAGAAAGTGCAGAATAAACAAATAATGTAGATAATAGACAATAACGAAAAAATAGTAAATGCTTTTCAATATTTGTATATACTATATATGTTGTCACATATATTGTGTATATTTAGATTGTACTAACTCATACAATAGATCAAGAAAACATGACGATATAACTTGGTAAATCTACTTAGGCTCCAATCCTAAGTGGTAACATCAACGGTTGCTTAAGGCAATTACTCAGTAACCAAATTTACTAAAAGTAATAAACAGTTAATACAAACTCGATAAGATAAGACTTCGAATACCTCTATCAGTTAGGGACCACCTGTCCTAACTGCCTAGGCTGTTATCATTAGTTGTCTCCATAGATACTTTGATCTTAGCTGAATCTGGCTCACCTCCAGAGTCACACCACCATGCAGTGTGATGCTAATACCTGCAATCAGTATGCAGAATATTGAGTCTCCTTTTGAAATTAATTAACAAAAATCTCCAAGTAAATAACCACTTTTGAATCACTAATACAGAACAACACTCAACAAATTAGTGATAGAAGAAAATATATTTTTAATAAATTTTTTTTTACACAAAACAAGTTTTATGCATCACAAAATAACTCAAAGAGTATGAGAAAAGGGGATTAAAGAAGTGTGTAAATGAGTAATAAATAAGAGAGAGGATGAGGGTATTTATAGCTAAGTTTTTAGCTTTTACCCCTCGTTGTGCACCCCAGCGAAGCTTTGCTGATCACCTTAGTGAACCCTCTGTGAGATGTCAGCAAGGTCCAATGAGTCACAGTTCAACCCTGCGCAACCACGCTAATCCTTCCCCGACTACCTCGGCGAGACTTCCTCGAGACCCTAACGAGTCAATCAAAATAAGTACTTTTCCAAATAAAATTTCATAAATACCCACCAACTGAAGGAAACATATGCAAGTAAAAACACGTTTTAATATGCAATAAATATGCTCCTAACTACCCAGCGGTTGTGTGTCATACAAACATACATTAGTGTTAAGTACAATGTGAGTGTGTGTGATACTGATTACAAGCAAAGTACTGTACAAAGAGGTAAACAGAAATACTAAGTAAAATAAACAGACTCTGTATTTTGCATACAAAAAAGTCAATAAAGACACAAAAGGACTTACAAGACTTACAATGTGCAACACATATCATATGAAATATTCCCTCTTCAAACATTAAAGAACGAGCATGTATTTTTTCCATCAATTTTCTTATAGCAGAATCATTACTAAAACAATTATCAAGGTGATAGGAGACAATTTACCGTCCATATTCCAATATGTTAATGTTTGGAACAAATATTCCGCAATGACTTCACTAGTGTGAGGACTGGCCACATGTACAAACCTGAAAAAAAAATTACTAAAAAAGTTCAAATATACATAAACATGCTAATTAAGAACATATTACATAATTATAATTAAATAATTATATCGTAAGATTCTTTTTGGTAGTTTCCATTGATCATCTATGAAATTTATTGTCACTGCCATATATCCCTTTTTTTTGGGTGCCATTACTCCATGATGCACAAAAACTTGTTAACCAAATTTTGTAATTTATAAAAGCTCGCAAGTGCACGAGTCACTTGTAGTAAGCGACAAGTATACTCCCAAGATCGTCTCTCAAAGGAATTGCGGTGGTTTTTGAAAGAGTCAAATGTAATCTAAAACGTAACAATAAAATAAATTCTAAACACTCTAATCAAAGATTGGTTTTGTAAATGGTTTCTAAATCATAAAAATCCTAAAACAATGAAAGTAAAAGCGTAAAAGTTTTGTTGAAACGATGAGATGAACGAGTGTGGGAAATTGGTTAGTAAACTAATCAATGATGAGTTGATTTATGTGGTTTTGACAATTAAGCACGAAAAAGTAGAATTTAATGATTATTTTCTCTAATCCTAGAAAATCCCAAATCAATGGCGATTTTCCCTTAATTAACTAATTAGCTTCTTTGATCCAGACCGTTAATTAGTTAATTAGCCTTAAACCTGGGAAAATAGTTTAATCACCTAATTCAAGACAAATCAATGCACTTAGACTAGGCTCATGCTCAAGAGTGCTCAATTGAGTTCAGATGGCGTTTCTAAAACTCAACCCTAAAATGTTTCATACATTCACAAATCAAATTGGCCAGAAATAATTGATGAACATACGTATTAAAAACAATGACCATGAATTAAATTACTTAATCATAAAATCATCCACACAATCAATCATCAAATCATAGTTACATCACCAAAATCCCACACATAAAGAGTTTAGCTACTCATAATGAAATCCAAATCAATATTTTTCATTACAAATAACATTCTATGAATTCTTAAGAAGAAAAGAGATTACAAACAATAAATTACCCCACTTCCACTTTTAAAACAAGCCCTTGAAGTTGGATGATCACCTTCTTCAAGATTGTTGATGGAGCTTCAATGGAGGATCATTAATGGAGTAATTTTCTCTCTCAAGAATGTGGAGAAGAAGAAGAAAAGCACTATTCACGCTACTGTTCACGAGTTGGTGGAGGCTGCAATCCTAAAATCTCTTGGAGGCTAGAGCTGCTGTTGTGTTCCAAATTAGGTCTTTTTCTTGTAAGGATTTTCATAAAGAATTCGTGCGTGTGTGGCTGAGGAGATTACAAACTGCACGCGCGCGCCGCGGCGCGCCTTTTTCCATCCCGCGGCGCAACATGTGATACTGATTTACGAATAAAAACAGAAACCTCCCCGCCGTGGCATAACTTTTCCTCGCTGCGGCGCGCAATGTTTTCATGATTTTCATGTTTCAACCCGAGAACCTCTCGCCGCGGCACACAATCCTTCGCCGCGGCGCACCTTGCATGTAACAGTGTACATGGTATGTACATGTATGTACATGTGTTGTACATACTCTGCTGATTATTGATGTAAGGCTTACATAATGAATGGCTCCTAATGTAAGGCTTACATATTTAGATATTTTTACTTCATTTTTGCTCTCTTTTTCCACATTTCTTTCCAAACCTACTTTGACCTGCAAAACAATAGAATACCCTCCAAAACAAGATTATATCGAGATTAATTACAAAATAAACACTTAAAAACATAACAAATAGTAGATCAAAATAGTGTTCATCAAATACCCCCAAACCTACATTTTGCTAGTCCTCAAGCAAAACTAAAATTAAAAAGCCAAATAACAAAACTAAAATTGAAGTTAACAAAACTTGTCATGCTTCAGTTTCTTTCCAATTCATAACAAAACATTTATGCACCAATTTATCCAACATTTTAACACATCAAGGTTCACCATTTAGATCAATTTCGCTTCACAAGTCTAAATCCCAATACTAAAAGTGTATCAACATTGATTCCCCCAAACCTAGTGTCAAGAATGTGAATTCATTTCAACTCTAATCCTCACGAGAATTACTCTCTAAATCACACCGATCCTATGGGTTCAAGCACTCATCAAAATATATGCGAATAGAAGTTATGTAAAGAAACGAGCTAATAGGTTCGCATATGATTAAACAAGAAAGGCTCAAAAGTGCATAACATTGATCTCATGAAAGGAATCAAATGATAGGATTTACGAAGAAATCACATTACTAATCTCATGCATCAATTAAAATCCTCAAGCAAAAACTTCAAGTGTGCCATAAAATGAAAATGCTTTGACTTTAAGGGAACTTATTTCCTATTTCTCTCTTTTTTTTTTTTTAAAACCATTCATACTTGAAGAACTTAGGGTCATAATAAACTTATTATCTCTTCTTCTTTTTTAGACCCATATACATATGTAATTTGTGAATGGCTACTTCTTAGCTCTTTTTGTGTTGGGTATAGGAATTTCCTCATATTTTTAAAGTCAAGCACGAATGAGATAGGCAAACACTTCAAACTTTACTTAAGTCATTTAATCTAAGCAATTCAATTAAGCACATGATCCCTCATTAAATGTTTAAAATCCTAACGTTCAATGCAAAAACCTATAGAGATCATCTAACAATTTGAAATGATATGAAAGGTGTTTAAAAGAGTAGAAGAATATTTATCTCTCCGAATAAAACGTTAAGGGCTTAAAAATATTCTCACAAGGTAGTCTCCACTATTCAATTCCTATACACATGATCTGGGTTCTTCTCAGTTTCAACATCAAAAGCATGAAAAACAGATTGCAAATTAAAACCGATCCTTACAACAAACCTCAAACATTTAAAAATCAGATAACCAATGCATAAAGACTAGTTATTCATCAAAAATTGACCAAAGCATGAAAGTGTTGTTACCAATCAACATGTAAAATGTACCCCCAAACCTAAACTAAACATTGTCCTCAAGGTTTTCAACTACACACATGTTCAGAAAAGAATTTAGAAAGGGCAAACAGAAAAACTAAACTAAACTTAACTAATTAAAAGAAAAGATAGATAATACCAAAAACGGTGGGTTGCCTCCCACCAAGCGCCTAGTTTAACGTCTTAGCAAGACGATGCTCATTTTTATCATGGAGGTCTCAATGCATCCTTGAAGTGCTTGCTTCCTCCTCTCCCTTTGCTCCTCTTAAAACAAGGCTTCATGTCACCTGAAAAAGACTTAAAACGAGTATTACATGCATTACAATCTTTTCCAGGATAGATAAACTCACAATCCAGGTTTTTAATTTGTGAACACTTGACATGGTCTTTGTAAGCATTATCCTGAATTGAGTTTGTAAGTGTTTCCTTCACCCTCCTATCTGTAGATGAAACAATAGTTTTATGGCATGTATCCTTCTGTAAATGATTGTCAAAAATAGGTAAATCATTAGAATCTGGAACAACACAATTATTAGTAGAAGAAATAGGAGCAGTAAGTGAAGGGTTAAACACTTTGAAGTTTATAGTCTCTCCTAAGACTCTCATTGTCAATTTCCCTCTTTGGACATCAATGATTGTATTGGTGGTAGCCATGAATGGTCTACCAAGAATAATAGTGTGTTCATTGTCCTTAGGTATGGTGTTTTCCATTTCCATGACTACAAAGTCGACCGGTACAATTATGCTCTTCACTTGTACCAACAAACCATCAACTATTCCCTTTGGATATCTAATAGATCTATCAGCAAGGTGGAGTGACATATTTGTGGACTTAAGATCCCTTAAACCTAATTGCAAGTACACAAAATATGGCATGACATTAATACTTGCCCCTAAGTCTAACATAGCATTCGACACCATCTTATCTCCCAAAGTGATTTTGATATTAAAACTACCTGGATCCTTTAGTTTGGGGGGTAGTTTCTTTTGCAACACTACACTAGCTAGTTTTGAAACTATTACTTTCTCCTCATTCTTATACTTCCTTTTGTTGGAGAGTAGGGTCTTGAGAAATTTTGGATAAAACGGAATGTCCCTAATGATATCCAACAAAGGTAAGTTAATATTAACTTTAGAAAGTGAAGTAAAAGTTTCATGAAATAGCTTATCCTGATCAGTCGCCTTTACGGGATGTGGGAGTGGAATCGGAGGTCTGTATGGATTAGGTGACTTGTGAAGGGATGGACGTTCGGTTAACTCTTCAAGGCTCTCCGTACACTTAATAGAGGGTCTTAGGACTTCAATGTCCTCAGCTTGACTTTCCTTGGGAATTGCATGTTTCCTTCCTGGATCTCCTGCATCTATAAACAAATCATCAGAATGTTCAGTAAAATTATCGTTTAGGACCTCACCACTTTCAATGATTGTGATGGCATTCAATTGTTCAGGCATCTTCCCTTTATCTTGCTTGTGTACGTACTCAGTCAATTGTCCCACCTGAGTCTCTATCCTTTTCATGGAAGCCTCTAAAGAACCTATCCTTTGATCATTCTTCTGATTAATTTCTTGACTCACTTGAATGAAGGAGTTCAAATTGTCCTCCAAACTTGGCTTGTTTGGCAGAGTGAGCTGTGGATTGTTGTTATTGTTTGGATGGTGTGGGAAATTATTCTGAGCATAGCCTTGATTGTTATTTCCCTTCCAAGAGAAGTTGGGATGATTTCTCCAACCGGGATTATATGTGTTCGAGTAAGGATCATTCCTTGGCCTCAGTTGGTATCCCTCCATAGCATTAGCTTGCTCGTAACTCGTACCTACATTTTGATCACAAACAAAAGGACAAATATTAGCGCCGTGTCCGTAAGTACTACAAATACCGCATACCTCTTGAGTAGGTGCATTCTTGGAGGTGAGGAGTGTGATTTGTTTTGTCAGCTCCGCAATTTGCATTGCCATATCATTTCCCGGAGCTACCTCGTTAACTCCCATCCGCCGTCCTCTAGAGCTCTTTTGTTGGGAATTAGCACCCAACATCTCATATAGGTCATATGTCTCATCAGCGGTCTTTTCTCCCATTGCTCCTCCCGCGGCATTATCCACAGTGAATTGACACTGTTGTGTCAGCCCGTCATAGAAGAATTGGTTCTGGAGTTGCAAAGGAAAGTGATGGTGTGGGCATTGTATCAGAAGCAATTTGAAGCGATCCCACGCCTCATGAAATGGTTCTCTGTCCATTTGGGAGAACGTTGCAATTTTGGTTCTTAGGTCCGCAGTCTTTTGGTGGGAATAGAATTTTCCCATGAACTTGTTGAAAATTGCGTCCCAAGTTGAAAGAGATCCAGGTGGAAGAGTCATAAGCCATGACTTGGCTTTGTCTTTAAGCGTGTACGGGAAACATCTCATCCTTAGTTGATCCTCATTTAGCCCCTGTAGCGGAAAAGTCTGCACAGTGGCATAGAAATCACGAATAAAAGTTAGAGGATCTTCGTTAGGAATCCCATAAAAAGATGGTAACATATTAAAATGTATGTTCTTAATTTCATAATTTCGAGCTGCTTCCCCTAGTTGGATGCAAGAAGTTGCAGTGCCAATGATTGGCCTTGCATACTCCTTCATCGTCATCTCTCTGTGTGGAGGTAGATGTTCTCCCATTGTTGGTGGTTGCTCGTCCTCCAAAATGTTAGCGCCGGATGGTCTCAAATGTGCTCGTCTCCTGTTGACGTTATCTATGAACGGCACCAGTGGATTTCCAAGAGATCTCCTACCGTGCATGCACAATCAAAAACAACAAAAAATCAGAGCACTAGACACTATACGACTCTAACGAGTAACAAAAACACAAAAACAACAAAAATAAAGATTAAATAGTAAACTAAAAAGAAAACAAATAACAATTTCAAAAACTCCAATTCCCCGGCAGCGGCGCCAAAAACTTGATGCACAAAAACTTGTTAACCAAATTTTGTAATTTATAAAAGCTCGCAAGTGCACGAGTCACTTGTAGTAAGCGACAAGTATACTCCCAAGATCGTCTCTCAAAGGAATTGCGTTGGTTTTTGAAAGAGTCAAATGTAATCTAAAACGTAACAATAAAATAAATTCTAAACACTCTAATCAAAGATTGGTTTTGTAAATGGTTTCTAAATCATAAAAATCCTAAAACAATGAAAGTAAAAGCGTAAAAGTCTTGTTGAAACGATGAGATGAACGAGTGTGGGAAATTAGTTAGTAAACTAATCAATGATGAGTTGATTTATGTGGTTTTGACAATTAAGCACGAAAAAGTAGAATTTAATGATTATTTTCTCTAATCCTAGAAAATCCCAAATCAATGGCGATTTTCCCTTAATTAACTAATTAGCTTCTTTAATCGAGACCGTTAATTAGTTAATTAGCCTTAAACCTGGGAAAATAGTTTAATCACCTAATTCAAGACAAATCAATGCACTTAGACTAGGCTCATGCTCAAGAGTGCTCAATTGAGTTCAGATGGCGTTTCTAAAACTCAACCCTAAAATGTTTCATACATTCACAAATCAAATTGGCCAGAAATAATTGATGAACATACGTATTAAAAACAATGACCATGAATTAAATTACTTAATCATAAAATCATCCACACAATCAATCATCAAATTATAGTTACATTACCAAAATCCCACACATAAAGAGTTTAGCTACTCATAATGAAATCCAAATCAATATTTTTCATTACAAATAACATTCTATGAATTCTTAAGAAGAAAAGAGATTACAAACAATAAATTACCCCACTTTCACTTTTAAAACAAGCCCTTGAAGTTGGATGATCACCTTCTTCAAGATTGTTGATGGAGCTTCAATGGAGGATCATTAATGGAGTAATTTTCTCTCTCAAAAATGTGGAGAAGAAGAAGAAAAGCACTATTCACGCTACTGTTCACGAGTTGGTGGAGGCTGCAATCCTAAAATCTCTTGGAGGCTAGAGCTGCTGTTGTGTTCCAAATTAGGTCTTTTTCTTGTAAGGGTTTTCATAAAGAATTCGTGCGTGTGTGGCTGAGGAGATTACAAACTGCGCGCGCGCGCCGCGGCGCGCCTTTTTCCATGCCGCGGCGCAACATGTGATACTGATTTACGAATAAAAACAGAAACCTCCCCGCCGTGGCATAACTTTTCCTCGCCGCGGCGCGCAATGTTTTCATGATTTTCATGTTTCAACCCGAGAGCCTCTCGCCGCGGCACACAATCCTTCGCCGCGGCGCGCCTTGCATGTAACAGTGTACATGGTATGTACATGTATGTACATGTGTTGTACATACTCTGCTGATTATTGATGTAAGGCTTACATAATGAATGGCTCCTAATGTAAGGCTTACATATTTAGACATTTTTACTTCATTTTTGCTCTCTTTTTCCACATTTCTTTCCAAACCTACTTTGACCTGCAAAACAATAGAATACCCTCCAAAACAAGATTATATCGAGATTAATTACAAAATAAACACTTAAAAACATAACAAATAGTAGATCAAAATAGTGTTCATCACTCCACATATTACTATTTATTGTAAATCTACCTTGAAACACATTCATTTGCCTCATTATTTTTTGTTTTTCATCTTCCTACAACTTCAAAATATCACTTCTCACGATATTTCTAGAAGGGCACTTGAATAATGGTTGAGCAGTTTGCATAAATTTTTGAAAGTTGAGATGCTCACACATTCTAAGTGGATATTCATGCATTATAATGATTTTGAAAAATTCCGCCTTGTTGCATCTTATTCAAAAGATGTGGCTTCCAACTTATTCTTTCCATCCTTGGTGGTTGTTGCATTCAAAATTTTTTGCCTAATATCTTGATTATTCTTCTTGAAACATGTCTTCAAATGGTGCCATAGATGTGTTGTCCCATTATAAGGATCTCCTCCCAAAACTCTTTTACAATAGTAACACTTAGCTTTCTTTTTTCCCATGTTGTCCACAAATCTCCTATAGCAGTTCCAAGCTTTTGACTTCAACTTTCTCTTCTTGCCAGTTTCACTTTCTTCATATTGAGTATTTTCATTAACTCGCTCATTTTTGTTGATGCAGTATCATTATTGATGTTAGTAGATAAATGAGGCATCTCATTTTGAGTTTGATTGGGAAAGATTGATATTTGTTGCATCAATTGTTGACATTTTACACCTACACCCAAATTTTGCGATTTTATAATTAAGTATATTTAACAATAAAAATCATAAACAGAACCTAAATAATGAGTAAAAACACAAATAGGAGGCAGCAAATTACAGAAAGAAAAACTGTCTTGTATGAAAATTTATGTAATATATAATAGGTATGATTTTTTGATAATATTTTAACTTAAAAATAATAAATAAATGCTAGAACGCTTGTTATAATTGTATGCTTGAATCAATATAGGGATTATAGTGGCCTTATGTCCCTTAGTCAATGTGTTTATACAAAAAGGATAATAAGTAATTGAGTTTTAGTAGAGATAATTTTTTATATTTGTCTAACTCTCTTTCATACAAGATATACTATATTTTTAAATTGAATAAAATTATGATAACTACAACATATTTCATATGAGCAGATTACATAGCTGTGTTTATCATGTTAAAACTTAATCAAATAGTATTTTGACTCAAATGGATGTTTATATATGCGTGGATAGCATTTAGTTGAAATTTTAACAATCATAAACTAATATTAAATATATTTTACCTATAAATCATGATATAAATTTTCTCAATCATGTAAAATTTATTAATAATTGAGTTAGTAGAATACTTTTTGTCATAATTAATAATATGTATGAAACTTTATTTATTTTTACAATTATATATATATATTTTTTAATATTTTAATATTTATAATTTAAATTATTAAATATAATATATTAAAACAAGTCTAACCTAAATTTTCTAATTGGTTGGGCTGGCCCTGATTTTACCTTTATAATGTCAATACCACGTATTTTACTCTACAAACTAATTAAATTATCATTGACCATCAGAATTCAGATTAAAGATTTCATCTTTTATGAGGATCGATCATCAGTTTTAAACATTTCTGCTACCGAAACCTTGTCTTCACCATATAATACTGAACCCAAGGTACATACATTCTTCCTTTAAAAAACTCCAACCCATCTTTGATTCTTCATGGCTAAAGGAGGTGGGTGTGTGCCAAGAAAGAGAAGTACCTATAGATGTTTCTATTCAACATCTTTAAAATCTAGTGAGAGATTATTCTATTTCCAATGTAAGCCAAATGTGGTAGTTGAGGAAGCCAAGGAATTTCATAATGTTTGACTCAATGTATGGTAATATAGAAATGTTGCCTAGGAGGTTGAAGGAGGAGGTAGATTCTATTTTTAAAAAGAAATTTAATATTTTTATGATAAAAACAATATATTGACCTTCAAAATAACCCCTTACGAGAGGGGTGAAATTTTTAACACCAAAATAACTATTCTGTTTAAAAATAGACAAAAGTGTTTATATGATGACAAAAAATAATATTAAAGTATCATTTTTAAAAAGAAGAAGATTAAAGTGTATATTTTAATTAAAAAATATATCAATTTTTTTTTTTTTTATCCCAATCTTTACTTCTTAGGATGAATTGTGTGTTATGTTGGAAAAGAGAAAATAGTTGTTTGGCTGGTATAAGGAGAATAAAGAAAAAAATTAGGGTTGTTTGATTATGCAGATAAGCTTGTAAGTTAAGTTAGAGAAAAGATGTAAGCTAAGTTAAGCTTCGTTATGTAAACTTTAGTATTTGATTTTTTAAAAGATGTATTGATAGTCCTACTATTTTAGAGATGTAAGTAAATTCAATTTAAATAATACCAATATTATTTAAAGATAAAATTATACGTATATATATCACATTAGTCGGAGTTAAGGGTAAAGTAGTTATTTTACACCTAATAAAAAACGCTTTACTATACTTTTCAAGTTTTCGTCAACTATTTTATCATTTTTAATACTTTGGTCCGATAATAAAATTTTCATAATTATTTATCCACAAACTTTTCATATTTAATACACCTAGTTTAAATTTAAAAATTAGATTAAATTATATTGTATCGATCAGAATTTACGTATTAAGAAATTTATATTTTGCATTATTTAATTCTTAATTTTTAAAATTTAATATATTTAGTTTATTATTTAAAAATTTAGATTAAATTTATTAAATATTAAAATATTAATAGATGAAAAATTATGAAAATTTTGTTAAAAAATTAAAATATTATAAGTAATGAAATTAATTTTAAAAAAAATTGATGGATTGCCAATTAATTTGAACATGGCTGCCAAAAATTCAAGCTCTGCTTTCCAACCGACAACAAAGTCAAAGGGATACCTACTCATAGTGGTCGCTTTTCTTAGACATCATTTGGTGAGTTTACCCTTTGCTTAAAAAATGTTATTTTTTTTACCGATCGTTGGATAGTCAGTAGTCGTACTCCTGTGATTAAATATCGGGTCTTTATTCTTATACGACAGGTTACGGATTCGAAGCTTGTCGGGTATGCTATTTGTCCTTTGACAATGGACATGGTTTTTCCGCCCTTCGAACACATCGCTCTGTTAGTCGAGCTCCAGGCTCCTCAGTGCCTCTAGCTAGCCTACACAGTTGATAAAAAAATAACAAATTGCCAAGGATCCTGGTGTGTGGTGGTGTGCGACATTTGTTTTATCCTCCCTACACAGGTGAGATTTTTTACTATAAAAAATGCTTATTTTTTCATATTTGGTTTGGTCTTTTTGCATATGGTGATACTAAATTTTGTAAGTGTATATGTTAACGTACAAGTAATAAGTATTTAAAAATAGAATTGTCATATTTATAAAAGTTTGATTAATAAAAAGTTGAATACTAAACTATTTAAGCTAACGAAAATATATGTGTAAAAATAATAAAAACTTAATATTTACACTACTTGATCCAATACAACCATACTAGCTAATTAAGCATAAAATAGTCCTTTGAATCCACCATCCCTCAACTTTCTACACATGAATTAATTTACCAATCCAAGCAATTGTCAAACTAATTATATGATCAATTGACTCTAATCTGTATATACATTTCTCTCTCAAGTAAACTATACACAATTTAGTAATTTAACCTAATCATACTCTTATGCCTATTAGATTATATTAGTACTCATTATGAAGGTTAATTATGGATCACATACATAAGAATCATACCCCTTAACCTAACAATCATGTATGCTATTCAATCACGACAAACAATTAAATACTTCTCTTAAAGCTACTTAATTATCTCTATGATATAATTGTTAGCTAGACAATTAATGGCCTACAAATAAGATCAAATAATATAATATAATAAAATTACAATCACAATGGAATGAAAAAAATAAATTAATTCATTGTATAAAGAAATTGAGTTCAAGAGAATCTTAACAACAAGTTTAGATATTCATAATCATATTCAATAAAATTCAAAAATAATAATAAAAAAAATACAAGAGAATAAATATAATACAAAGGATAGAGAAAGATAAAACCAATATCCTCTTGTCAAGTAGGAAACCAATCTCTCCTGACTGTCACCCAAGTTGATCTAAACTCCAACACCTTCAATTTTAAATTTTTCTATTGATTTGCCTATTTCTCTAATCATTTAGGATAGTGTAAAAAAGTGTTGAATTATTTGTTTGGCTGCTAAGAGGTCTATTTATAGGCTAAGTGTTTTAGGTTACAAATAATTGTAGTTCAAGTAAGAAACTTGTCCAAATAAGAGACTATAAATTTGACATGTTCCATGCACAAGAAAATGTATGTGCGTTATAGCCTAAAAACATGTGAACCATGGCCTTGGGGGATTGTATTGTAGTGTAGAAATGCGTGCCGTGGCTCAACTTTTTCTCCGCCGTGGCCTAAATTTTTGATGTATCATTGCCATAACATTTTTGGAGCAATTATGTACTTATTGCACAACTTATTTCATTTAACTCCTTTTTACTCCTTTTGATATTGTTTCACGTACATTTGCACAATTAAACATAAATTAAGTCATTTTTATGATTTTAAGCCAAAATAAGACAAATACTTAGCATAAAAATGACTAAATAATTCTACTTTCATAAAGT
This sequence comes from Elaeagnus macrophylla, assembly GCA_029378325.1. Classification (NCBI taxonomy): domain Eukaryota; kingdom Viridiplantae; phylum Streptophyta; class Magnoliopsida; order Rosales; family Elaeagnaceae; genus Elaeagnus; species Elaeagnus macrophylla. The sequence continues at coordinate 7,511,996 of CM055645.1, forward strand.
TATCACACCCCCAAACTTAACCCTTTGCTTATCCTCAAGAAAAGCCAAAGTGAAAGCTAAACATTGAAGAACAAAACACTAACCAAACATGGCTAGCACATTCATAAACATATATCCTTTATTATATGCATATTTAATAAAAAAAATATTCCCCTTAAAGGTTGTGCAATCATATTATAAAGAGGCTCATGAAATCAATTTATGCAAGCATGCTAATGGATTAAAACTTAGATCACAATTCATATGTCTATTTTTCACACCTCTCTCTACTAATGAAAATAATGCATTTAGTTATAGGGTTTTGCATGCTTATAATGTTAGGCTTAGGTGGGGGTAGAAAGGTCATGAAATTTAGACTCATTCCACCCCTTAGCTTACTTTTTATTCATTATGCAACATGTAAGAAGAATTGAACTTTTATTTAATGTTCTAGTGAACCCTATCTTTTTATTTTTCATTTGTTCATTCAACATTTTTTTGGCAACATTACAACACCCCTAAACTTATTTTAAATTTTTTTTTTCATAGGGATGGTGTTGTGAGTTATTATTTTATAGGATGCATTTCATTTCATCTTACTTTATAGCATAACACATAATTATATTTTCGTACAAGCTAAGAATGTAAGGATAAAGGTAATATACAATTTTGGTTAGACTCACATGTGATTTAACAACATGAAATGTATTTGTCTATGCTTAAATGAGTGACTAAGGATAAAAATAATAGTTAGCTAAAAAGGCTCAATCGATTCAAATAAAGGCCTAAATTATTCTAAAGTTATACTATTTAGGATTCTTCCTCAAAGGATGATCAAATAAATTCTAAAATATGGAAGATCTAATATCATGGCATAACTCACACCAAATTTTTTCTCAATTAGCACACCAAAATTAATTATGAGTAGTGTACATAAATTGAATATTTCATATCAAACATACATGCATTTAGTTTATATATGCTTATCAATTTTTTTCCCAATTTATTATTAAACTATCTTTAAAAAAATTAAAAATAGCAAATAATCACAAAAATAGAGAACGGAGTTCTCTTCTTCAAACTTAAATTACACATTGTTCTCAATGTGCAAAATACATAGGGAAACAAATGATAAATGGATAAGGTAGAGAAAAACTCCCTCAATGATGTCATAGTCTTGTAAAGGCTGGAGAAGAATTTGAAATATATGATGGCTGAATTCAGAAGATTGCATAGGCTTACAGCAGCAAATGAAAGGCTTACAAGAATTAATGAAATTGTGTGTAGCATATAAAAGTAAAGGCTGTTAGTTTGTTATAATGTAAAAACCGAATACCCTCCTAACCAATAAGGAGTGAGCACTAACTGAGTCCAAAGTTTGTTATAAATACCAAACATATCTCATGTAAAAAGTAAGTGAAAATAATACAATCGAGGAACAATTCAGAAAACAAAAGCATTCAGTTTCTTTCTTCTTCTTCTCTACAAGTTCTTGATTGTTTTGTGTTTATATTTTCTGCAACATTAAGTTTTCTTTATATGGTATCAGAGCTTAGATCCTAAATAGAAAATGGAAAATCAAAACAAAATACCACAAGAAGAGATGCAAGGTATTCGGCAAGACACAAGAAGTCAACAACAAAAAGAAGTCATTACATTTCACACTCAAATATCTTTAATTAAACTGGAAAAAGATAGCTACAGTGAGTGGAAGGTACAAGCTATACGAATTTTGCGAAGCTATGAGCTGGAGGGGTTTGTTCTTGGATCAATAATCTGTCCAGTCAGAACAAATCAAGAAGGTGTGGTAAGCGAAGGATACAGGTATTGGTTGAGGCAAGATTAGATGATAGCATCATGGCTGATCAGCTCCATGTCTTAGGAATTTGTCAAGAAAGTTGGAAGTTGTGAAACCAGTTATCAAATTTGGGGAATTCTTGAAGGATTCTTTAACTCTCAGTCACGAGCAAAAGTTATGCAATACAAAGCTGAACTTAATTCCATAAAGAAAGGGGGAATGTCAATCAATGAGTTCATACAAAAGATACAAACATTGGCAGCCCAATTATCATCAGCTGGATGTTACGTGAGTGATGAAGATCAAATTCTTAGTATTTGTAATGGGCTTGATGGAGAATATGACTCAGTTGTCTCAAATGTTCAAGAAGGTGGCTCATCAATTCAAGAAGTAACTCATAAACTTCTTGCACATGAGGGAAGATTAGAGAGGAGAAATGCAAGTGCAGTATTGTTACCTTCAGTAAATCTTACGAGTGTACCAAATATAAATCATACGCAGCAAGAATCAAGAACTGATATAACACCTATAATGAATGCATCAAATGTGAATATTCCTGATAATTCTAATTTGATTTACAATGTTCAAGCCAATCAATTGCAGTCAGTACCCTCTAGAAATGTTCAAAGTTCTATGAATAGTTCATTTTTCAATCCATTTGCTTAGAATCAGGCATTTGATCCTTATAGAAACAGAAACAGAGGAAGAGGATTCATCTTTGGAGGACTCAATGCCAAATCTGTGGAAAGACTGGTCACTATGCTGGACATTGCTGGTTCAGATTTAACCAATCTTTTGTCTCAATAACCGATCAAAACAGAGGTGGAGTTCCTATGAATCAAATCAGCTATCAATCGACAAACACATTACCATTTCAGTACAATCAACAACAGCATGGTCAACAACAACACTCTACTGGCCAATATCAATTTCCAAATCCTTCTCTGCAGAATTTCAGATACAATTCAAATGGAATTCTAGGTACTTACATGACACCTAACTATCCCCAAACACAATGTTTTCCACAACAGCAGCTCTATCAACCCAGTGCTTAATTTGTTCAAGCTTTACAACCTACTCAAACTTACCAGCAGAACTCCAATTCAAACTCAGCAAACTCAAATCACTCTAAAACAATGACAACTCCAAATCATTTGAACATTAATACAAGTACAACTCAACCACAAAATTGTGCAATGTATGTAGCAACTACCTCACCACAAGTTACATCAGATCCCACTTGGTTCACTGACTCAGGAGCATCACATCATGTGACTGCTGATCCAACTAATCTTGCTGTGAAGACAGAGTTTGAAGGAAATCAACGACTTATGGTTGGCAATGGTGAAAACTTGCCGATTACTCACCTTAGTATGAATTCTTTCTCATCTAATCAGGTCAAGGAAAGAACTTTCTATCTTCATAATATATTACACGTGCCTAACATTACAAAGAATTTATTAAGTGTGTCTCAATTTACTAGAGACAATTCAGTGTTTCTTGAATTTCATCCTAAGTATTGTGCTGTGAAGGATAAGCTCTCTGGACAAACACTAATGCACAGGAAGGTTGAGCATGGTCTTTACTCCTTTAACATAAAGTTTGATAAGCGTGGTAAAACTGCCAGTGAGTGTAATAGCAAGGCTTTGATATCTCATGTAAGTGAACCTCATTCTTGCTCTGAATTTTCTTTATGGCATAAAAGATTAGGCCATGCAAACATTAAATTTGTAAATGCTGTACTCAATTCTTGTAATAAGCCAGATGTTAAGGGAACATATGATGTATGTACTGCTTGTAATCTAGTGATGAACACAGTTTTGACCTATATTTTGTATTTTTAAGCATTCATTTTATGTTTTATTTTATTATTTTCGTGTTTTGGAAGGTATTTATGTGTTTTGTAGGTTTTTGGACTCTTAGAAGAATATTGGATTGAATGACACAAAATGAGAGAAAATGGAGCAACAAAAGCTAGAGAATGCAAGGCTTACATTGGAATTCAAAAACTATGTAAGGGTTACATACAAGACAAAAGCAACGCGCGCCTAGGCATGAAAAACCTGCGCCTAGGCGGGGAGGTTTCTGTTTTCTATTCTGGAGTCAAAATAGAACGCGCGCCGAGGCATGAAAAACCTACGCCGAGGCGAGCGTGCCAAAACTGCCCAGAAACCCTAAAACGCGTGTTCCACTTCATTCCTCCTATAAATACCACATTATATCTCTCCCAAAGATAAGTCTTCACACCAAATTTCTTCCTACCCTTTGCTGCTACTGCAGCAAGGGTTTTCCACCCAAAATCAACCCAAAATCAAGAGGAGACCCTCCATTGTTGAAGCTACTCCAAGGATTTGAGAAAGAGGATCAACCAAGTTCAAGGAATTGGAGCTAGAGGATTCATTGGGGTATTTTTTTAGTGTAATATCTTTTTCTTCTCTGATTTTGTGGTTTGCCTCCATGACTAAATTGATTGACACCAATTTAGTTATGGCTTGCTAATATATGTATTTTGGAATTTTAGTATTGCTTCCAATGATTGGAAGAACAATTTTGTAATTTAATTATATATGATTGGATTTATTTCTTGTTCATGTTCTTATTATTTTCTGATTGTGAATTAATGGTGGACCAAACCTTAGTTTGTAATTAGGAAGAATATTTTAGAATTAGGCATTAGAAATGCCATCTTTGCTTAATTGTGCATTATGAACAAGAGCCTAAATTGATTGCATTGATTTGTGTTAGTTTAGGTGGTTAGAATTATTTCCTTGAGCTAATTCCAATTAGTTAATTAACGGTCCGGATCAAAGAAGTTAATTAGTTGATTGTAGTGAAAATTGCCATTAATTTGGAATTTTTTAGGTTTAGCGGAAAAATCATTAAATCCAACTTTTAATTGAATGCTTAATTTGTTTTTGCCATGAATGGATAGCGAACTAAAATTTCCATTTACATCCATCATCCCACTTTGGTTGTGATTACTTTTATTTTCATTTTATTTTAGTTTTGTTTAATTTAATTCCGAATTTACAATCTGTTCTTCAACCGACAATTGTTAGAATGTTTTGGGATTGTTTGTTCAACTAAATAATAAAATAAATAACATTTTAGAACCACCGCAATTCCTTGAGAGACGATCTTGGGAGTATACTTATCACTCATTACAAGTGATTCGTGCACTTGCGAGCTTTTTATAAAATACAAAATTTGACTATCAAGTTTTTGTGCATCAAGTTTTTGGCGCCATTGCCGGAGAATTGGCGTTTTAAAGTGTTTATTTATTTTCTGTTTAGTTTGTTTTTCGTATTTCTTTATTTTTGTGATTTTCTTTTTATTTTTGTGATGTTTGTTTTGATTTGTTATTTTTAGTATATTACCTTTTTTTTTTTATTTGTTTTAGTGTTCTTTGTTTTTGGTTCTTTATTTTGTTTTATTTTCTTTTGTTATTTATTTCCTTTTTCTGGAATATATTTGGTGCTTTGATTTCTTTGTTGTTTTTGTTAGTATATGAAAGGTACCGTTCGTAGACTACATCAACATATTCAAAAGAGCACGTAATTAGGCTGGATACTGATATCCAAGAGCTAGCAAATATAGAGGTATGTGATATTTGTGGTTTACATGGACATGATGCTAATGTTTGCGCTTTTGCAGGTGATTTCCATACATCTACCAACAGAGATATCGATCTTAATGAGGGATATCACCCACCTTGGACTGATCACCCACCTTGGAGTGATCCCTATACTTATATTACCGAGTTGGAAAATCACCAAAACTTTTCTTGGGAAGCAAACACTAACCCATCTTATGTCCCATACCCCATACAAGGCTTAGATTCCAATCCTTATGACCTACCCATTCAACCTAAGAAACCAACCTTGGAGGAGACCTTGAATACTTTTATTCAAGTTAGTATGGAAAACCAAGAGAGAAACAATCAAAGGTTGGATTCCTTAGAGGATTCTATGATAAGGATAGAAATGCAAATTGGGCAACTAGTGGAACAACTTCTAGCACGAGAAGAGTTGCCCAACCAAATTGAGCAAGTGAAGGATGACACAATCCTTCAAAGTGGTAAAATTTTTAATAAAATTTATTTTCCTGAAATTTTTAACAATTTGCCACTTTATGTAGAAAATATAGATGGGGAGCAAGCAATTCTCAAAGAAGGCCAAGCTAAGGAATATCAAATTCTACAACCTTCTAAGGAGAACAAGGAGGAATCATCTTCACCTCCCGTGCCGCATAAGGCACCTAAGACTTGCACATCCCCAAATCTTTTTCCACACCACCTCAAGAAAGTGTGTACTGTGCTTCATAAGAAACAACTACCGAGATGGAAGGATAGGCTTAATGACATACTAGCTCGAAAAATTGATATCACACAGTTCAAGATTTTTGATGACGGTGGATAGGAATGGATCTTTGCGTCTTGCTAAGACGTTAAAGAAAGCGCTTGGTGGGAGGCAACCCACTATTTTAGGTAATATTTTTCCTTTTCTGTTAGTTTAGTTAATTTTTTATTTGTTCCTTTTAAATGCTTTTCTGAACATGTGCGTAGTTGAAAACATTGAGGACAATGTTTAGTTTAGGTTTGGGGGTACAAATAGGTCCAATAAAAACTTTTTGATATAAAACTATCATGCCTTCTTGTTAATTTAAAGTGAGTAATTGAATCTTTATACATGTTTTGTTTGATTTCTTGTACATATTCAAGGTTAGTTATAAAAGTTGGTTTTTGTTCATAGTTCATACTTCATGCTTTTTAATATTGAAATTGAGATGAACCCAAATTTTGTGTTTAAGAATCAAATAGTGGAGACTACCTTGTGAGATGATTATTGAGCCATTAACGTATCATTCTGAGAGTTAATCATTATTCTACTCTTTTAAACACTTTTCTTTTTATTTCAAATTGTTAGAAGATCTCTATAGGTTTTTGCATTGAATGTTAGGATTTTCAACATTTAATGAAGAATCATAGGTTTAATTGTATTGCTTAGATTAAATGATTTGAGTAAAGTTTTAAGTGTTTGCCTATTTCATTCATGCTTGACTTTAAAAGATATAAGGGAATTCCTATAGCCAACACAAATGAGCCAAAAGTTGCCTTTCACTAAATACACATGTATTTGGGTCAATAAAAAAAATAGTAAAAAAAAAAATTATTGTGACTCTAAAGTTCTTCAAATGGTGAAACGGTTAATACAAAAAAAAAAAAAAGAGGAAATAATTTCCCTTAAAGTCAATGCATTTTCATTCATTCTAGGGCATACACTTGAAGTTTTTGCTTGAGAATTTTAATTGATGCATGATAATAGTAATGTGATTCCTTCATAAATCCTATCATTTGATTCCTTTCATGAGATCAATATTATGCACTTTTTGAGCCTTTCTTGTTTAATCATATGCGAATCTATTAGCTCATTTCTTTACATAACTTCTATTCGCATATACTTTGTTGAGTGTTTGAACCCATAAGATCAGTGTACTATTAAGAGTGAATCTTGTGAGGAATAGAGTTGAAGCGAATTCAGATTCTTAACATTAGGTTTGGGGGAATTAATATTGATATATATTTTTTTTAGTATTGGAGTATGCACTTGTGATGCGAAACTGATTTGCATGATGAATCCTTAATGTGTTAAGATGATTGGATAAACTTATGTATGAGCATCGATTATAAACTGAGAATAAACTGAAGCATAAGAATTTTTGTTAAATTAAGTTTGTAGTTTTTATTTGTAACATTGTTATTTGTCGTTTTAGTTTTTCTTTTAGTTTGATGTTTGTGGGAATCATCACTTAAAACCCTCACGAGACTTTAACTCGTCCACTAGGGCAACCTAGGGGTTTAATGGCTTGTTGCATAGGCTAAATGCAACCGTGACAATCTACGGAAGTGATTTAGGTTAGTATAGTTTAATTTTAGTTTTGCTAGAGGACTAACAAAATGTAGGTTTGGGGTATTTGATGAACACAATTTTGACTTATATTTTGTTATGTTTTTAAGCATTCATTTTATGTTTTATTTTATTATTTTCGTGTTTTGGAAGGTATTTATGTGTTTTGTAGGTTTTTGGACTCTTAGAAGAATATTGGATTGAATGACACAAAAAGAGAGAAAATGGAGCAACAAAAGCTAGAGAATGTAAGGCTTACATTGGAATTCAAAAACTATGTAAGGGTTACATACAAGACAAAAGCAACGCGCGCCGAGGCATGAAAAACCTGCGCCGAGTCGAGCGTGCCAAAACTGCCCAGAAACCCTAAAACGCGTGTTCCACTTCATTCCTCCTATAAATACCACATTATATCTCTCCCAAACATAAGTCTTCACATCAAATTTCTTCCTACCCTTTGCTGCTACTGCAGCAAGGGTTTTCCACCCAAAATCAACCCAAAATCAAGAGGAGACCCTCCATTGTTGAAGCTACTCCAAGGATTTGAGAAAGAGGATCAACCAAGTTCAAGGAATTGGAGCTAGAGGATTCATTGGGGTATTTTTTTAGTGTAATATCTTTTTCTTCTCTGATTTTGTGGTTTGCCTCCATGACTAAATTGATTGACACCAATTTAGTTATAGCTTGCTAATATATGTATTTTGGAATTTTAGTATTGCTTCCAATGATTGGAAGAACAATTTTGTAATTTAATTATATATGATTGGATTTATTTCTTGTTCATGTTCTTATTATTTTCTGATTGTGAATTAATGGTGGACCAAACCTTAGTTTGTAATTAGGAAGAATATTTTAGAATTAGGCATTAGAAACGCCATCTTTGCTTAATTGTGCATTATGAACAAGAGCCTAAATTGATTGCATTGATTTGTGTTAGTTTAGGTGGTTAGAATTATTTCCTTGAGCTAATTCCAATTAGTTAATTAACGGTCCGGATCAAAGAAGTTAATTAGTTGATTGTAGTGAAAATTGCCATTGATTTGGGATTTTCTAGGTTTAGGGGAAAAATCATTAAATCCAACTTTTAATTGAATGCTTAATTTGTTTTTGCCATGAATGGATAGCGAACTAAAATTCCCATTTACATCCATCATCCCACTTTGGTTGTGATTACTTTTATTTTCATTTTATTTTAGTTTTGTTTAATTTAATACCGAATTTACAATCTGTTCTTCAACCGACAATTGTTAGAATGTTTTAGGATTGTTTGTTCAACTATATAAGAAAATAAATAACGTTTTAGAACCACCGCAATTCCTTGAGAGACGATCTTGGGAGTATACTTATCACTCATTACAAGTGATTCGTGCACTTGTGAGCTTTTTATAAAATACAAAATTTGACTATCAAGTTTTTGTGCATCATCTAGGCAAAAGCCATCTTTACCTTTTAAAAGGGCAATGAATAAAAGTAACAGCTTGTTAGAAGTTATTCATAGCGATGTATGGGGTCCTGCTCCTTTACTATCATCAAATGGCTTTACATGGTATGTTATCTTCATGGATGAATACTCACGGTATTGTTGGATATATTTTCTCAAAGAAAAATCTGGAGTGAAACAAGCATTTATTTTGTTTAAGAAACAAGCAGAACTGCATACAGGAAATCAAATTAAAATGTTTCAATCAGATGGTGGAGGAGAGTTCGATGCTTTGAATGGTTTCTTAGCCAATGAAGGAATCCAAAGACTTATATCTTGTCCATATACTCCTCAACAAAATGGAATGGCTGAGAGAAAGCATAGGCAGGTGACTGAAATTGGGCTGTCTATTTTAGCTCACAGTTCTATGCCTTTAAAATTTTGGGATGAAGCTTTCTATACTGCAGTATACATTATGAACAAACTGCCCTCCTCAAGCCTATCCTTTCAAAGTCCTTTACAAATGATATATGGAACTACACCTGATTTTGAGATGCTAAAAACTTTTGGTTGTAGGTGTTATCCTTATATGAGACCATATAATCATCATAAGTTTGATTTTAAGTCTCAACCCTGCACATTTGTTGGCTATAGCAGCTTTCATAAGGGATATAAGTGCTTAACCAGCCTTGAAAAGATTATTGTGTCACGACATGTTGTGTTTGATGAAAATTACTTTCCATTTTCCATGACTTGTTCAAAGTCAGGTCCAGAAAAGGTATCAGCTATTACTACAGTTTTACCTGTCATTACAACTGATCATCAGCCATTACCTGTCATTACAACTCATCAACAGCATACTCAACTGTCTGATACTGAATGCAATCTCAATGGTAACTCTGGAATCATTTCTTCCTCTTCTACTTCTGAGCAAGAAAGGTTACTCAGTGATCAATATGAGAACAATAATCCTCTTGTCATCCCTTGCAGCAACAGTACAATTCCCTTAAATGAGAATGAATCAGCTCGAGATATAAATGAATGTCATCCTTCTCAACTAACCACTACCAATACTCATGTGATGCTTACACGATCCAAAGCTGGCATTAGAAAGCCCAAAGTATTCATTGCAGCTAACATCTTCAATGTTCCCAAAACTGTTAAAGAAGCTCTAAAAGATAAAAGTTGGTTCAGTGCAATGAAGGATGAATTTGATGCTCTTATGCGTAACAACACATGGACACTTGTGCCTCCACCTTTAGGGAGAAAAATTATTGAGAATAAGTGGTTGTTTCGAGTAAAAGAATTGGCAAATGGGGAATTAGACAAGCTCAAGGCCAGGGTGGTTTCCAAAGGATATCTGCAAGTGGCTGGATTTGACTATGTAGAAACTTTCAGCCCTGTAGTTAAATTTGGAACTGTAAGAATTATCCTCACCATTGCTTTACATTTTAAATGGCCACTGCGCCAGGTAGATGTAAACAATGCATTTTTGAATGGAACAATTACTGAGGAAGTCTTCATGAAACAAGTTCCTGGCTTTGTTAATCAGCAATATCCTGGTCACGTTTGTAAACTACAAAAGTCACTATATGGGCTGAAGCAAGCGCCCATAGCCTGGTTTGACAAGCTCAATGCAACATTAGTTCAATTTGGCTTTAAGAAAAAGCAAGGCTGATGACTCTCTGTTTTCCCTGATCAAAAATGAATACAGATTATATGTCTTGGTGTATGTAGATGATATCATAGTGACAGGTTCTAGTTGCAATGAGATTGAAAAGTTCATATCTATGTTAGATACTGTATTTTCACTCAAAGACATGGGTGACTTGCATTTCTTTCTAGGCATTGAAGTGTCTTCACTCAAGAATGGATCTTTGTTCTTAAAGCAATCCAAGTATGTTAAAAACTTACTCCTCAAAGCCAATCTTAGTGATGTCAAACTTGTTGTCTCACCTATGGTATCTACTGCACAATTATCTACTCAGTCTGGAGAAGAATTCAACAATCCCTCTTTGTATCGAAGTACAGTAGGTGCACTTCAATATGTTACATTAACCAGGCCAAATATAAGTTTTGCTGTAAACAATGTCAGTCAATTCATGGATATTCCTCGTGAATCTCATTGGATTGCTACTAAACGAATATTGAAGTATCTGGCAGGAACTTTGGATTATGGAATTGAGTATAAACAATCTACTTCCTTAGCTATCAGTGGTTTTTCAGATGCTGACTGGGCTGCTTGTTTGGATACTAGAAGATCCACATCTGGTATTTGTATTTTCTTGGGAGCTAATCCAGTTGTCTGGTCTGCACGTAAACAACCAACTGTTGCACGGTCAAGTGCAGAAGCAGAATATAGAAGTCTTGCATCAGCTGCTACTGAGATAACCTGGATTCAATCCATTCTATCAAAACTTCAAATTTCCTGTCTAAAAATGCATGTGCTGTGGTGTGACAATACAAGTGCTATTGCCTTATCTTACAACCCTGTGCTACACTCAAGAACCAAGCATATTGAGCTTGATTATCACTACATCAGAGAGAAGGTTCTTATGAAGTAGCTAACTGTGCAGTTTGTACCAACCTTTGATCAAAAGGCAGATATCCTCACCAAGGCGTTACCTACTGCACAGTTTATACTTCTGCGAGACAAACTTGGTGTCACGTGTGTGCCGCCAAGTTTGAGGGAGAATGTAAAGGCTGGAGAAGAATTTGAAATATATGATGGCTGAATTCAGAAGATTGCATAGGCTTACAGCGGCAAATGAAAGGCTTACAAGAATTAATGAAATTGTGTGTAGCATATAAAAGTAAAGGCTGTTAGTTTGTTATAATGTAAAAACCGAATACCCTCCTAACCAATAAGGAGTGAGCACTAACTGAGTCCAAAGTTTGTTATAAATACCAAACATATCTCATGTAAAAAGTAAGTGAAAATAATACAATCGAGGAACAATTCAAAAAACAAAAGCATTCAGTTTCTTTCTTCTTCTTCTCTACCAGTTCTTGATTGTTTTGTGTTTATATTTTCTGGAACATTAAGTTTTCTTTATAAGTCTTCACAACTTGATGTATCCATATGGGCATCATTGTCTCCCCTATTGTTTGTATTCACCTAAACATTAAACAAAGAAAAAAATAAAAAAAAACTTTTACTTGAGTTTCTTCCCAAAAAATGTCATATTTTGGGTCATTGACTAGACCACCATTATCCATCAAATTGGATAATATACATAGTATTCCATAAATAAAAGCTTGAAAGTTTTTATGGTTATTGGGTCAAGATCATCAATAATACTCTTAAGGTTCCAAACCCTCTTCCTCCTAGTGGAGGCACCTAGATTCTTATTTAAGAAATAGAAATTTTCAACACCAAAATTTTGCTTAAAAGCCAATTCAAATGAGTCGGTTAGAACTTCTTTCAAGAACTTGCACTCCTCAAGCTCATTGTCAAAGTCTAACTCATAGCTCATATCGGCATCAACACAAAATTCCATGTTTTTTATGATTTTGAAGGTCACTAGCCTATTTAAACTCCTCATGGTGAGCTTCCTTGAGTTTAAATTGAAGTTTTGTACCTCGGTGGTTGTGAGTTGTATCTCCTCTTCCTTAGGAGTCTCTTTTTCCTCATATTAAGCTACTACATGCTCTTTAAGTGTATCCTTGGGTTCATCTTCTATCACATGCTTAGGATCATCCATATTCTCCACTCCCTCATGTACTTCACCCGAATTAGTTGTATCCTCATGGTTGAAGCCTTAGGTATGAGTGAGGTTGTAAGATAAATTTTGTTGTTGCTTCCTTATGTCATGATCTAGCCTCTCTATTTTTGTCCTTCTTTTTTCCATTTGACCATGAGGCTTTGCATTAATTCCATGCATGATTTGAGATCATTCTCATTGGATGATTCTTTCCCTTGTGCGGGTGGTTGTGGATGATGGTAGTACTTCATTACGTATGTTGGCCAAGTAGAAGGTGTTTCCTCTTAATTGTAGTTCCAAGAGTTGTTGAAGTGTGAATTTGATGGGTTCAGATTGATGCAGACATTATTATAGATGTGATCCCCTCCATGCAATATATTTGTATGTAGTGGGTATTGTATAGGTTGAGCAGATATGTAAGACCTCAACGTAAATAGATTAGCATGTTCTTGTATAAAGAGTTTCCTCACAGTACTAACCTGCTCAATACATGCTATGAGGTTGTTTGTCTCTTCAATTATTACCCTTGCATCCACAAGCTTTTAATACTCAACAAGATTCATCGCCTATCTATTAACACATGCAAAACTGAAGAAGAAAAAGATTATGCAGTAAAAAAGATAAAAATAACTAAAGTTATGTTAGAATAAAGAAAAAGTTAATAAAATGACAAGTATCCAAAATATTATGTTAGTAAATGGAAAAAATAATAATAAAATAATACAAAAGAACATAAATAAAAGTAGTAGCAAATAAAAAAATCAATCAATTCGTAAGTACGCTTAAATTAGTGAAAGAAAATTATGTTAGTGGAAAGAAAATAAAAGCAATTAAGAAAGAAAGAAAGAAAAATTCTATATGTATTTTTTTTTTTTAAATTTTATGCCTAAATTAGTTTCGATAAACCCTGATAACGATATCAAATCATAAATTAATGATAATCCCTGTTAACAGTGCCAAAAATTTGACACAAAATTTTGCAAGTGCACAGATAAATGTACAAGTGATAAGTATTGAAAGATAAAGTTGTCGTACCCATGAAGATTATATTAATAAGAAACTGAATACCGAACTACAGTTATACTAAACTATTTTATGAGTAAAAATAATAAAAATAACAAAAATCTAATATTTACACTTCTTGATTCAACACAACCACTTTAACTAATTAAGCATAATAGAGTCATAGGAATCTACTATCCTCAACTTCCTACACATGAATTAATTTACCATCTCAAGCAATTGCTAACCAAATTATATAATCAATTGACTCTAACCTATGCATGCATTCATTTCTAAAGTAAAATACACATTTCTAAAGTAAAATACACACAATTTAGTAATTTAACTTAATCACACTTTTATGCCAATTATATAACTTTACTACTCATTACAAACATCAATTATAAATCACAAACACAAGAATCATATCTCTCAGCCTAGAAACCATGTATGTTATTCAATCTCGACAAATAATTAAATACTTCTTTCAAAGCTACCTAATTGCATATATGATATAATTGTTAAGTAGATAATTAATGGCCTACAAATCAAATCAAATAATATAATATAATTTAATTGTAATCACAATGGAATGGAAAAACTAAACTAATTCATTGTATAAATAAATTGAGTTCAAGAGGATTCTAATAACAAGTTTAGCTATTCATAATCATATTCAATAAAATCCCAAAATAATAAGAAAATACAAGAGAATATATAAAATATAAAGGGTAGAGAAAGATAAAACCAATCTCCACCTATCACAGAGGAAACTAATCTCTCCCGACTATCATTCAAGTGGACCTAAACTCCAACACCTTCAATCTTGAATCCTTCTCTTAATTTAACTCATTTTCTAAATTGTTGTCTCTTTCTCTAATTATTTAGGTTAGTGTAGAAAATTGTTGAATATTTGTTTGGCTGCTAAAAGGTCTATTTATAGGCTGAGTATTCTAGGTTACAAACAATTGTAGTTCAAGTAGGAAACTTGTCAAAATAGGAGATTAGAAATTTGGCATGTTTCACGCACAAGAAAATAATGTGTGGCATGGCATAAAATAATTCACTTTGCGGCCTAAATTGCTAAAAATTCCTAAAAAGTATGCGCGTGCTGCCTAAAACTGTGAACTGTGGCCTAGGGGCCTCAGATTGAAGTGTAGAAACACGGGTCGTGGCTTAACTTTTTCTTCACCACAGCTGAAATTTTTGCTGCAACATTGCCATAACATTTATGTTGCAATTGTGTATTGACTTCACATCATGTGTCATTTGACTCGTTTTTCCTGCTTTTGCTACTGTTTTACCTATATTGGCACAATTAAACATAAATCAGGCCATTTTCGTGATTTTAAGCACAAAACAAGACAAATAACTAGCATGAAAATAGCTAAATAACTCTACAAAATTATCATTTGGATTGGTACTTGATTTAGTATATCACATTAATTTGTATAATATTTTTATTTTACTTCATTTTGTACATAGTTTTGTATCCAAGTTAACCACCTTTAGCAGAAAGGGAATCTCTTTCAACAATGAAAGAGGTAGAGCACCTATCTCAAAAGCCAAGCGCGCTGCAACTCATAACGCCAACAACTTAGCACTCAAAATGGAGTCTACATGAGTGACTCTAATAACTCGCGCCTTAACACAGACCTAAGTGGTTTTGCACAATCAAATCAAGACCCGAGAATCTCATTTCCATATACCAAGCGGCATCACAATTAACCTTCAAAAAATTAGGAGGAGGCAATTGCAATAAAGGAGATGAAACTTGAAATGCTACAAATGCCATATCTCTATGTCACGCATAAGAAAAGCATGTTACATGAACTACTTGTGAGCAAGAGCACCTTTCAGACCAAGAACCCTATTACTTTGATCCTTCCAAATAGGCCATAGGGTGCAAAAAAACACATAAGTCAAGTTTGGAGAAATTAGTCAAATGATAAGTCAATCATTCATAAAATGGCATAGTAGGTGGAACCCTAGTTTGCACCTTGAAACCATTTTGTTCCCAAACTTTTGAAGCGACCTCACAACACAATAAAGCATGTAAAACAGTCTCCAAATTTTAGGAGCAGCACAAACGCTCTCTAGATATTGGAACACAATGTGTAGAAATCTTGTTGAAGGTAGGGAGAATTTTATGGGTCACCCGCCATATAAAAGTCTTCACCCTAGATGGAATCTTTTGCCCCCAAAATACTTATCCATGGAAAATGATGCTAACCCCTGAGATTAGAATCAACATAAAATTTTTATGCACCCATAAGAAGATTAGTTCTAATAATTAAGTTATATGAACTTTTAACATATATGAGAGTTTCATACGTCGGAACAATTGCACAAAGGTGAATTAAACTTTCGACCTAAATCGGTAATCATGACTTAGAAGGGAGTGGATACACCAACCCAAGGAATCTTTTTGTGAGCTCTATATAACCTTGGCTAAGCATGTCTCAAGACATGAAATAAGCAAATAGCACAGTTGAAAACAACATGCTTAAATCAACATGCATATAATAAAGAACAATATGCAGTACATACACTAGTGACATTGTGCCTTATAGGCTCTTGTCTAGACAAGCACATGCAATAGAAAAGCATTAAGCATACATGTGAATCAGGTAGACATACAGTGAAATCAATAGAAGATTTTCAATCACTTCAAGACCACATATGTGGGAACATATTTGATAAATGATGATTGTACTCTCACAACAAATGATCATGCATAACACAACATGTAACATGGTAAACCTACTTAGCCTCCAATCCTTAGTGGTAACATCCATGGATTGCTTAAGGCAGCTACTCAGTAGTAAATTCACTAAAGAAAATAAAAAATTAATTTAACTCGATAAGGTAAAACGCTTATATCTCTATCTGTTGGGACTGTCTGTCCTAACTGCCTAGGTTGCTCTTGTTAGTTGTCTACACTGGTACTGTGATCCAAGTTCGTCCCTGAAGCTCCTACACCAAGTGATGTGATTGAATATTGATGGCTCATCCAAATACTATCATTCTTGCAACACCTAGTCGACACACACCAACACATAGGTTCCTTATCTATGCAAAAAGTTGCAACACTCTGCCAAAACATGGTAAACTTTTGTCACAAGAAACTCAAGATATTACTTAAGATATGTGGCTCTTCCTAGCTAGATCTGTAGCCACCACACGGCAATTCAACTCTCATCAAATTCTCACTCAATCTCACATTTTTACAATACCCAATTGTTTGAAATATAAGAGAGACTCATTTGTGTTGTCATCATCCTAAGATGATATTGTTTCCCAAAAGTCGACAATTAGAAGGAAAATCGAACAAAAACATACCAAAAAATGAATTGGGAAAGCCCGAAAATACTTGGGCTAGGTTCCCCACTTCTTGGCCAACTAAAACAAGAAAGAAGGTTAATATTTAAAGAGAAAATGGAAACCTCGCAACCCCTACCTTGACCCCCCAAGGGAGAGAAAATGGGAAAAAAAATCTCATCATTCCCTCACTGGCCACCTATGTGAACCCTAGATGAGAGACAAAGTTCACATGTCACAAAAAGGATTACAAAGAAAAGCCTAAGTGTTAGAAAGTGGGATACCTCCAAGAGTGGTGTCGAGACCCCTACACTTACGCAATTCTCATGGAAAATAAGTCATGTTACCAAGATCTCAAAATCATCATTGCAAACAACTAAAAATCACATCGTTGATGGACTAGAATCGTCACTCGAGTCGAGACTCCTTATCTAGAACTTTGCCAATCAAGGTGCACGGAATGAACTATCCTCTAGGTGGACAACCCTCTGGCAGAACGCTGATGAGTGCTCGAAAAGCACTAATATTTCGTGATTAATTGTGCGTAATTGATTCATATATAGATTTATTATGATTATTATTTCGATTATTTTCATAAATCTATCCATTCGGAGTCACGGGTATATTTTAGTGCATTTCAGGTGTTTTTAGCGTCAAATGAGTCAAATGATGAAATCACGCAAAGACGGGACACCTACGGCGCTCGGATCACAAGTTACGGGCTAATCAAGACAAAATATGTAAGCCTTACATATAGTGCCATCACATATGTAAGGGGGGACGTGAACAGAAGGAAATCATTGCGCGCCGCGGCGAGAGAATTGCATGCCGCGGCGTGAGGCTCTCGGGTTGAATTCTGGAAAACAATGAAGCATCGCGCGCCGCGGCGGGAGAATTGCATGCCGCGGCGGGGAGCTCTCGGGTTTTTGCATATTTTTCAGAAATTGTGTTGCGCCGCGGCGGGGAAAATGCATGCCGCGGCGCGCCTATTCCTATGGCACATAGGATTCGTGTAAACCCTTACATCTATAAAAACCCCCTTAGAGTCCCCCTTACATACATCTCGAAATAACTTGACCAACTCATACACAACTTTTCCTCTTCTTTGCGACCCAAACACGACATTCAATCAGCTTTGAGAGCGTTGCCACACTATAACGAAGCGAGAGATACCATTCTAAGGATTCAAGGAAGCCAAAGACGATCGAAGATAAAGCTTACGGAGGAGTAGATCAACCGATCCATAAGCGGTATTAAGATTTAGGTTTTCCTTGTTGTTATAGAATTACTTTATCTTCTCCATTTGTTAAAGTGTATGATCATATTTTATTTGTCTATGAATAACAATATGAACATGAGCGGCTAGTTTCACTATGGATGTTTAGTTTGTGTTGCCATGTTTGCTAGGATTGTGTATGGTGTATTAAATTGATTTATGAATGAAATACCTTTTTGATTAAGAGCATGTTTAGATGTTTTATTATGAATAATCATGGACCAATTTGATATTCGTAGATAGACTGAAAAATCTGAGAATTTAGTTAGAGGAACATCACCTTAACTCTTTTCCGATACACTTAATCGAAGCTTCAAGTTAGTGACTTAGTCATAGCATTAATTTGATTGGCATATTCTCCTTGCGCATAATTTGATAGCTAGTTAATTTACCCTGACCAGAGGCGGTTAATTAGTTCATCAATAAAGAAACCTACCCCGACCAAAAGGAGTTTCTTAATTAAAAGGAAAGCCGGTAGTTTAATTCATATAGGACGTTCATGCATATCACCATACCTTTTCGATGCAAACATGGTTAACCAAGCTAAACGTCCATACATCCTCCATTGATCTTCAAATATATCTGAATTGATTGTTTAATTGCGATTTTGTTTTCGTTTAATTGCTCGTACTTTGTTCCCGTTACAAATTAAACACCTTTTTACAGTTTTACTAGCTTTAGGATTCTAGTTACTTAGAGTTTTAGTTTTACTAGAACTCTATTTAATTAGTCTTTTATTTTCATTAGAACTCTATTTAGATTAAAAAGTTAGTTATTTAAAACCACTGCAATTCCTTGAGAGACCGACCTTGGAAGTTGCTTATCACTTTACTACGAGTGATTCGTACACTTGCGAGTACACATTTTAACACATCAAGTTTTTGGCGCCGTTGCCGGGGAATTGGCGTTTTGAATAATTTTCTTTTTAACTTTTTAGAGTTTCTTAATTTTTTTTTTATTTGTTTATTTATTTTATTTGTTATCTTTTATTTATTTATTTATTTTATTTTTATTTTTATTTTATTCAAAAAAAAAAATTCAAAAAAAATCAGAAAATAAAAAAATCAAAAAAAATAGTGTTTTTAATTGCTTAATCTGTGGTGCTTTGATTTCTCTGTTGTTTTTGTTAGTTTTTGAAAGGTACCGTTCATCAACAACATCAACAAATTTTAAAATGCACCTAATCAGGCTGGATACTGAAATCCAAGAGCCAATACAAATGAAGAGCTGCATGATATGACAGACATAGAGGTATGTAGCATTTGTGGTTTATATGGGCATTATGCTAATGTTTGCACTTTTGCAGGTGATTACTATGCATCCCCTAATCCAAACTTTGATTTTAATGAGAGATGTCACCCACCTTGGAATGATCCTTATTTCAGTACCTATAATCCTGAGTGGGGAAATCACCATAATTCTTCATGGCAAGCAAACTTTACCCCACCTTATGCCCAATACAACATGCAAAGCTCAAATTCATATGACCCACCGTATGCCCAATACAACATGCAAAGCTCTAATTTTCAACCATATGACCCACCTTATGCACAATACCAAATGCAAAGCTCAAGTTTTCATCAATATCCATCTAGGGCCACCTTCGAAGAGAGCTTGAATTCTTTCATACAAGGAAGTAGAGTTTCTAATCAACCTAGGAAGCCAACCTTAGAGGAAACCTTGAATATTTTCATACAATCTACTAGTGAAAGGATGGAGTCTATAGAGGCATCAATAAACAGAATAGAAATGCAAGTTGGGCAATTAGCGGAACAAATTCAAAAACAAGAAGAGTTGCCCACTCAAATTGAGCAAGTGAAGGATGACATAATCCTTCAAAGTGGTAACAATTTTGAAAATTTTTATTTTCCTGAGACTTTTGATGATTTACCACTTTGTGTAGAAAATACAGATGGGGAGCAAGCAATTCTCAAAGAATGTCAAGCTGATGAATATCAAATTCTACAAACTTCTATGGAGAACAAGGAGGAATTATCTTCACCTCCCATGCCACACAAGGCACCTAAGACTTGCACATTCCCAATTTATTCTCTATACCACTTCCACAAAAAAATGTGTGCTGTGCTTCATGGAAAACAACTACCGAGATGGAAGGACAAGCTTAATGACATCTTAGCTCGGAAAATTGATATCACACACTTCAAGATCTTTGATGATGGTGGATAGAAAAGAATTAGCAACGTCTTGCTAAGACGTTAAAGAAAGCGCTTGGTGGGAGGCAACCCACCACATTCGGTAGTATTAACTTCTTTTCTTTTCTTTATTTTGTTTTTATTTAGTTTTACATTCTTTTATTTCTTTTTATTTTATTTTATTTTGGATTGTTTAACTTTGTTTGATGTTTTTGTGTCTTCAATTGCCTTAGTTATAATTAAAAATTGGGTTTGAATGTGAATTGTGTGCATACACTTTGAGGTTCAATATATGTTCATACATTCTTCATGAGAGAAGCGAGGAACAGTGAACCGGAGCATAGCGAGTAACGACACAATTTCATACGAAAGGGGGGTAACTTCTCACATTTTTTTTTTCTTATTTCTTTTGTTCTTCTTTTTCAACATTGAGGACAATGCAGAAAATAGGTTGGGGGTGGGAAGAATATTCCATGAGCATGAAATATGACCAATTTTTAATTTTTAACTTTGTCACTTGAATTGTTTTTAGTTAGTGTCGTGTCTACTTGATTCAATCCGGAAATCTATGATATTAACATGATTGTAATGACGATGACATATGGGAGATGTTAGATTTTTACCTAAGCAACGAAGCACATAAATGTTGGATTCATCTAATTTGAGAATTTTGTGGTACTTGTGGTAGTTTGCATGGTTAGTTTAACTATTCTGATTTGTGGAATGTATGCATGTTCATGATATGTTTTAAGTCTCAACAATCTCTAGAACTCATTTGAAAACACGTTGAAGCGAAATAATAGAAACAAATGCCACTTAGAAAATGATTTAGGCCATCTTTGGACCGTTTGAACTTTTCATGCTTTCCCGAAATATTTTATCAATAGCACACCCTTGAACTCAACATTGACATACATTGTACTACCCTTAGTGATAAGAGTACTCGATGTAATATTTGATTTTCATGAGCAATTATGTTATATTTGTCTTGCTTCATCAAAAAAAAAAAAAAAAAAAAAAAAAAAAAATTTTGATGATCGAAATAATAAGCAAGAATAAAGAAGAAAATCAAGCAAAAGATCCAAAGGACATTTGAAGTTAAGGGAGGATGAAAAGAACATTTGGTGAAAAAAGTTGAAAATATGCTTGTGAAATAAAAAGTACTCTTATCATATGAAAACATCATTTTTGTACTTTCATTATCACATACCTAGCCACAACTTTACAAGCTTAATGAAGTCCTATTGATTCTAGGTAGTTTAGTTTCTATATTAGTGGAGATGAGTTTGAAAAATGAGCATATGGAGTTTATAAGTGCAAAAATTCACTTTCATATTTTACTTGCACATTTATGAGATATTGAAATTTAATCTATGAATATCATGCATGACACGGTCAGATAGTGTAACTAACGGGTTTGTGGTTTGATTGGTTGTTCAAAATTCGATTACCATGATGAGTTTGATGTTTGGACTGTTTTTGAGCTTAGGTGATGTTTAACTATTTCATGTATCATTCGTTGTTAACAATTTTTGAGACGTATGCATGGATTGATTCAAGTATTGTTAGAGTCTTTATTAGTTTTGAGTCTTTATTTGTGTCAATTACGATGTTTGTGGGTATCATCACTGGAAACCCTCACGAGACTATAACTCGTCCACTAGGGTCACCTAGGGGTTTAAAGGCTTGTTGCATACGCTAAATGCAACCGTGACAATCTACGGAAGTGATTTAGGTTAGGTTAGTTTATTTTCTTTGTTTTGATTTTAGTTTTTAGATCGCTTCACTTGCTAGAGACTAGCAAGAAGCTGGTTGGGGGTTGTGATGAGTGCTCGAAAAGCACTAATATTTCGTGATTAATTGTGCGTAATTGATTCATATATAGATTTATTATGATTATTATTTCGATTATTTTCATAAATCTATCCATTCGGAGTCACGGGTATATTTTAGTGCATTTCAGGTGTTTTTAGCGTCAAATGAGTCAAATGATGAAATCACGCAAAGACGGGACACCTACGGCGCTCGGATCACAAGTTACGGGCTAATCAAGACAAAATATGTAAGCCTTACATATAGTGCCATCACATATGTAAGGGGGGACGTGAACAGAAGGAAATCATTGCGCGCCGCGGCGAGAGAATTGCATGCCGCGGCGTGAGGCTCTCGGGTTGAATTCTGGAAAACAATGAAGCATCGCGCGCCGCGGCGGGAGAATTGCATGCCGCGGCGGGGAGCTCTCGGGTTTTTGCATATTTTTCAGAAATTGTGTTGCGCCGCGGCGGGGAAAATGCATGCCGCGGCGCGCCTATTCCTATGGCACATAGGATTCGTGTAAACCCTTACATCTATAAAAACCCCCTTAGAGTCCCCCTTACATACATCTCGAAATAACTTGACCAACTCATACACAACTTTTCCTCTTCTTTGCGACCCAAACACGACATTCAATCAGCTTTGAGAGCGTTGCCACACTATAACGAAGCGAGAGATACCATTCTAAGGATTCAAGGAAGCCAAAGACGATCGAAGATAAAGCTTACGGAGGAGTAGATCAACCGATCCATAAGCGGTATTAAGATTTAGGTTTTCCTTGTTGTTATAGAATTACTTTATCTTCTCCATTTGTTAAAGTGTATGATCATATTTTATTTGTCTATGAATAACAATATGAACATGAGCGGCTAGTTTCACTATGGATGTTTAGTTTGTGTTGCCATGTTTGCTAGGATTGTGTATGGTGTATTAAATTGATTTATGAATGAAATACCTTTTTGATTAAGAGCATGTTTAGATGTTTTATTATGAATAATCATGGACCAATTTGATATTCGTAGATAGACTGAAAAATCTGAGAATTTAGTTAGAGGAACATCACCTTAACTCTTTTCCGATACACTTAATCGAAGCTTCAAGTTAGTGACTTAGTCATAGCATTAATTTGATTGGCATATTCTCCTTGCGCATAATTTGATAGCTAGTTAATTTACCCTGACCAGAGGCGGTTAATTAGTTCATCAATAAAGAAACCTACCCCGACCAAAAGGAGTTTCTTAATTAAAAGGAAAGCCGGTAGTTTAATTCATATAGGACGTTCATGCATATCACCATACCTTTTCGATGCAAACATGGTTAACCAAGCTAAACGTCCATACATCCTCCATTGATCTTCAAATATATCTGAATTGATTGTTTAATTGCGATTTTGTTTTCGTTTAATTGCTCGTACTTTGTTCCCGTTACAAATTAAACACCTTTTTACAGTTTTACTAGCTTTAGGATTCTAGTTACTTAGAGTTTTAGTTTTACTAGAACTCTATTTAATTAGTCTTTTATTTTCATTAGAACTCTATTTAGATTAAAAAGTTAGTTATTTAAAACCACTACAATTCCTTGAGAGACCGACCTTGGAAGTTGCTTATCACTTTACTACGAGTGATTCGTACACTTGCGAGTACACATTTTAACACATCAAACGCCACCATTAGACAATAGCCTATCATGTAATGCCACCACAGACAGCACCTCATTAGACAATACATGGCCAGACAGCATCCCCTAGATGACACATGGCCGAATGGATTCCCTTCGGGCTGCACATGGCTGGATGAGGCCCCTTCAAGCTACACACGGCAAAACAAACCCCTTACGGGTGGCACATGACTGGACAAACCCCCTCTAGATGGCATATGGTCAGACACACCTCCTTCAGGCGACACATTGCCTGACAAACCCCTTTTTGGTGGCACATGGCCAAACAAACCTTCTCCAAACAGCACATGGCTGACCATGTCGCCTCCGATCGGCACCTTGTCAACCATGACCTCTTTGGTCGGCACTCCATTGGCCACACCACCTCTGATCGACACTCTGCTAGCCATGCCATCTAAATTTGGCACTCTGCCAACCACGTTACCTCCGAATGGGCCCTCATTCCTCCACTCGGCCACTATTGCCCTCCATCCATCATGATCCACCCTCGTGTGCACCCACAGTAGCAAGTGCGTATCTATCCTCCCATCCTCCGTAATGGAGTAAAATTGATGCCTCCAACACATAGTAGCACAAGTATAGGTACAAAATGCTTACTAAGGATTGGTGGTAGGAAAGGTATCCAAGTACAACTTTTCACTTTGAGAAAGTGAAAAGTAAAGGCTCTGAAAGGATCCTAACACCCATATATCTCCACACAGACTTAAAAGAGTCTAACAAGCATGCCTTTTCCATACAGAAAGTGAAAAACACCTTATAGCTCTAGGGTTGACTTTTCTAAATGAAACTTTGACTTTGACACATCTCCCACACTAGAACTCCAATTGAAAATTCGGAAGTATTGCCTGTAATGGATAACCACCGCACACGTTTTTGTGGTCGAATGAGATCTAAGTTTCTCCAACCCCGTCAATGGAACAACGCACAAGAGTGGGCCACAAATCACCAACATGACTTAAAGGACCACGTGTTTTGGTATCGACAAAATGACAACCAGACCTCCTACACCACACAACCGAGCCCAGGAGGCCTAGGGGGCTAATGTTGGGCATAAAATAACACACACCAAATCAAACTCTCCCATTGATCCTACTCGACAAAATGGTCTACGGTCCAGCTCAAGGAATGTTGAGTAAGCAGATAAGTCCAATTGCTAGGTAAAAGACCATCAATAACTAAGCGCTGAATATTCCGTAATTATTCGATAAGAGATAACCTTCGATGTCAAGATAAGTCTATCTTTTTGGGTAAGTAACCAACAACAGATACATCTCCTCCCCTATATATATGCACCTTGTACAAATTCATAGACATGTCTTATGTTAATAATGACATAATCAATATACACACAGCTCCTATATTCTCTTTATCTACATTTCTTCTCCTTATTATCATAGAGTTTAGGCTTAGGTCTTCTCTATCATTGCCATTACTCGAACTGACTTAAGCATTGGTTGAAGGTCCTAATGTGTTTTCTTTGTTAGCACTTCCACAGTAAGAAGAAGTGCACTCCCATTCTGATGTTAACAAAAAGTGGCATCAACAGAAGTACCAACTTAACAATCTAGAAACAAAACCATGAGCACCATCAACATCTATAAAGGGAACCATAATGAACAATGAAATACAACCTCAAAGAGCATCATACCCTTGGGGGAAATGCTAAGACTTCTAAAATTCAATAGTCTATGATATTCATTACAGAAATATTATGAATTCTATACAACAATAATACATATCAATGCCTTATATAGGAGTACACATTATATAGACTCACTAGTAGTATACACTATACATTCACAACTAAGTACATAAAACTAATACACTACATCAAGGTATAAATTATTATATAGTCTAATAGCCCCCTTTCAAAGTAATGAAGCTGACAAGATCTTCATTAGTTTGGAAAACATAGGAAGAAATTGCAGAACATCATGATAGTGATCCACACTAGAAGAAGTGGGCAACATTCAAACCTATTTCACACAAGAACCAATCCATATTATTGAGCTCAAGGGATGGAAAACAGGTTGCATTGGTGGAGGTATACCATTGATGAATTCCCTAAGAAACCAAAGGCCACAACATAGCTCACAAGTTGAGCATGTCACTGACAATGACAATAAAACACTCATAGGAGAAACATAAGCAACATTCTAAAAAACTAATCCATGAGTCTGAATGATTGAAATATATATTGAAACACCAACATTCAACTCATCAAAAGAGTTTTGAACATACACATTGGTGGTGGCTGTGGTAATACATCCATAAAAGTGTAGAGCAATGTTGGATGAAAAACTGGTGAAACACCACATAAACTTGAAAGAAATACTAAAACATCAACACTTGACTCACTAAAAAAGTTATGAACTTGAAATCGCTCAAACACTGGTAGTGCTGGTAGCAAAAACATTCGTAGAAGACAATATATGTCATTTAACTTTATTGACAAAGAAACACTGGCAAGAAAAACAGAAGCAACATTCTAAAAAACAACCCCAAGAGTCTAAAGAAAACTTGAAAATACCAACATTCAAATAACCGATAGAAGTCTAAACATTATGCTAGTTAGACACTGGTGGTAGTGGTAGTGATACATTTGTAAAAGCATGCAACAACACTGGATGAAAAACTAGAGATGACACCACATCTCTATACGAAATATTACGAAGATTCTTGATCATTATCAAAGAATCAACACAAACAGAAACTGCTTCACAGTATCATGAACATATTTTTCAGAAAAACTTGAACAAATCTTAGCATCAATTAAACAACTCTTTATCTTGTTCCAATTCTTGGCCTTGTTAACTCTATTTCCATTAGAGAAAGATTGGACCAAGGCATTCGGGTCCCTTCAAATGCTTGGTGTTAATAACCTAGGTGCTTGATGTTAATGAGATACTATTGCAGATGATTCTAGGTTTTGGCTCACCCACATCGACCTCTTCAATGTAGAGAGATTCAGCTTCATTATGCTACCATGCCCTAACAATGTTCCCAACCCTTATGTCAACCATATTGGCGATATCCAATATATTCATAGGTGAATCTTCTTTGTTGTCACTAACATTGGTACTCTGTGTAGTGGCTCGCTCAGTGACTTAACATCTCACAAGCAGGTAGCCTTGTAAAATGATTGACGTGAGTTTAAGAATATGCTTCTTGCTGAAAATGGCAATGATAGTGTAGGCGTCACCATTGGTTGTTGGTTCATATTATCATAAGTATAATGATAATGATGATTGATTGTACCATTTAGGCGGAGGTAAGTAAGCGAATGATTGAAGGAGCAAGTGGCCATGGAGGAAAGTAAAAGCAAGCGGTTGCCCCTGCCACGTTTCAACAGGTTCACTGCCGTATGCCTACCGTGCCCATCTATAACCTTCAACTTTTATGGGATATGTGATTGAAGTATTGAATCAATTATTATCCTTGTTGAATGATGAAGATGATGAATCAAGAAGAATGCTTCATCCTCCTCAGTATCATACCGTCTTTGCAAGGATGAGACTGGATGTAAAAGAAGGGCATAAGATATGATGTCATTTCTCGTTTAGAAGCCACCGGACACACTTTTTGAAAGCAATGGAGAAATACTCTCTAAAGCACAACAAAAAGGGGGTGGATGAACAAAGAAAAAATAGGTCTATTTCTTGGGTGTTTCTCAAAACGAAAGAGGCAATGGATTTATGGATACCATACTCATAGATCTTGAAGGATCTTTAATGCTCTGATACCATTCTAGAATTCAATAATCTATGATATTCATTATAGAAATATTATGAATTTTATACGACACTAATACACATCAATGCCTTACATAGTAACACACAGTAAACAGTCATCAGTCATAATTAAACACATACCACTAATACACTAAATTAAGGTACATATTATTATATAGTCTAACAAAGACTATTACTCAAATGTAAGTTGGTGGTGATACGACATAGGATGGACGGAGGACTAAGTTAGTAAAGCCAGAAAAACAAGAGTACCAGAAACCATAGATCCAAGATGGATACTAATAAAAGTGCTCAAAAACACATAAGAGAAAAACCCTGACAAATGGGGAAAGTGGCCAAGAGAGGTAAATCCTTATTCCAAGAGAGAAGATTAGTTGAAACTAAGTGAAAATCATCGAAAAAAGTAATAATTGGTATTGATTGGGGAAGGATTAGAAGGCGCTTACATAGGTCCTATAATTTTAATTTAAGTATCATGTGCTAGTCACATTTCCAATTTTTTTCTGGCGTATATATAAATCATGATAACTTTATAGCCCCATTAGAAGGTTTTTGGAGCCCATATACGTGGTTACATTATTAAAGTTTAGAGATATTTTTATCAACAATCCCCTTCTATCTTTCCTCTTTAGAAATTATTGTTGCTAAAAAAGAGAACCTGTAATCATGGTCAGAAGGATGTGGAACCCCCTGAAGGTGGCTGCGTACAACCTCCGACACTTGTGGTAATATATACCATGCACTTTATGCGACTAAGGTATGAGAGTAGGGTTTAGGTAATTATAAGAGCATATGTAGAATACTACGTATGATCCTAATAGAATTTGTATTACCTCAAAAAACGAGTCTTTGTTCATTTAGAATTGTAATAAGCTTGTACCATTTATATTTGGATAAGGATGGGACTTGATGGAGGCTAAGAAGTAAGTTTAGGATGAATCCTACTCTTAGTAAAGCTCTTGTATTACCTCAAAGAGATGATGTAGGTTCGTGGCTGGGAAATGCTCTTGTGTGATCTTGACAATTAACTTCTCATGTCCTACAAAATAATTCCTTTGGGCTCTTCGAGTTTACTGAAGTTGAAAGGATGTTTCCTTTTAAGTCCATAGAGGTTCCTTGAGGTGGTAAAACAACTTCTTTGAGGCGAGATGATCTTGGGGAGATCCATGCCTGAGGTTCTTTAGGTCCTCTTGAGCTAATTAAGCTCTACTTGGTTTGGTGGAGATGTTGGTGAGAAATTCACCATATACAGTTTGCCTTCTACTTCCTAGGCTCGCATGAACGATGAGGTTAAGAAGAAAGGTGTCTAATAAGATGATAGACATGCCTTTGTTTCACACCATTATTGCATTGGAGGTAATACCTACCTATCTTATGCTGGTTTTAAACCATTGAATTCTATCGCCATGTTAAATTGATTTGAGTCATTATTCTTTTTTTGAAAAATTTTGTCAATTTTTATTCATGTGAGCGATTGTTAAAAAAATAAGGTTTATAGTTGAGCAACACCCACAGTGATATGTCATATTGGGCATTATTTTTAGTAAGATTTATTTAATATTAGTGGATGGTATTGATTGCTTTAAATTCTGCTTCATGAGAGTTACAAAATCAAATATTTACATGATCAAATGATATTGAAAGTGAATGAGTAATTGAATCTCTCAAAATTCACTAATTGATATGGGAAATTTTGAAGTTTTTTTCGTCCCAAGTGGGAAAGAAAACTTCATATTGAAGGCTATATACACCAATGCACTTTCATAATGTGATAGGCTGGTATTGCTAGAAGTCTCTCTTCACGGGAGACCCAGCTTCAACTAGCTTGTAGTATATATTAACAAAATATTAGTCATTTATTAAACATATAAGAACTTATAATTACAAAACCAAAGTACAAACAATAAAATGATACACAACATCATCAGAGTGACTCAAATTATTGAAAATGAGAGTCATATTTTGTTACAGAAGAAGACAAGGTCAACATTTGATTAATAGTTTTAGCCCATGTCTTGTAACGATGACAATCATCACCTATGTCTAGCTTGAATATTCCCTTACTTGTTGTTAACACAATGAGATAGCAAGTAATGTTTTCTTCTACTTCTGAATCCTTGTATAGCTCAGCATGAAGGTCCAATATGATGCCTAATAAAAACCACAAAAATCATATTCATTAAAATAATTTATTTACCCCTTAAAACTTCATGAGTAATATAATCCAATGGAAATATTAAACAGAGTACCCACTTTCTTTCTTATTTTGAAACAGATTAAGCTTCCTCTGCTGAAGAACTACCTGCAATGTTTTGAAGAATTGAAACTTCAGCCTAACCTATTGCCATGCCTCTCTATAATGTTCAACCATGCTTACTGGAATTTAAGTTATAAGCAAAAAGCTATATTTCCTTGGATTAGTTATTTCTCATGAATTACCTGCGTCCAAACATGGACATTATTAAGAGTATTTAGATGCTCCAATTTGGTGGAAATTTACATAAATTGAGAAAAATTGGCGTGACCAACGCCCAGGATACATATTCGAAAATCTACGACTCTATGGGTTCTAACATAGGAAAGAAATACTTGGTGAAAATAATTAGGCTATTACAAGTACCTTGCCTTCACTGTTGATGATGACAGACACTAATCTTACCACGTAGTTCCCTGTTACATCAATCCATGTTAAACACAAAATCTTATAGAAAATAAAGAATATGAAAACTTAGTACTGTGAAGTTACAGAATGAATTGCATTAAATGTCATCTTGTACTCACCATCTGGTGTTTCAATGCCAAGCTGAGCACCCTTGGCAAGTGCTAATCTGCACTTCTCCAAGTCAAAATCAATTTCATGACTGTCCTCGATTGGAAGAACTGGCGCAATTTCTTGTAATCTATTCTTGCACCCTGTCCTTGCTTTTAGTGTGGTTGCTCCTTTTAATGCTGTTACATGTTTTGCACACATTCAGTCAAATATTAAAGAAACATTAAAAAGTTCACATTACTAAACTACTTATAATTATTAAGAGAACCATGGTACTATTATTTTGTAATTATGTAAAAATGAGCACTTTAGTAATGTTTTTTTTTTTTTGGATAAGGCACTTATAGTCTCTTAATTACTGAAAATGAGACACTTTTAGTTTTGCAATTATAAAATGGTGACACCTAAGTTACCATTTGTTCTGCTCATTTTCATAATTAACTACAAGACCCAAGTGCCCAATGTAACAATAATAGGAATAAAATGCTTATTTTCAATAACTACGGCACATCTACTTTACATCACCCTTTTTTCACCCAAGTTTGTGAGAGATTTTACAACTTAGGTGAAGATAGTAGGATGATATGGTTACATCTTACACATCTAGTAATTATCTGCCAAATGAATTTAGTCTTAAAATTTGTACAGCTTGAAATTTGTGGTCAAGACAATCCAATGCAGGATCTCAAGACCTAAAATCTCAAATACGCAAAATTATGCTTTATCAATAATGAGCTATAGTGATTATTGAGGTAATGTATTTACAGGTTTTGGCTGCAGCTGTGAGAGTAATTATATCATTCGCATTTGTGCTACTCATAGCTGAGCCAATTACACCTTTGAGTTGTTCTCTCTTAGCTCCCATTGCTTCTGCAACTTTTGCACACTGAGCTGCAACCAAAGCAGCTGCTGAAGCCACTGCAGCTTCCTTTGCAGAAGTTGACTCCTTTGAATTCTCATCTGCAATGGCAGAAAGTGCAGCCGCTACACCTGCTAAGGATATTGCTGCATGCACTTCTGCTCTTTGCAGCCTCTCTTCTTCTTTTCGCCGAAGCTTTATCTCTTTCAACCACTTCTTGATCGGGATACTCTTGAATGGTATTGCCTTCCATGAAACCTATACATGTGAAATACTTGTTTTTTCAAGGACAATAATTGATTATACCATAAAGTTTCTATATGAAAAGAAATATGGAAATAGCAAGTGACATAGCACAAGAAAATTTGCCAACATGAACCGCATTTGGACATGTAGAAGGTATGAAGTTCGAATCTTAATTACAAGTGTTGTGCAAGAATATATAAGATATGTTTTCCACCAACACACTCTATCATTGTATCGTCTTAGGAACTCAAACTCTTGAAATATCTTAATGTCGAATTTAGCATTTTGGGCATATGATGCTTAGTGTGTTTAAAGTACACAATCAATTACAAGTTAATAGCAATAAATTTGCCATTTGGCACTCCAAACTAAAATTTTTAGTTCCGTCTTCATATAATATATATTGACCTATTTTCCATCAGCTTAAGCTTTCTAAAATGCAGTGTAGGTGTGTGATAGCATTAATTAGCATTTAATTAAGACTGATTTAAGCCACATAAGAAGCTAACTATTGACAGAAAACATACCCATTTCTTTCTGAAATAGCAATTGTAATTCAATTCAGGATGCATCGCTTGTTGCATCCATATCCATGACTAAGGGAGAAAAAGAAGATAATATTAGTCAATAGCCAATGCTTTTGATCTTTATTTACAATATTAGATAATAGTAATATATGCTTGTTTGTCTAAACTTCTTTACCTTGACATCATTGGATTTCCATGACGGTATTGACTTTACATCTGGATCATATTCCATCTTTACAGTAGTTGGCTTGTCCAATTTCTGAGATTACAAAACTACCCTCAGCAATTTTCTTGATCTAACATATTGATGATACTTAAGAAAAAATATATATATTGAAAATTCAGCAATCAAGCAATCACTTAGACTCACCATGCTAGGATTCTTCATGTTGATTGAATTGTCTACCAGAATCATTGATTGGTCTTGTTGGAGAGCTTGCATAGCAAAATTACACCATTCATGTGAGAGAACATCCATGGTTTCTGGATTTGCCTCCGAAAGTGCAACAATGTTCAGATTAGGCTCCATTAATTCAAATGAGACCAGATTATAATAATGAATTTGGCCGATTAAGGATAAGCTGATCAAGTGTCAAATATGGAGTATGTGTAACTCTTAGACATGCAAGTGTGAAGTATATTTATACACATGCATAATCACTCTCAGAGTCATTTCTTCATACACATAGTCCACATTAAAAATTGGATGGCGTTAGGACGTAAATGTTTGAATAAGGTTGGATGCAGCGGAACAAATTTTCAATCACATAAATCATCACCGTTGGTTGGTTTTGTCCCCCAAATAAATCTCATCATTAAGTGTTGCCTTGTTTCTATGGACATAATTCAGACACTGAGATATCACAGTTGTAAAGTGTGGCTTAGATATATATAATAACTACTCAACATGAAGATAACTCGATTGGAATAACACTTTTTAGTTATTACTTGTTTATCAGTTTTCATAAAATAAAAAGAAAAAGATGTTATATATCTTATTTAAATATAAATATATCCAAATTATAAAATTTGTATCGATCTTTTTAAGTAAAGCCTAGAATTAAAACTCAAAAGGCATAGTTTTATTTGATGCATTAAATTTATTTATAATTCAATAAAAATTATACTTAAAATTTTATTATTTTTTAAGAGATAAAATGAAATCAACAAAGATGGAACTATATTGGGACCCCCAACATTGTTCATAAATTTATTTTCTTTTATAAAATTTGAACGTTTGATATTTTTTCATAAAATAATATTATGTTAAATTTTTAAATTTATAATTATTATTTAATTAAATTAAAATTATATTTCTTACTATTAATTATTTATTATTGTACATATTTTAATAAATTTAACCTTTTTTCATAATTGTATATGTGTGTGGTCATGTATAAAGAAAATATCTATTTGATTCATTTCATATTATGAAAGAAAAATAAAAATATCAAAAATTTAAATTTATACATTTATGCAATAATTTTATATTAAAATATTAAAATATTTTTTATTTATTACTTAAAAATTGACCCACCTAAAATTTTCGCTCTAGTACCTTCCTTAATAAATCAGTGGCTCTGGTGGCCCCCTTACTTAAATCCAAACCTGATCCCAACTAGTTGTTAAAAGTTTAT
Organism: Elaeagnus macrophylla; assembly: GCA_029378325.1. NCBI lineage: Eukaryota > Viridiplantae > Streptophyta > Magnoliopsida > Rosales > Elaeagnaceae > Elaeagnus > Elaeagnus macrophylla. The sequence continues at coordinate 7,545,838 of CM055645.1, forward strand.
TAAAAGAAAATTATATCACTAAGATACTTCAAATGAGAGATCTAAGGAGAACACATGCTAACCATTAGGTAGCATATGGGCTAATTAGATAGGATCAATAAAGAGAATGAAAGAGGGCCTTCCCTTTTCTACTTTAAATGAAAATCATAAATTTAGAGCAAGTATGTGACCTTTAGGATTATTTGCTAGAGCTGTCTAGGGCCACAACATAAGTGTCTCTAACCATAACAGGCTAGAAAGAAAAGAGTGAGATTATAAACTATAGAGGCTTTTTGGGCCAACATTTGTATAAAACAAGTGGACATAATCATTGATGTATACATTGGATAAAAAGGGAGCAGACATGTATAATTGTTGCAAATAATTCTTTGATTAGAATAATCCCATGCTTGATGATTGTTTAATATTCTTGACAAAGATTAGCTTTTCTTAATTACAAAAGGTTATGTAAATTAGTTTAATATTTTTATGGACTTCTTTTGTATCTCTGCAAAAAAGGTTATGGTGTCATTAAGCTCATGTGTGACAATCAAAACATAATTTTTTTATTATTCTTACGAAGGAGGGGCAATAATTTATATTATAGCTCAATTGATCAAATTAAATCCGAATTCAAGAATTGGATCAAATTAAATTTGGACACTATACTCTCTAACTTTTGCATTGGAGATATTTGATGACGTTTATCCCTTACCTAATTAATTTAAAATTTGATTTCTTGGTTTAATATTTAGTTTTTTCTCTTATATTTATATTTATATTTTTTATTGTTTTATGTAATGCTGCTTGAGCTTTAATCATTAAACATATTTTTTAATAAAAAAAATCATATTAACTAAAAAAATATGTAATTAACAATTGAAGCTAATTTGGGCCAGTTTGGACTAACTCGTTTATATTTAATTTGAATTTAAGCTCATTTTTATTAGCTTAAATTAAATTTAAATTAATTTAATTTAATTTAAATTAAATTAATTTTAAGTCAGCTCAAATTAGCACAGTGAATTACCACCCCTGCTCTTATGGCATTTTCGGTTAACATAGAATTGCCGATTAATTAGAAATATTTATTCATGGTTAATAGAAAACTAAAAATAATAACTGTAGTTAATATTCTTTATTAGTTATTACGGAGAATGGATGAATTAATATCACCTCCAGCAATAAGGATATATATATATATAAAAGTCAAAATCTTTTGGAAGAATGAATAGGTTTTCTTCTAAAATTCATATTCTTTCTTACAAAAAGAATTGATATTTCTATGAAATTGGACATTAAAAGTTGAAAAAGAATAAAAAAATATATAAATAACTATTCATTTTTTCTTTCTATTATTATCATCCATACATGTACTTATTGTAGGGATAGTACAACAAGAGTAGTAAAATTTTGGATTGGGACATTGGGTGTCACGTATGTCCATTTTTATTTTTTTATTTTTTTAATTTATATTAAATTGAAATATCTAAATATCTATACTCATGTATATTTAATATCACGTAAACACAAATACTTGAAGAAAAATGAGGAGCTTCTAACTAATCATATTGACTATTGATTAGATTTTTTTAACATTTTAAAATAATAGGAGGTAAGAGATTCAAGTAGGGATTTTTCAAGAAAATATAAGTCAGTATCTAGTAGGATTTAAGATGATATTTAGTTGGTTGAATGTAAAATTAATAAGAGTAGTAATGGTAATTGTAATAGAATTGAATGTAAATGAAATAATATTACTATTGTAAAGTTTGTTTAAGCAGTGTAATTAAAATAAATAATAATAATAATAAAATAAAGATTATAAAATTATAAATTAAATAAAATTAAAAAATAAACTTTTTTTATTACTAAAAGAGATAGAATCAACAAAAAATTCATAAATGATTATAAAAATTAGAAGAAAAATATATCATTACAGCGTATTTTTGAGGATTGCAGGTGTAATTAGGATTACTGTTACTGCTGTAATCATTTTGTATTTCATTACAGAGTACAGTCAAACCAAACATAATAATACTCTTAATGATTCTCATTACGATTATGATTACTCTCAACCAAACATGACTTAAGATTTTAAGCTTAGACGAGTTTAATAAAAACAATGGAGTGAATTGTTGAAGTATATACCATTTTGGCACCTAAAGTTTTTAGCTGGACAGATTACTTCGAACTTTATCTTTTTCATCAGACGAATTTAATTCTCTATCTAATTTGATCAATTTGGAAACCTTACCAATATTAATTTGATCAATAAAGCGATTTTCATGTATTTTTCAATGAAAATACCACGTGCAATGCATTATTTCATTACGCTCATTTTAGTTTAACTGACAATGAGCATTACACGTTTTCTTTTAATTTAATTTTCTATAAAACAATTCACAAAAATGACATAAATGGTTAAACTAGATTGATTATATACGCGCAACATTTCTTATTAGTTAAAATTTTGCTTACTGAAGCTTATTAGTTACAATCTTTGATTAAAGCTCACAGGAGGATAGGATAGTTTGTTTGAAGAGTCCTACATATATCCGTGGTAAGTAACTGATTAGCGTAAAGTGCCCCCTGCTTCTTCGGGTGAAACTCCATGTTGGGTTACCAAATTATTTAAGTTAAAAGTGAAAATAAATTAATGAAATTAAAATATAAGTGACTAAATTAGTGAAGTTAGAAATATTAAATATGAAATTGCAATAGTACTATTACCAAAAGTCTCGATTCCTATAATATTAAAAACAATAATTATAAACAATAAAAATCTTATAATTATTATAAAATAACAAGTTCATACTTTGATATAAAAATGGTCCTAAATAATATGCTATATTTTGATTGGTGGAGTCTACTGTAAGAAGAATATATTTTCTCATAAAATATAATTTAACTATAAATTAATTTTGGTTAATTTATTTTTTCAATTATATTTATTGTAAAAATAATTAATTATATATATTAATTATCTTTAGTGGAAGAATTAAAAGGGAAACCAAAATATTTCTAAAATATTTAATTTTTTTCTATAATATTTTTTTATGTGAAAGAATTAATGAAATTGATAATTACAAAAAAAAAATTATAATAATTATCTATTATTATGATATTAAAAGAAAAAATTCAAACCCTTCTAAATATGTGCTAAATTAGTATACTTAAAAAAATTGCAATATACAAAAAGCAATTAAAAAATTTATGAAAAGAGATACTCTCCTTTTACTTGCTTCTATAATTTGATAATACGTTCAATATTTTGAGGATTTTAATTTTTTTTACGTTTTATCCTAATTTTGAATGTTATTTGTATTGAATGCATTGAAATATTAATACATTATCTTGTAGACAAACAAAATAAAATCAAGTTAGTTATATATTTTATGTTTCGGTTTTTAATATATTGTAGAACCATGCATCTAAGTATATAGTCATTTTGATAATGTGAAATTGAAGTGTCTTGAATGATAAATTAAGCTTCATTTAATTAATTTCAAAAATTATTGAAATTTATTGTTATTGATTGTAGTTATGTATGTCTTAGTATGAGATTAATCATTGTTCATATTTTACGTTACTTTATTTTTAACTCACTACTTTGCTTTTGATTTTAAATTTTTTGTTTCATGTATTTTTTATTTTTTGAGTTGATAATATTACAAATTTTAAAAAATAAAATATCGTAAATTAAATTAAAAGTTTTATAAGTAATTTAAATTAATTCTACTATATTATAGTTAAATATGATATTTTAAATTGAATTTTCTGGAAAGTTAATAATAAAGAGTGAATATAAGTTAGAATGAGTATAAAAGCTTTTAACGTTGAAAATTTATAAAATAAAGAATAAAAATAAAAATTATTAAATTTATAGGCATGCATTTACTTTTATTTATGAAAATCAATTTTGTGTATCTCTTGAGGGTAAGTAATTAAATTTAAATTATAGCGTTGGTAGTGATGTCTTGAGGAATAAATGTGAAAAAATTGAATTTCAGACGAGTTTATCTTAATTTTATATATCCAATTTTTCCATTGCTTCGTAAGTAAAAGACAAATTTTTGTTGTCGGTTTTTTTTTTTTGCTAAATTTTTTTTTTATTAAAAAAAAAAAAAAAAAGGCTCTAAAGTCCAATTTTTTTTATTAATAAAGAGAAAATATACTCACGTATTGGGATGAGATTCGAATTAGAATTTTTGGTAAAAAATTGAGAATTTTACCACTTAAATTATAAGAGATTCTCTTTTTCTTTTTTGCTAAACTTTTTTGTTGTTAAGAGAGATCTTTTTAATCACCATGTCTTAACTCTAACCACTCTATTAGATGGCTTTTATTTATTAAGTATTTAAATGTCAATTATTTTACAGTGTAATAATATATATTCTTAATAGTTATACTGAAGATGTGAGCGAAAATTCCGGGTTATTTATATTAAAAAAAAGAAAAGCATTTGAGTGATATAAATAATTATATTTTCCGAAGTTGTACTTTCATTAATACGTGGGAGCGTGTTCTTAAATGGTAGATTCACACGTGAAGATCATTTGTCTAGGATCGATGCATTAGTTCTTTCTTAGTTAATTTAAGTACTTAGCATAGATTTATAATCTTATTAAAACTTAAAAGAGGGACGTACAAGTGTATTATATATTTGTTCTTAAACAAAAGTTGTTATTTGGTTGAGATGTCAAAAGAACTCTGACGTCACGGCTGACATATAGAACCAAGATGCTAACAAATTGAATACACAAGGATCAACAACATTATTATTATTATTATTATTTTATTGAAAGGATCAACAACATTATTAGTCATTTAATTTTTCTATCTTTTACACTTTACATCTATAAATCTTTTTAATATTAACAAATTTAGTCTATTTTAATATAAGTTTGTTATAAAAATGAATACAAGTGCCAATCACACTCTCCTTGAAAAAATTAACATTTCATCACTATTTAATATTTTTGAAGCAAAGTTAAAAGACTAAAAGGTAGAATTTATAAAAATTAAGGAGCAAATCTTAATAATAAAAAAAAAAGTTAAGAGACAAAAATAAAAAACAATAAAATTAAGGGACCAAATATTAAGAAAAAGCTTAGAGAATTAAAATGTATATCTATAAAAGCTAGGGTTTTAGAAGTGTTGTTCAACCAAAATATAAATATTAAATTCATATAGATTTAGATTTATATTTACCGTAAGATTTAACTACTCATTTGATCTCAAATTTTAATTAAATTTATACTTAAGTTTTTAAACTTTTAAATTCTACAATTTGACACCAAATTTTTAAAATTTCACACATAAGTCCCTAAACTTTTAAATTCTATAATTTAGTCCCCAAACTTTTAAAAATGTACACATAAGTCTTATCTTGGATACTAAAATACATGTTTTTTAATCAAAATTTTAGAACAAATGTGTAAATTTTTAAAGGTTTAGGAACTAAATTGTAAGATTTAAAAGTTTAGGAACATATGTGTAAAATTTTAAAAATTTAGAGATTAAATCGTAGAATTTAAAAGTTTGATGACATAAGTGTAAATTTGGTTAAAGTTTAAAGACCAATGATATAATTTAACCTTCCTTTTAAATATGATGTACGTCATAAATTTTTGTTAATAGTGAAATAATTTCATTATTTTTAAGTTTATTTTAAATAATAATTAATATATATAAATACATATTTAAATATAAATTTATGTATTATTAGCCTTACACAATTGAAAATTACTCAAGAAGATGTGGAATTAACAAACTAGTGTGTTATTAAATTCTTTTAAGTAATTTTTTGTTATTTACTTTCGAGAAATTTTATTTATCTTAGGTTTAGATGCATTTTTAACTTCAATGCTGGAAGCCTGGAAGGTAATCAGTTTACGAAAAATAATTTAATCTGTTTCATTCAATCACATTAGGTTGAAAATGCATCTCAAATTGAGATAAAAAATACTTTTCCTTTTCTTTTATAGGCCCCTTTGTTGGATAAATTTTTTATATAAATATATGATTTTTGAAGATAAAATAAAATATTTGGAATTGGGCCCTTCTATTATAATAAAATTGTTGTTATTATATATAAGTAAATAAAACAAACTAATATAATATTTTACACTTTTGAAAATATTTTTTATATATCTACTATATAAATTTAACATATATGCGATTTAAAATTCATATATTTTATAAAATATAACTATATTTATCACCACATAATTTATAACACAAATACAATATTGTAACTACTATTAATTATATTTACATAACTTTAAGTTTTATTTTTTGTCTATTTTATGTCATTCTAAACCACATATTAATTGATAATAATATCTTTAACTTTTATAAAATATTTTTAATGTCCTCAAAGTATAACTTTTCCTTCTATTAAATTTTTTTTTAATTTTTTTAAAATAGTTTCTAAAAATATTTTAAATTCCTTTGTGAATTTTTCTTGTGTTCTTATATTTTCTAAATTTTTTAAAATTTCTTTTAATGTATTTATTTGTTCGTGTAATAATATTATATTATTTATTTTTGTTTCTATGCATGCTACAAGCATTTTAGTGAAATTTTTTTTAAATTCTTTATTAATTTGAGTATTTCGCATTAAACTGAATAATTCATTTAAATTAGAAATATGTAATAACGTAAATATTTAATGCTTTACTTATAATATAACCATGTTAATTTTATGCTTCAACTAAAAAGTATTTTATGTATTATTATTTGTGATATTTCATTGGGTAATTATTTTTTTATTTTTTAGAAGTATCAATTCTGTTATGTTTTTTTATAATATTTTAAATAATTTATTTCTCTTGTTTTGTTAGGTTGTATAATTTTTATTTAAGCATTTTTTAAATTCCTTATCAGGATATGATACAAAAAATTCATGCATTGTAACATATAGATTTTTCAGTGAACTTTTATTATTAACAATCGAAATCTAAAATTACAATTGATAATACCTTGTTCTTGCTGAATATGGGTTCACTTCTATCTTCCGTTACTTTGGATCTAATATTTAGTTATCTTGTAAAAAGATTCACCTTTTGTGCTGAAAGAATGGCCTTCTGCCTTGAACAAAAAAGAGGATCTGTGATTTTTTTTAAGATATAATAGAGACATAGGTTCTAGAAAAATGAACTTTTATTCATTAAGAAAATAATATTATTATAACCCTAGTTTCCTTATAATTTTACTCCATAGAAGTTTTTTGATACATGAGATTTTTTTAAGAAAATAAGAATATAATAGAAGATAGAAAGAGGTTTTAGCTCTGTGTTTTTTGAATAGCCGATGTCTTTTTTCTCAAATCCCATTGGTTTTATAGACTTGTTACTACTTCAAAACGCGTAAAAAGATAAGGTAATCTTATATTTTCTTTTTCTTCTTCCGACATTTGTAAAGATAAGATTACATCTTATATCTTTCATGGTAGATAAGAACAAGTGTAAAGTTATATCTTATTGTTATTGTTTCTTTTGAGGTTGTCGACACTTTATTCACAATCACTTGCCGACATATTCATCATTGAGTCTAGTGACGTGGATCCATCTTTGTCTTGAAGCAATAAATACATCTATGATTCTTAGTCTAGTTTTTTGCCAGTTAGGAAAATTCTTGTTTTGTACCTTTAGTGGCTTCTATTTAATTACAATTAAATGTCGCCTCAAAATTAGCTACTTTTTCAACATCTTTCTAGTTAATTCTTAAATTACTATGAAAAATTATTATAATTTTTACTTATGAAATAATTAACTTTTATTTCTAAAGAATTATTTATTTTTCTTATTTAATAATAACATTATTGGTCATTCCTGGTTTAACATTTCTTTATTAAACCTTTCTTGTAGTAGAGTTATGGGTTGTTCAACTGTCCTTGTTGAAGATGTCATTCTTATTTTGATGACATGATACGGACTCAGTAGCTCTCCTTTATTCTAATCTAAAAAATCTTAAGAAAACTGGTTGATCATTTGCTTTGACTAGTTTTCTAAAGTTCTTGATTATTCTTTTGAAATTTTCTAAAAAATATGTCAATTTTATTAAATTATTACTTGGATAAATATTTTTAATTAGGTCACAATAAAATAACTAGTAAACAAATTTGGGATTTGCTTCCTTGATAATGTTGAATCTATTGTTGATGATCTTTTTATTTTCTAGTACATGAACCTTTTCTGTAATAAAAAACTGCATGACTTCTAATTGTACCTTTCTTGATCTTTTGGCTAAATTATAAAAATTTAACCATTAGTATGGGCTGATGTTTCATTATTTTTCTTCTTTTCTTTTGGAACAAAAAATGTATCATTTGCTCTTCTGAAAATTACTAATTTTGGTACTTTTCTTAAAGTTGTCATTTTATTCTTTACAATTGACTAGTTTTTTAGTGCTTTAGCATAGTTTCCTTCTAAACTAGCTATATCGTTTGTTTTGAGAAGTTTTGGAGCTCATTAGCTAGCAAAGCTTCCTTTTGATTCAATTCTACTGGTGAATGCTCGATGTTACGCCAGAAAATCAAGCTATTACTCTGCTGGCTTCTAGCGATATCTTTTATATTCTTGTGCAATATTAGACCATAAGATTTTTGAAGAGTTATATTCTTTCTTTTGGGTTACTTCTAAGATTTTATCATTTTCTTGAGAGAAATGAATATCTTTTCTCTTAGAAATTTTACTTTTTTTGCTAAATGGACTTTTGTCCACCAACAAGTGTTGAACTTGTGACCTCCCTTTTATTGGGAGGGATGTTTTGCCATTGGGCTACAAGGCCACCGGCCTTAGAAATTTTACTTTATGTTGAAATTTTAATCTTTTTTTTTTTTTTTTTATGGAGAACTAGTTTCTTCCTTATTATTATTCCTTAGTGATTTCTTGAGATATAAAATCTCAAGTTGTTCTATTATAATTTTCAATTCATTATCTTTGATCATAATCTCATCAAGATCATCCATGATTCCTGCAATGGTAAAAATTATTAGTAGAGTTTGTTTTCTAGTTAATGCATCTGCTAGGCTATATTTAGTTTCAGGTGAATTCTCTACACTCTACATCAAACTTATAATGGTTAAACTATTATTTCCATTTAATGAGTCTCCCTTTTATTTTTAAAAAAAGTCCAAAGTTCTTATTGTTTGTTTTAATAATAAATTTGGTACTAATAACATAAATGAAAAATTTTTTTATTACTTTTTTAACTACTAAATATTCTATTTTATTGCTATGATAATTTAATTTAATGTCTTGAAATGATCCTAAAGTAAATATACAAATATATTCATATTTATTATCTATTCTTGCTTTTAGTACTGCTTTCCAAAATTCATGAGAAGCATTTGTTTCTATGATCATTTGATTATCTGGTCCTAGATGGTATAAGACGGACAAGTTTTTAACTTGTGATTTTACCTTATCCATATATTTAGTGTCTTTCTTAGTCCAATTTCAAACATAATCTTTTTTAATTTTTGTCTGTAATAATTTTCTCATTTCTGCTAATTTCTTGATGTATGCTTTGACATATGTCAACTATCTTAAAAATCTTTAAAGTTAATTTTTATCTTTTATAATACTAAAAAAATTTGTATGTTATTTAAGATATGAAGCTGTAAATAGTGTTTGTTATTTTCTATCTTAAGTCCTAAATATTTTATTTTTTCTTGAGCAATTACTGCTCTCTTTTATGTTGGGACTATTCCTATTTTTTGACATTCTTGTAATGTTTTTATTACATCTATATAATACTTTTGTAAATTGTTGTTAAATACTAATATATCATTTATATAGACACAATAAAAATTATGAAATTTCTTAAATATATCATCCATGTATATTTGTAAAAATTTTGGTACTTATTTTAATTCAAATGAAACAATTGTCCATTAGAACTATCCTTGTGAGGCGACTAAATGCTGTTAGTTTTTGAGAATCTTTATAAAATCTTATTAGCCAAAATTTACTTTTGTAATCAAAATTTGAAAAATATTTCTTTCATTTTATTAAAGTTAATAATTCTTCCTTTGTAGGAATAAAATATCTATCATATATTATTTCTTTATTTAAAACTTTAAAATTTATGATCATTCTTTTCTTTTCTCTTCGTTTGTCAACTTCTTTTCTATTAGAAAAATAGGACTTAAATGGGGCAAATTACTAAGAGTGATTATTTTTAATTCCAAAAAAAATTGAATTTATTTTTTAAATTCATCTCAATCCCTTGGAATATAAAATTTTGGTTTTACTTTTATGACTTTTGAAGAATTTTTTTAATTTTAAGCTTGTTATTTCATTATACCTATTAATATTTAGATTTAATGAATTTTTTGAACATACTTTTATTAATAATTTTTTAATTCCTATTAAAGTTTTATCTTCCTGTATTTTATTTTGAAATGAGTTTTGATTAAACTCTATCATTAAGGAAATATTTTCTATTTGTAATTTTTTTGATTTTATATTCTCACCATATTTTTGGTTTTTATGTTATAATATAAAGTTGGTAATGAAACTGTTAATATCTTTCTTATTTTTGACACATAAATAATTTTACCATCTAAAATTGTTAAATTTATTTTATCTAGGTGCTAAGTAAATGACTGATATAAGTTTATGAAGTTTTGTAATAATATTTCAACTCTAATTTCCTGTTGATATATTGTATGAATATGAAAAACTTATTCTCCTATTAATATATTTATATTTTTTAAGACTTTGTTTAGATTTATAGTGATATGATTAGCTATTCTTACTATTAATTATTTTGGGGTTAGTTTTCAAAATTCTTTTAAAAACACATATTTACTGTTTACTCACATACTTATATATGTGTTAATATATGCATGTAAATGGTAATTATTATATCATTTAAATTTTTATCATATTTCTATATATATAGGTTTGTTATACTTAATAATTAATCAATTAATTAGAATCACAATTAGAATAAAATGTTTTTGAGTTTGTTATTTCTTCTTCATTTTATTCTAATAGATAGATAATATATGTATCATTTATACTAGATTCTTCTATTGGATATAGTTTTATTTTAAAAGCTTTTAAGATTTTTGCTTTTATGGGATATCCTTTTTAAATTTTTTCTTATGTTAAAGTTCATTAAGGCATTCATTTACATAATTTCATTCTTTATTACATATCTAATATATACCTTTTTTTTCTTGATGGACAATAATTTTTATTTTCTAGTATATTATAATTTCTTCTTCTAAATTATTTTTATTTATAAGGTTTTCTGTTATATTTTCTTTTATACTTTTGAAAATTTTGTTTGTTAAATTTATACTTTCTGAACTTTTTATATTTATTGTAAAGTTATATGTTATATCCTTATTTTTCTAACATTCTGAAATCTTTTATATCACAATAAATGTTATTATTTTCACTTACTTGTTTATATTCTTTTTTTTCTTGGAACTTTATACATATCAAACTCTTAAAACTTCTTATTCTACCACCTAATATATCATATATAGTTTCTCTATTTCTTTTATTTCATCCTTCTATTATAGTTTTATGCAATGTTTCAAGTAATTTTTTAAAAAATAGTTCCTTATAAGTTTCTTATATAAAATGTGGTAACTTGTGATAGTACATTTCATATTCACACATAAAAGAATTTACATAACACATATTGCATATTTTTATGTTTGTTAAATGTCACTTAGCTTCATTTATTTCATTTTTACTAGATTTAGTAATATATATATATCTTTGTCTTCTCCAATAAACTTCTTATATATCTCATTTACTACAAAGTTTAAATAATCTCTTCTTGTAGTTTCATTTTCTTGCATTAGCAAATGTTATTGTTTTGTTAAATTTGTAAATTAGATTTTTACATTTTTTGTCATCTTATAAGCTACTAATACTCTAAAAGTTGAAAAGTTTGTTTGTGTAGTTGTAGAAGTTTCTATAATTACACTCATTCCACTAGCTCATTCATTTAAGACTTTCTTTCTATCTCTTATTCAATCTAAATTTAAAATATCAAATTTATAACTTTCATGAGGTCTAAATTCTAGAGGAATAGTACCTCTAGTACCCCAATATACTTTCTTCCATTTTAGGTTGTTGTTTTCTCTCATTAAAATGTTCATATTCTTTTAATCTTTGTCTATTTCTTCCTTCTCGTTGTGAGTCAAATTTTCTCCTCGTTGTGAGGTTGATAATACAGGTTCTATATAGACTATATGACTTATGTTTTCTTATTTATATTTACTTTTACTAATTATTGTTATATCATCATCTTATTTATTTGTACAAAATTTTTGTTTATAACGTTTTTCATGGTTTATGAATTATTCTTCTAATTTTTTTCTATATTCCATTATATTGAGATTATATTTTTTTTTATCTTTGAATTTTTCTTCATCCTTTCTTTTATCATTCTTGGGTACTAATGCATCAGATCTCCTAGGGGTTATTCTTTCAAATCTCTTAATGGATCAAATTTATAACTTAAGATTTCATTTTTTTGGGTATATTATTAATATCTCTTTTTAATTCTATAAATTTTGCATATCTAGTTGTAATTTTTTAGTACAACTATATTCTCTTATTTCTTCAAATTTTGTATTTCATTTAAATTTTGTAAATATTTGATATTTGATTCGCATGTTATAATATTTCTTTAGCTAAAAGAATTAAGACTTTCATTATGATTTTTATATTACCATTTATATTTCCATTTCCTTATAATTCTATTTATTGTAATTTAAATATTAACACCTTTTTATCTCCTATTACTTCATGGGTTAATAAATTTTTAATTTCTTTAATTTCTTGTTTTAATTCTTGAATTTTTTCTTGTTGTTTTCATTTAAATTTATTAATTTTTGTTTGATCATCAGTAAACTTAATTCTTGAAACATTACTTCTTTTTCCTTGTATGAAAGGTTTTTAGTTTGTTATTATTTATGATTTATTATTTGTCCTATTATTTGAAAAGTTTTTTCCTATTTCTATAAATTCATTTTTTTCGTATATTGAACTGTTATAATTATTAGTTAATGAATATCTTAGGATATAATGCACTAAAATGAATAATTTTCTTCTTTCATAAAATTTCTTCTTTTAAACTCACAAGCTAAACTTAATACTTTGTTTAAGTTTTTGTCATTAATATTAATAGCAAATTTAGGATATATTGTAAATTTTAATTTTTGATATCCTAAGTTTTCGTGGATCATTCATAATATAGCATCTTTTTAATTTATTATCCTGTTATCTAATAATGCTAATTTTATACAAATATTTATTTCTTTTTTAAAATGTAATTTTATTATAATTTGTACTCCTCATAGATGAATATATCTAATCTTTTCTTTATCTTTTTGTAAATTTTTTAATAGTTTATTCATAATTGTTTTCTTGTGAATTAGTAGTATGTTAAACCTTCATCTTGTATCTGTTATGATAATATTCATTTCTTTGTTACTTATTCCATAATAAATTATGTCTTTTTTGAAAAATATTTTTCTTATTTTTGAAAATGATTATTCTTTAAATCTATCACCTTCTTTAAATTTTAATTTTGATTTTTGATTTAATTTTTTTTTTTTGCTAAGTACCATTTCTTATGAAAGTATACTAAAATGTTTTGTGTTTCAATTTTTATTATATTTTAATTTTTTATTATTTATGTCATTTTATGATTTACTTCTGTTAACTTTAATTTATGTTAAGTTTAAAGGGTATTTGTAATATTTTTAAAATTTTAAAAGTATTTATAAATTTATATCAAATTTTAAAAGTATTGTTGATATATATTCTCATTTTACCTCTTGGGAGGTATATACACCTCTTTTAACCATCAGCTTACTTTGATTAATCTCGTCCATTCCGCAATTTTAAATAGAATTACTTGTAATACTGTTTCACTGACAATACAAAGATAATGGGATATATTTACGTTACTATAAGACTTTCGGTGTACGTCGTATTATTGAAGAGCCTTTATATGAGGTGGGGTGCTTCTCTCACGGGACGAAATGAGTTCATTGTGGAAATAATAAATTCGTGATAAGATAATACCAAAGATGAGTAAAATAATATGGGAATATTGTATTAGATAATGTCTTTAATAATTGCTTCCATATATAAGTTTTAAAGGAAGTCGGGCATAATACTTTCTCATAATTATTTAATTTAAATAATTTAATATTATGATTATTATATTGATATTAAATATCTTATAATTTAAAAAAATGTTATAAAATTATATACTAATGAAGGCTTTAATCTCATAATTTTTAAGATTGATACTTATAGTGCCTCATAATCCGTTTATTTATGAAAATGAGACACTATAAGTCATCAATTTTAATACTTTTATTGGATACCATAATTTAAAAAAAAAAATTAAAATTACTTACTTTTTATAATAATATTACTTGTAATGCCTAACTCATAAATTACGAGATTAAAGTGTTTACTTTAAAAAATTGTGAAATTTATGATATCTAACCCAATAATTATGAAACTAATATGCTTTGAGTAAAAATACATATTTGTCATATTTGTGTTCTTTTTACGGTGGTTTTTTTCATCTATAATATATGTTATGTTTATATTTTTTTTATTTATGTTTTGTTAAAAATTTAGATCTTTATTTATATGTATTGGGTTTAAGATTTAAAAGTTACAAGATATTATAAATATTCAATTGTTTCTAACTCAATTTTAGAGCTAAAATGAAAGATAAAAACTCAAATTTTTTTTTCATGTGCCAAACAAATATACTTAAATGGATTAATTTTAATTTAAATTGTATTATTAATCTTTTTTTAATGAAAGTCGATTCTCTCACAAAATAATTTTTTTAATTTTTTTCTTTTTATAAATATTTTTTTTTATATAGAACAAAGATTATTAAAGTTTCATCAATTATGGCAATGGATGACCACTATATACTGACATAACATGTTATGCTTCTTAAAAAAAAATTTGACCATAGATATTATTGAAGCCGATTTTTGTACCAATAGAAATTTAACAACGTATTACATTTAGCAACAAAAATAGTGATTACTGACAAAGGGTGTGTCAAAATCACTCTTCTGTCTAGACCAGCTTTTTGTAGTGAGAAAATTGAAATAGTAAAGTAAAAGTATTAGAGAATGTGTCTTTTATAACTGAGCGTATGAAAAGGTAGAAAATATAGTAAATCATATTAGAAAGGTGTTCCAATATCTTTTAATATCATATATTAGATATATTAAGTTATTTAATTAATATATAATATCTTAAAGGGGAAATATTTTCTGAATATACTTTATTTTTTAATATTTATCTTTTAAATATTGGCTGAGTGTTGATTGTGCACTTTGATTGCATGTTGACCGTACCTCTTTTGGCCAATCAATGGTGACATGGATCAATGGAAGGATGCCACGCATATCGGGTGAATTTCTCCTAACATCAGGCCCTAGGCCTCCAGGGATATATCTGGCGGGCAAAGAGGTCTAATCACCTCACTTGGGTACGGTGACGTGATCAAGTTTAGTTGGGACGTCATGGCTAGCTAATTAGTTGGTATCCCTGATCTTGTTGTACATAAGTAATCTTGAGTTGATAAGCTTTCTAGTAGTGTTTCTGTGCTTCAATCGGAGTCTCAGTTAGAGAGATATGATCAATCAAAGTTGAAGCCTCTAAAGTCTACTCTAAATTGGATTTGACTAGATGACTAGGATCACTAGATGGAAAGTCCTTGAATAGATGGAATTTCTTCCCTTTTATGGTCAACCAGAGAAGCCTACCTGTCTAGTTCCTATTCAGTAAGATGCTACTAAGTTGATCCCAAAAAAGATTTATGAGACAAACATGCATAATTGACACAACTGGTGCATTATTCTGCATCATGCTTGGCTAAGGGAATCCGATTAGAATTTGTTGCCAACACTTGTTTCATGGCATAACTTCGATGGAATCATGAGAACAGAAATAACTTCACAATTCTCCTATCTCGCATTCCATACTAGAACTTTTCTAATGTGACTTCTACTAAGTTATATTTATACTTATTTTTATGTCTCAATTCCTCCATATTGTTCTTTGTGATTTATTTATTCATTTTATATTTTATGAGAAAATACAATTTTCTAAAATTTTTGAGATTTTTATGAATCTTTTATGATGTTTATTTGACGGGTGGATTTATAGAACCTGCGTAGATGAACTTAAAAGCCCATCTCAAAACGGCTAGCCAGCACCCACCCAACAATTTTCCATTTGCTCAACTCCACTCATACCCCGAGTCGGTGACTGAAATAGGGGATATATGAATAGAAGCTACAGTTGGACAAAAATAGCATGATTTTAGTCTAATACGAACCGTTTTGCAGTATAACTAAAGTTTGCATTTACAAACTTACCTTTAGTTAATGTTTATATTTTTGGAAGCTGTATGAAAATTAATTTACATTTTTGGAAGTTGTACGGAACATTACGTAAGTTTCTGGAAAGGTTACATAATTGAGAAAACGATGATGAACAGTTCCGTCAACTGCTGCAAGCCGTTGTCAATCATCTCCTGCCACTGATCTGCGTATGTATTCCAGCATCCTCGTCACATTCCGACGTCCACCACTTGATAGTTAATGTTTATATTTTTGAAAGCAGTACGGAAATTAATTTACATTTTTGGAAGTCGTACGGAACATTATGTAAATTTTTTGAAAAGTTACAGAATTGAGAAAACGATGATAACAAACAAATAACAAAGCAGAACAAATTAAAATTTGAAAAAAAAAAAAAGTCACCAATGCTACCGGGCAAAAACGAGACGAAGAAACACAATAATCTGAGACAAAAAATGATAATTGAATATGAGCAGTGAAGAAAACATAAAATCAAACAAAACCAAAAGATTCATCAACAATTTAAAAAAAAATGCAGAAAATGAAGTATAAACAAAGAAAGAAAGCAAAAATAACTCAAAAATTGGGAAAAAAAAAAAACTCACCATTGCTAACGAGCAAAAAGCAGATGAAGAGGAGATGAAGAAATACTACAATTTGTAATTCTTTTCACTGCTGGTGATGAGTGTTCAATGCCGCTGAGTTTTTCAGATTTATAACTAGTCTTGTAACCTAATGGAACTAGCAAGAAAACGTGTAAAATTCTAGAGGGTTATACCAGTAATTCCAGGCTTTCAAAACGACACCGCAAATCGATTTTTGGCAAGTGAAGTCATTTAGTTGAAACGCATCTATATGGGGGTATTTATTCCTCATACCCCGCCCAACAATTTTCCATTTGCTCAACTCCACCCATACATCCTGTCATTTGCTCGGCACATATTCTAGCCCCTTTCGTGCGTGACACCATGTCGTTTTCTCCAGCTCCCAGTTCGTCCTGCGACATGTGGACACACAAATCTGCTGCCATTTTTATCATCCGACAACTCCTAATCATTTGAGCTTAAAAACCTTTTTTTTTTTTTAACATTTAAATTCACATAGCCGCCATTCATACAACCTGTAGCTAAAAGTGACAAAAATTGAGGGAAAAAAAATCATATTTGTGCCATTCTTGAAATTTTTTGAAAGAAGATTAAATATTGGTGGATTTGGTGCTTTTGGGTCCATTTATTCATTAAAATAAAAAATCTATACTCTTTTCTTTATTTATGATGAATTATTTAGTTTGGTTATAGAATTTTGTGATTTTCATAGTTAGCTAAATATTTAATGTGTTTATCGGTGATTTCAAGTCCTAAATTATGATTCAATATATTTTTTATTTTATGATTTAATTAACACAAAATGAAGTAATTAACCATAAATTTCATATAAGCCAATATTTTAAAGAACATAGTCCCTACTATGTAAAAGAACTACTCTTGATGTTGGAGTATATCTAATGTTGCCAGCCTTCCTTCCTGGAGTATATCAATTCCACGTTATTGATACTTATTTTATTGTTCTCATATGATTTACTTATTTGTATTTTATAAGAAAATAAAATTTTCAAGAATTTTTGAAATTTTTATGAATCTTTTACGATTTTTATTTGACGGGAGAATTTAGATAGAAGTTGCATGGATGAACTTAAAACCCCGTCCCAAAACAGTTTGCCAGGCACCCTGCCCAACAACTTGTCATTTTCTTGACTCCACTCGTACATCCTATCATTTTCTCTACGCATACTCCAGCACCCTTCGTGCATGACGACATGTCATTTTCTCCAGCTTTCAGTCCGCCCTGCAACATGTTGACACACAGATTTGTTCCCATTTTTATTATTCGACAATTCCTAATCAATTTGAGCCTAAAAACCTATTTTTTCCTATTTAAATACAAATAGAAGCCATTCATACAACAGACAGCTATATGTGATGAAAAATTGGGGAAAAAAATTCATCTTTATGCTACTCTTGAAAATATTGAATGGAGAATGAGAAAGAAGATTAAAGATTGGTGGATTTGGTTCCTTTGGATCCATTTATTCATCAAAATCACCTTATTTTTTCTACTCTTTTATTTATTTTCAATGAATTATTTAGTTTGGTTATAGGATTTTGATGATTAGATAAATATTTAATGTGATTATAGGTGATTTCAAGCTTTATATTTTGATTCAATATATTTTTTATGTTATGATTTAATTAAAGTTTTAATTTTTAATTTGATGATGTGATTAATTTTTTGGTAAAATGTCAAAATCATTTATGCTATGAATTAGGATGTACAATTAATTTATTACATGAATGTGCTTATTTCTAAATTAAGATATTAATACGTATTGAAAATTTTAATAATTAAAGTATAATGTCGTGATTCTTAACTGCAATTAGAATTAATCACTTAAGTTAAAGATTTGTCAATAATATTATTGAATTAAATCTAATAACCGGATTTCTTGAATATTCAATAATTAGAAATAATTATTGACCTTATTGTTGGTCACTAATCATACTTAGGTTCATAAAACTAAAGTGATTAAATTAAAAAAATGTTCTAAATTAGGTAATAGGCTTAGAGTTTATAACTAATTAGATCATATTCTAATTGATTAAATTATACTCTGCTGATGAGAATAATCCTATAATCGCATATTTCTCATTATTTGTTTGTAACATTCACTCCCTTGAATTCTAAAAATAATAATAATAAATAAACTTGGATTCTAAAATAAAAAAAAAAAATTATAATAATTATAATAAATAAATAAATAAAAAGAGATTTGATGAACAATTTCTTCTTTTCTCCTTAAATGACACATGCATTAAATAAAATGAAGGAATAATTGTATCAGATACTCCCTTTTAAATTATCAAGTTTTACAATAAACCCCTCACCCTCACCTCCACCTTCACCTTCACCCTTACCCTCACCCTCGTTGCACAACTCGATTTTTTTGTTTTTGTTTTTCTTGTTCGCTACACACCCCTCCTCAATTACCAACTGCATAGCTTGTTTTTCGATTTTTTTGATTTTGTTTTTCTTGTTCGCTGCACATCCCCTCCTCAATTACCAATTGCATAGCTCTTTTTTCGTTCGTTTTTTTCTTTTTCTTTTTCTTTTTTCTTATTATTTGTCTTAACTCCTCTCTCTTTTTAATTTTTGTTATCAAATTACAGTTTTTTAAAAGCAATTATAATTTTATTTTTGTAATATCTATTTAGAATTTTTTTTATATATATTAATGCATTTTTTAAGGTTTAATTGAACATATGTATTTTTAATTATGTATAATTTAACACTTTCTATTTAATAAAAAGTGAAAGTTTTTCAAGAAAAAGACACATATGTCATACTAAGAAAAATCATATGTTGCATAATAGACAAAAATGTGACATCATATATGCCACTTCAAAGAAAAAAACATATAAGTCATATAAAAAAATCATATGTTACATAATAGATAAAAATGTGACATCATATGTGTTACTTTAAAAGAAAACATATGTCATCTACTAAAAAAGAACATATACATCTACTAAAAAAACAAGGTAAAAGTAAAAGGCAATTTTTTAAATAAGTTGAATAAGGAGGTGATAAAAAAATTGAAGGTAAAATAATATAAAAATTCATGAGTTGTTGAGGACACATGTCTCAAATGGGAATTGCTTGGGGTAGTGTTTATCCTTAATTGGAAGACTTGTTCAGCCATGAGGTATTACTAGAACTTGGGCACCTTTGTTTTCTATTCTTCTTCATTTTTCTTAAGAGGGATTTTCAGAATTTGAAGTAAAGTTCATTAGATTCAAACAATCATTCAAGTGATCTTGGTATATTCAAAACTTCCTTTGTTTTTCTTCCTTTAGATTATATTTCTTTTTTTATTTATGATCTGGAAAATTAATTAAACATGAATAAATCAGCCCATGAGATGAGAAAGCCAAGAACTACGTTTTTCTTAATACCCTATGTAATGTTCAAGCTCTAAGTATTCATTTATATTTCATGTATCTTGAGTTTGTTAAACAATAGAATTGGATTCAAGAAGACTAACATGCTTTAGCTAATTTTTTTTTTAGCAACCAAAGATGTGGCTTGAGATGTTTAATTGGACTTGCTTAAAACTTGTTTTGTAAATTTCGAAATATGTTTTCAGAGACTTCAAATGAACACTGATAAACATGAAGCACAAACTAGATTTTGGGTAATATCTTATTGTGGATTTTATGGTTTGTCATTTGAAGTTTTCCATGCTAACTTTTACAAGTGTAACTGAGGGTGTTTTTATTGAAATAGTGTTGAAAATCTTGTTTTGAACCACTCAATATTTTTTGTGATTTAGAATGGTTTTACGAATTGGAATTGGGTGTGATATTTTTTTTAAGCTTGATATATCTAGTTCTTGCATGTTTTTACATAAATAAATTTTGACACTTCTACTAAAAGTTACGTATGGATTTATGAGGATTGGTCTAGGAATATCCTAAAATTGTTTAAAATATAATGATCAAATTGAATCAACTATTAACAACCCAAGTTTTATCAATTTTGGAGTATCTTCTAGTTTGAATTAGATAAACAAGTAATGTTGTTATTCTTGTCTTTGACACAAGTGTAATTATATAAGAAGAGTTGAGAAATCAAACCCTACACATAGAGAACTAATAGTGACATGGTAATGTGAGTGGATATCTATTTTTCTTTTATAAAGCTTTGATAGCATTAGTTTGAACCTTATTCTGTTCAAGAAAATTTAATTAGTATAAATTGCAAGTTTTTGGAAATAGCATCCATTTTAACTAGAATTGGAAGAACATATATTCCAATTGGAAGAACATGTCAGTTTTAATGCACTTCCATAACTTATATATCATGAGAATATATTTTATTTTTATTATCATAACTAGCCAGGCTTTTGATAATATGCAAGAAAGTTAATGTTAAATCAATTTTATTACTTGTACTAGTTTTTATACAAAATTTTAAGTTCAAAAAATATTTTAGAACTTCTAGAGTACTTCATTTTCAATTTATAGTGATAGTTGGCTCTACTCAACATTCAAAATATTCAATTTGACTTGGTAAGACATCAAGACCAACAGATTTGGTCAAGTTCAACTCAGTTATCAACTTAATATAATATCATTTTAGTACAATATGATATTTATTAATTCAATTAAGTCAGTGTATACATGACATATATATCATCAAAATAAACTAAGTCATTTTAATGGTTGTTTCAAGTTAGTTTATCACACATGTAGTTGAGAGCTTGCACCATGCTAAGCATCTCTTCATGTGCAATCCTTGGTGCTCTTGTCATAATAAAATCAATGTACATTTCTCATAAGTATACTTTTTATTTGTATACTTATCACAGCAAATAAGACATATCATTTTTCACCAGAAAGTTATTCTATGGTAACTCATAAAATAATACATTATTTTATTCTAAAGATCATATGCAGATTATTTTACCAATATGTTATTTCATTGTAAGGTAAGAGCATTTTATTCACAGTTTTCATAAGTACCAAATTTTAGTTATTTTATGAAACTCATTCACTTACTGAGCTTTCAAGCTCACCCTTTATATCTATTTTCTCCCTCAGATAACATATTTTTAGCCAATGTCACACGAGTTTGGAAGCTTAGAATCAACATTTTGTTGTACAATCTAGGTTGCTTTATCTCCTTACCATTAAGTATAATGTATTTTAACAAAGGATCAACATGATAAGCTTATAATCAACATTTAAAAAAGGATCTCAAAGTTCGAAAAACACCCGACCAAAGTCTGATAACCCAGGTGACATGTAAGTTTCACCATTAGTATTGACATTTATCCACTCCAGTGGTGACGCCCTTCAGGTATTTGAAGATGTTTGAGCATTTGAAAATCATCCACTGTATTCCTCATAGATCTAATCTATGTCACTGCCTCCTCACGAACAAATCTCCAAATTGAGGCAAATGTATAGCTTAAAGTTGTCTACATACTTTCAAATCGATAATCATTTATGCCTGTCTGTATCACCAAGATGACTGAAATAACCTTTGCTTTTCATAAATTACTAAGCTGTGACTCAAAGTCAAATGCCATTACAGTCGTTTAATGATTGAGGATAGAAGAGTCCATAAGCGGTCACCTCCAAAAGAATGAGCATAAGAGATCCCAAAGAGCCCCTGCAAAATAACAACTTCTTAAAAGGGGAGATATATTTTCCTCTACAAAACCACACAAGGAAGGCTAGTATTGAACTAGAGTGGAATTCTATTTTTATTCCTCACCTTAATACCTCTTAATTAATATTGAGGCTCAAACCCTTCTATAAGGTTTTCTATGATTTGATCATGTTATGAACTCTAAACCAATTCACAAGCTTTATATTCTACAACTTAGAGAAGCGAATCAATACTTCCTTTGAAAATTGACGTTTAGCTTATGGGAAAACTACTTTGAACACGTCGTTGTTGAAGTTGAAGAAGCCATATAAATAAGAGTGAAGAGTCAAAATAGTCCCTTTGTTTATGCAATAAGTGTCATTTAGTCATCTAGCTTATAAAATGTGTCTTTAAATCCATTTGCTTATGAAAAAAGTGTTTTGAAGTCCCTTTACTTGTAAAAAATGTGTCAGATAAGGACAAAATTAATTTTTCATCCAATTTTTCGTTAAATCTAATGGAATAGTACATGTGTCACATGCATATTTATATTTTTTGATAGATATATATCAAATTAAATAACTTTTAATTAAAAATTACTCTAATTTTTTACAATTTCTTTTTATTAAACTTAAATAAAAAATTTATTGTTTAATTTGTGATTTTAGATATTAAACAATAAAAATTATATTTAACTTTTATCAAATTTTTATCAAACTTAAATAAAATTTTCATTATCTAAGTTGTGACTTTAAGTATTAGACAATAAAAATTTTATTTAAATTACATTGAAAATTTTATTAAAGTTTTTTTAGAAACTTAAAAAAATTGAGTAATTTTTTAATTAAATATTCTTTTTAGGTATATATATATGTATCAAAAAAATATAAATATGCATGTGATACATCACTATTCTGTTAGATTTAACGGAAAATTAGACGAAAAAATAATTGTTGACACATTTTTTACAAGTAAAGGACTTAAAAACACACTTTTCATAAGTAAAGAGATTTAAAGACACTTTTTATAATCTAGAAGACTAAATGCCATATTTTATAGAAACAAAAGGACCTCTGTAACACTTTTTCCTATAAATAAATAACAAGGATGAGCTCTTGAAGAAAAATAGTCCGAAAATGCCTCAAAGAACAATTTCTTTATATGTTCTCGATAAATAAGTTGAACAATGGCGAGTATTGAGATATAAAGGAAGGGACAAAGTGAGATACAGGGGGAGAGAGGTGAGACAAAGATGATACCTCACCATTATATATGTTATTGACGAGCTCGATTTACATTACCAACAACAATGATCTTGTTTCAATTATGCTCCGTCGTGATCTTGATCAAAAACTCATGTAATTAATACCTCGCCTAGACATGTCCATTGAATGGTATTATCTTAGAAATATAAAATGCTTTCCTACCTCATATTTGAGAAAGAAAACAAAAATATATTTGAAAACGAAAGAGAGAGAACCATATCTGAAGCAAGTGATAAAGAGGTTGTCTTCGGCCAAAAATGTTAGAGATGGAAATGTCATCACGGTGGCGTTGGAAAGGTCAAAGAAATTTATTGTTGGTGACAAGAAGGACCAATAAGAGAGAGTGTGAGATGAGATACTTGAGCAATGAAGAATATGAAGTTTTAGCCTTCCCTGCTGATAATATCAAATAAGGGTAAAAGTAAAACTGTAAACGCATAAACAAATAATGTCGTCGAAGAGCTTTTGTCAAATTACAGTACTGCTAAATATGATGCTATTTTGAGTCTTTAATACTATTTTTTCATTCCAATAGCATTTTTTTCCTAAACCAGCATATACTTAATCAAAAACTCATAGCTTCATACATATAAATACTAAAATGATCTTACTACATAAATTTAATAAAATGAAAATAAGATTAGATCCTATAAGATCTCTAGCAATTTTCATCGCCTGCTAGTGACTTACCAGAGTTCCAACGACCATCTCTGATGACCTTTGCCCATGACCTACCAGATGTAACCTATTACATTAACCTGTATATTTGTATATAATATATAAATTCGCCTCTACAAGTTGGTTAATTTAGCTTTATTTTGTAATTTATAAATCCAATTCTACCTTTATATGTAACATGTTTCATTTATCTCTAATTTTGGATGTAATATCTTACAATTATCTCGAGCAGAATTGCTATAGCCATAGTGAGGATGTAACAACTCTACCTTTGGATCCACCAGAGCAAGGTCATGGAACTACGACGAGGTCACCACAAGATTTTTGTAGCTCCAGATTGGGGCTTCAGTGTGATCGCCGAAGATATTGTGGGATCTTATAAAGATTTAATTTTATTAAAATTATAAAATGAGTGTATTTTTATTTATTGAATAGTTTAATATAAGATTGTAAATTTTGAGATGAATTTTTGCTAATTTGAGAAAATTGGTCAATTTATAAAAATAATGCTATTTAGACCAAAAATAGAATAAAAGCATGGTTTATGAGGGCAATATTCTCCCAATAGAAAAGTTTATTTGGGCTAAAGCCCATGTGAAAATTTGAATATTTTAGGCCCTTGATAATCAATTTATAAATAGAGAAAAGTATCACAGAAATTCTTCAAATGAAATTATTTGTGTCATTTAATTTTTTAGATTATAAATTATATCATTGGGTTACTTAGTTTTAGAAAAATTAGCCACTTAAAGACAAAACACATGATTTTAATAATTTTTTAATTAAAATATTATTTTTTTAAGAAACATATTAAGAACAAATTATATTATTTTAATATTTTTATATTAAAATATTAATTTAAAAAATAATATTTTAATTAAAAAAATCATTAAAATTATGTGTTATGTTCTTAATTAGCTCATTTTTCTAAAACTAAGTGACCAAATAACACCACTTATAATATAATATATCAAGTATCACAAATAATATAATTTAAGGTATCTGTATCCCTTATAAATATAACATGTACAACCTGCATGATTTGTTGTTGTTGTTGTTGTTGTTGTTGTTATTGTTAATAAACTACTCTTCACTTCATTTTGAAGCAATATGTTTTACAAGTATATTTAGTGGCAGAAAATTATACAAACTTTATTCTAAAAAATACTGCATCTCTCTTTTCTTTATGTCTAAGAACATATAGGGTTTTACTATATTTACATGAAATGCATTTGGATCATCTTTTCGGACAACACATACAAAGAGACCTCACATCTTACATTGTTATTCTTTTAGTATTTGTATTCATTTTCATACATTTCTAAAAAATTTATTATCAATTTTTTATTCACTTATGGTAAAATTATAATGATTTACAAGAATTTCATTAGTAAATTTTTATTTTCTTATATTATGCTTAGTTAGAGTTGAGTAACGGATTAAAATTACCTATTTTTTATTAATCGGATTCTAATCCAATTTGAATTGGATTTGAAAATTTTCAATCCAAAACGAATTTGATGGTTTAATCGATCTAAATTAATCTGAATTATTTTTTTGATTGGATAATGTCGGATTGAGCTTGAAACTTATTTATGAGTTATTATCACATATAAAATACAACATATACAATATTTAAATTTTAAATTAGTACATCTCTAGCAAAATTTATTACTTATTGCAACAATTAAAATAATCATAAGAATAAGAAGTATAGTTGGAGATTTACTAAATTATTACAAAAAGTTTAAAATTTATATATCTATTGTTTAAATTAAATTATAATTTAATATAATTGTGTTATGTATAATATTTAAATATAATATATTATAATTTTAATATATGTATTTATTTATAATTTTAATAGTAACTTGGTCCATATTGAATTGTAGAAGAATATAAATCTATCAATTTGATACCAACCTGAATATGAAGGGTTTCTCTACTTTCTATTCTGAATTCAATTTAACTATAAAATATGCAATCTAATTCGACTTGAATATGAAAAATCAG
This sequence comes from Elaeagnus macrophylla, assembly GCA_029378325.1. Classification (NCBI taxonomy): domain Eukaryota; kingdom Viridiplantae; phylum Streptophyta; class Magnoliopsida; order Rosales; family Elaeagnaceae; genus Elaeagnus; species Elaeagnus macrophylla. Next base: position 7,572,379 of record CM055645.1, read on the forward strand.
ATCGGATTTATGAGTTTAAGCCAATTAATCGAATTATTTATTCACCCAATCCTTAGATCACCCAGAGTAAACTAGCTCTTTGGTTCCGCAACTGATCACATCCAGAAAATTCAAGTGAGGGGACTAAGTAAATGTATGTCAAACTTAATGTATTGTTCCCCTTGAAATAACGTAATCTCTTGGCAGCTAACTAGTCATTTTGCCATAAATTGACAAAGTTAATGTACAGAAAAGGAAATATATGGTCGACCTTCTAAGTTGCACTATATGGTAGAGATAAGGATCATCCAACGTGTCATCATCACTTTTACTCATAATCTTCCCAGATTTCATCGGTGTGTCTACAAGCTTTGAGTAAACTAAATCAGCCTTGTGAATGAGCTCTGTAACATACATTTACTGACTAAGATGCAAATCAATACTGATTTCCAGTTGCTTTTGAGTTTAATTCTCAGCAGATTGCTAGCTGGATATTCTTTTGATCATTCTTTTGACAAAGTCAAGAAGACTAGAACTAAGCTTTTCAAACAAAGTCCCGGAGGGCTTGCTTTATCAAAAATGCAAGGGATGCTAGAATATGATACTCATTTTAAGAATATTTCATACAAGAAACATCTAACAACTTCTAAAAATGTAGAAAATAAGGTGAAAAATAATATCTATAGAAAAGATCTAGAAAAATGTTTGGAGAGCAGGTAAAACTATGTGATAACAATTCAAGAGAAAAATCTAGATAGTCTTGGTCACAAATAAATTTGTGGACAATTCAAATCATTAACTAAAGCAAGTTAGTGGAATTGTGTTGAGCCATCTTGCTCAACAATAGATATTAACATGCTCTTTCATGTAATGTAAGTTCAAATCTCTTTTAACAATACAAGACTACTCATCTTATTCGCTAATATTCCTCTTCCTTCCTAATTGAGCTTCCATATTATCTTACTACAAACTACTACTACAATGCACATGAAAACAATTACCTAATCATGTATTTTAAAAACTATTAGTGGTATCATAGCCTCGTTTCGTTCGTTGTTGGGCATGAATTTATTATTCTCTTATAAGTCAATGACCGATAACATTATCCGCTCAAGTGTTCCCTTGCCAATCTTTCGTAGGAAAAATTATGATTTTTGGGCAATTAAAATGAGAATATTTTTTCGTTCTCAAGATTTATGGACTATTGTCAATGTGGAATATAATGATCCAAGTGATGCTACAATGCTAATTGTAATCCAAAAGAAAGATTTGAAGGATAAATAGTAAAAAGATTCTCCAGTTTTATTCAATTTACAACAAGCTTTGGTAGACGAAATTTTTTCAAGCATGGGATAAGTTGCAGAAGAAATTTCAAGAAAATGAAAACATATGTGCTGTCAAACTATAACTTTAAGAATATTAAAATAAAAGAAAATGAGATCTTAAAAGATTATTAATTATTCAAGAATTAAATATATAATAAATCAATTGAAAACCTATGTAGGAAACATATCGAAAAGAAAGTTATAGAAAAATTCTTATTAGCTATACCAAAAAAGATCCAATATTTACAACTATTGAGAAAACAAAAGATCTAGCCACATAATCAAATTAATGAGTTCTCTAGAAGCATAAGAAATCTAGGCCATAGTTAATATGCAATATCAAAAATTCAAAAATGGGAGAAAATTCAAATGAAATCTTAAAAATAATGATATTCAAGAAACTGAAGAAAAAAAAAAAAAAAATCCTCCATGTAATATTTGCAATAAAAAAGGCTATTTAAAAGAAGATTGTTGGTTTAAGAAAAAATCTAAATGTCAACATTGCAAAACATTTGGGCACATAGATAAAGCTTGTTGGCTTAAAAAAAGGTCATGAAGCCAATTTTACGGAAAGAGATTAAGAAAATACTATTTTCTATGGCTAACAAGCTACCAATATTGAAAAAGAAGATACATGGTATATAGAAAGTGGTTGTAGCAGCGGACTTAAGACCAAAGTACTTCTACAATATTGAAAATATTAAAACAAAAATGCTAATTGAAAATGAAGAACATGTAGAGGCTATTGGAATAAGTACAATTGTGGTTCAAACTAAAAAGGGGACAACATACATAAATGTATTCTTTGTTCTTTTCATAAATCAAAATCTATTGAGTGTGGGTCAAATGTTGGAGAAAATATATTTTGTCCACTTGGAAAGAGATTTATGCAAGATTTATGAAAAGAATAACAAAACTCTAGAAATTGCAAAAATAAAAATGAAATGCAATAGATGTTTTCCAATTCAATGGAAATATGAAAGTAAAGTAGCCATGAAAGCACATGTAAGCGATTCGTGACCAAAGCAAAAAAGATTTGGACATAACTACCATGGATTGAAGACCCTAAGCCAAAGTAACATGGTGAGAGATCAACATTAATAAAGAAAAAGACACATGAAGGGCATTCAAGTAAGCATCATCATCAACTATTTCCTTCAGGCAAAGTATGAAGAGCAAAGAAGTCATTGGAGCTAGTCCATATAGATGCCAGTGACCCAATGCTCACTTTAAGATTCCAAGTTCGTTCAAATATATAAGAAAAAGTAAAATAAAAAGGATCATCTCCAAAGTCTTTACTCAGAATGACACATGCTCTACTCAAAAAAAAAATGAGACGTGTACTATGACTATCATAGAGCTAGAAAACTTCAAGGTAATATCTAAGCAAGAACGAGACTAGAAGAATATGACATATATGCAGAAGAACTATCACAAGCAAGGTTTGAGGCAACCCAAATTGTGTCACAAAAAGAGCATGACACGTGTCATGAATTACCCCATGAAAAGGGTTAAAAGTTAGTGCAAAGAGGCATGCTACATCACGAGTAAGTATGCAAGCACATGAGGCATGGAGATGACAAGCTCAAATGGCAGATTCTAGAATTTTGAGCTGCTCCACAGCCCAAGACTTTCTGTTTTGGATGAGGGGGCTTCTCCAAGCATGCGCACCTTGGCATATGTTTTTGGGCGTTGTGGCATGAGACGTTTTGTTTTGGTTGAAAGGACGATGGTCAAACATGCGCCCCACAACATGTGTTTCTATGAGCTGCGACATGACTAAGGAGACTTCCAAATGTGCGTGCACTGACACACCCAGTCTGTGCACTGACATGGACAAGCGTTCTGACATATTAGACTGTGCACGCTAATACCAGACGTGCGTGCCGCAGCATGTGTAATTGTCTGCCGCGGCACAAGCCTCTCTGTTTGGATTCCTTGGTTCCCTTCGGCAGCACGAATTTTCATCCGCTGCAGCCCGCACATATTTTAGGCAATCCGAGCAACGCCCGCCGCAGCATAAAAATATTCCTACCGTGGCACAGTTTAAATTGATGCAATTTTTGGGCATTGGACTAGAATTCAATTGCTATGATCTTTTCTAATTTTATAATCTTTTGTATGCTATAAATAGACAATTTGGGCAATTGAAATGTATCTTTGATCATTTTATGAAAATTTTTATTCTTATATCAAAATTGAGAGCTCCAAAAGCTCTTTGTGCTTTCAACAAACTTATCAAAAGAATTTACAAACCTTTGTGGCGTTTTCCTCGTCTTGATTCGTGGTGTGTAATATCCATGCGTTAAGGTGAGTCTTGCAAACCAAAAATCTAAATTTCTCTTAGAAATTTGCATGCTAATATAGTGTCGAGTTTTAAACCGTATTTCTTGTGGTTCTTAAATCTCTGTTGTTTTTGGGTCATAGAAATCGTATTTTTCGGTTCGCATCATTTTGTATCATAGCTTTAGGTTGTGATATTAGATTCATATCATTGTTATTGTTGTTTTTGTTTTCATAACAAAAAAAATGATATATATTTCAGAATTATATATATAAAAAAAAGTAGTGGAATTTTAATTCCAAATTTTTTTTATAAAGATTTCGTTAAGGTGTCGTTTATACCTTTAACGAATCGTTTTTTTGCTTTTTGATTGTCACGAGTTTAAAAAAAAGAAAATTGCTTGAATTCAATTTTATTCCATTTCATTGAGTTAGAGTTTCTAAACACTTTGAGTTAGTTTCTTTGTTCCTTACTTTGGATACTGCAAACTACAATTGGATGAGTGTGGAACCCTACTTTTGTTTGGAAAATTTCGGAGGTTTAGTTTGCTAAAGGACGAGGAGTGCTTGAGTAATCAATTCGAGCGATTAAACATATGAGATAAAGGAGTGAATTTTCAATTTTATTTGTTTAACTAATTCTCTGTTTGCATTAGTTGTGGTGACAATGTCTGACAGGAATAGTTCAGAGGAGAGACTGGATACCGCATTTATGTTAAGGGCATTGCAACAATCCATAAAATGGATGAATTCCATCATGGTGAATATAAATGAGGTGGTGGAAAGACAAGAAACTACAATTACTAACTTGCGACAAGGGGCACAGCAAGACGCTCCGAATATTAGGAGGCCTAATAGGAGAGCCTTTGTTGAGGATGATTTGGAAGAAGAAAGTTGAGAGGAAGAATTTGAGGATGATGAGGGAAGGATGCCCTTTGGTGGAAGGAACGGGCATAGAGGAGGAAGAAATGATAGGGGAGGTATGTACAGACCCCCACCTCGACTCTATGATGGGATTGATCGGAATTTAGGAAGCATAAAGATAAAAATGCCGACATTTCAAGGAAAGAATGATCTAGAATTATATTTAGAATGGGAGAAAAAGGTCAAGCACATTTTTTAATGTCATAATTATTCCAAGGAGAAGAAAGTGAAGTTAGTGGTAATTGAGTTTACCAATTGTGCGTTGAATTGGTGGTACCAATTGATGGTCAATAGGAGGAGAAATGGAGAGAGGTCAATTGATAGCTTGGAAGATATGAAAGCTATCATAAGGAAGCGATTCATTCCAAGTCATTACTACTGAGAGCTTTGTCAAAAATTGCAAAGACTTAATCAAGGATCACAATTGGTTGATGAGTACATTAAGGAAATGGAGGTGACCATGGTGAGGACAAATGTAGAGGAGGATAGAGAAGCCACAATGGCTAGATTTGTGAGTGGTTTGAATTTGGACATTGCCAATATGAACTTCATCACTATGTGGAGTTGGAAGATATGGTTTATGTGGCAATCAAGGTGGAGAGACAACTAAGGAAAAGAAGTAACCGACCACCACCACCGAAGCCAATTCCTCCAACACATTGGCTGCAAGATAGTAGTAAAAAGGAGGGAACAAGTGCAAATACTACCTCTACACCAATCAGAAACAAAGAGGTGGAGATAAGTAAGGATAAGGGCAAAGGTAAAGTTGAAACCTTTACTCATAATCATGATGTAAGTTATTTTCGTTGTCTTGAAAAGGGCCATTACTCGTACCAATGTCCAAATAAGAAGACAATGATTGCCCAAGCGAATGGTGAGATTGAGACGGATGAAGAAAGCGATGAAGGGGAGATGCCACTGCTAAAGGATGCTAGTGATGAGGAGATTGGGCCTGTTTCGGGAGAATTGCTTGTGGTGAGGCGAGCACCAATTAATCACTTAAAAGAATGTCACATGGATCCACAAAGAGTAAATATTTTTCATACAAGATGTCATGTGAGTGATAAAGTGTGCAATGTGATTATTGATTAAGGGAGTTGTACTAATGTTGCTAGTACTACTTTAGTTGAGAAGCTAGGGTTGTCTACAATCAAACACCCTTAACAATACAAGTTGTAATGGTTGAATGAAAGTGGAGAAGTGAAGATTGAATGACAAGTACTAGTATCCTTCTCTATTGGGAAGTATAAGGATGAGGTGATGTGTGACGTAGTCTCTATGTAAACCGGGCATATTTTGTTAGGGAGACCATGACAATATGATAGGAGGGTCACACATAATGAATACAAGAATCAGTACTCCTTTGAGAACGAAGGAAAGAAGATTACACTTTTGCCTTTAACTCTAAAGCAAGTTTTTGATGAACAATTAAAGATGAATAAGGATAAAAAGGGAAAAGAAAAAGAGGGAGAGCCCAAGAAGGATGGAAACTCAAGGGAAAGGAAAGAAAAGAAAGAAATGAGAGAGTGTTTATTTTCTAACCTTTCTTTCTTGCAGGGCTATTATGATGAAAAACGAAACAAGGATGGAATACAAAATTTACCCCATGATGAAGGTCTGAATTTGAGGTCAAATTCTTTTGAAGAGGGAGGGTATGATGCGACCCAAATTGCGCCGTAAAAAGAGCACGACACATGTTATGAATTGCGTCATGAAAAGGGTGAAAAGTTAGTGCAAAGAAGCATGCCACATCACGAGCAAGTATGCAAGCACATGAGTCATGGAGGTGACAAGCTCAAATGGCAGATTCTAGAATTTCGAGCTACCCGCGGCCCAAGACTTTCTATTTTGAATGAGGGGGCTTCACCAAGCATAAGCATCACGGCATGTGTTTTTGGGTGTCGCAGCATGAGACGTTCTGTTCTGGTTGAAGGGACGATGGCCAAACATGTGCACCGCAGCATGTGTTTTTGGGCGCAGCGGCACGAGACGTTCTGTTTTGGTTGAAGGGACGATGGCCAAACATGAGCACTGGGGCATATGCTTTTGGGCACCGTTGCACGAGACATTCTATTCTGGTTGAAGGGACGATGGCCAAACATGCTCGCTGCAGCATGCGTTTCTATGGGTTGTGGCATGACTAGGGAAACTTCCAAACATGCACGTGCTGATACACCCAGCCTGTGCGCTGACATGGACAAGCTCGTTGACATATCAGACCTACGCACGCTGACACAAGACGTGCGCGCCGCGGCATGTGTAATTGTCTGCTGTGGCATAAGCCTCTCTGTTTGGATTCCTTGGTTCCCTACAACGGCATGAATTTCATCTGCCATGGCTTGCACATATTTTAGGCAATCCGAACAACGCCCATCATGGCACAAAAATATTCCTGCCACGGCACAGTTTAAATTGATGCAATTTTTGGGCCATTGGATTAGAATTCAATGGCTAAGTTCTTTTCTAATTTTAGAATTTGTTATATGCTATAAATAGATAATTTGGACAACTGAAATGTATCTTTGATCATTTTATGAAATTTTTGATTCTCATATCAAAATTGAGAGCTCCAAAAGCTCCTTGTGCTTTCAACAAACTTATCAAAGGAATTTGCAAACCTTTGTGGCATTTCCTTCGTCTTAATTCATGGTACGTAATATACATGCTTTAAGGTGAGTCTTGCAAACTAAAAATCTAAATTTCTCTTAGAAATTTGCATGCTAATATAGTGTCGGGTCTTAAATCGTATTTCTTGTGGTTCTCAAATCTCCGTTGTTTGTGGGTCATAGAAATCGTGTTCTTCAGTTCGCATCAAGGTTTGAGCTACAATAAGAGATTACAAGAGTTATCCGAATGACCAACTAGGAACATTGTTAGAATATGATATTCATATATAGAGTATTACATACAAGAAACATATAGAAATATAGAGAATAATGTGAAGAGAAAAATCTATAAAAAAAAGATCTAGAAATGTGGTTGGAAAGTAAGTAAAAATGTGCGGTCACAATTTAAGAAAAAAATCTAGATAGCCTTGGTCCTTAAGTAAAACTTGTGGACTATTCTAAAATTAATAGTTAGAGCAAGTTAGTGGAATTGTGTTGAACCTACTTGCTCAACTATAAATAAGAATATGCCCTCTTATGTAATGTAAATTCATACCACTTTCAATAATACAAATCCATTCTTGTTATTAGCCTATTACTAATATTCCTTCTCCTTCCATGCTATCATACCACAAACTACTACTTTAAGCCACATACAAACAATAACCTAATGTCATATTGGTACCATAGAAGAAACAAGCATGCTAAATCGTGTAAACATCCTTGATAAAGTCAAGTGTTAAAACCCTTGAACTTTTGAAAGAATTAATGTCTATTATTTCTGTAAGCATGTGAGTCCAAATAAGAAGAGCTGTCACTATGATAGGTAGTCTATACATGTAACGACTCTTAAGTGATAAGAGTTCAAGAAAGTGAGTCTTGATTGGATACAAACAAGTGCAGGAACACCTACCTCAAGATCCCTATTTATAGAGCTAGTTTTCCTCATTTGTAAAACTACTCTCTTTTTAAGTAAAAGCAATATTGTCCTATATGTATGTAAAGCTTTATACAAACAGTGAAAGTGATTGATTATTGGTTTTATGCAATGGGTAGAAACTTGTGCTGGTGTGTATGGAAGGAAACTAATAATTGTACTTGTTTGAACAGATAGTGGATTGGGAACTGATTTGGTTCCTTGTGGATGTAAGGGTCACACACTGTGACCAAGAACCACGTTAAACTCTTGTCTCTTCTTCTTCTTCATCTTCTTCTTCATCTTCTTCTCTGATCCTTTTATTTTTCTAGTTTCATAAGTTCTCGTAAATATGCTTTAAAGTAGTGATATTGCTTGTGGTGTAAAACTGAGTTCTAAGGTTAATTCCTTACAAACTGGTATCAGAGCCATCTCCACGATTCAAGGCAGAAGAATACTTGGTTTCTTGGATTCAAGATTCTGGAAATTGTGTGATTTACATCAGTTCTTGACAAGGGTTATTGAAGCACTAATTCAATGGCTACGATGAAATATGAAATAGAAAAATATGATGGTATGGGTGACTTCTCTCTCTGGAAAAGGAAAATGAAAAACATCCTTATCCAACAAGAAGTGGATGGAGCATTGGAAGAAGACTTTCCAGCAGAAATGAAGGCAGAAGTGAAGAAGACAAAGATCAAGAAGGCTAGTAGTTGTATTGAACTTTACCTAGCTGATAACATTTTGTGGCAAATTCAAGATATAGGTATTGCAAAGGAAATTTGGGGTAGGTTGAGCTCCCTTTATGATCATAAGACTTTATTAAACAAAATCTTTTTAAAGGAAAGATTATTTGGTTTCAAAATGGATCAAGCTAAGTCATTGGATTATAATATTGATCAGTTTAAGAAGATCAATGCACAATTGGCTAGTCTTGACAAGAAAGTTGATGAGGAAGATCAAGCCATCATCTTACTTAATGCATTGCCAGAGGTATATAGTGAACTCAAGACTGCCATAAAATATGGCAGGGAAGACCTAAAACTAGATTTTGTCATCTCTTCATTGAAATCTTGGGTATTGGAACACAAGAAATGGAAAAGATCAGGGGATACAAGTGAAGGACTATTTGTTAGGGGAAGATCTGAGCATAGAAATAACAATTACTCCAAGGGTAGAAAGCAATCAAGATCCAAATCCAAAAACAGAAAACCACTCAAATGTTTTATATGTCATAAAGAAGGGCATTTTAAAAGAGATTGTCCTATGAGAAAGGGAAGAAATTCAAACATTGGAGATGGAACAGCAGATGCAAGTATAGCATCAAAAGAATATGATAGTTCAGATGTTCTTGCAGTGACTACTTCAAAGTCAGAAGATGAGTGGGTTATGGGTTCTGGATGCTTTTTCCACATGTGTCCAATTAAGGAGTGGTTTGACAGCTTGACTGAAATGGAGATTGGTAAAGTACTTTTGGGGAATAATCATGAATGTAGGGTTAAAGGAATTAGTGACATCAAGTTAAAGCTCTCTGATGGCACAATCAAGACTCTAACTGAAGTTAGGTACGTCCCAGAATTGAGGAGGAACTTGATCTCCTTAGGGGTACTTGACTCATCAGGTTACTCCATCAAGTTGGATCATGGGACCTTGAAGGCTGTGAAAGGCTCTATGGTGGTACTTAAAGGTGTTAGAGAAAATGAGTTGTACATCTTATAGGGAAGAACACTGAGCAAAAAGGGTGAAGCCATGACAATATCAACTGGGAGCAAAGCTGATTTGTGGCACAAGAGGTTGAGGCACATAAGTGAAAAAGGACTTGTTGAGTTAGGCAGGCAAGGTGTCTTGGACATAGACAAATCAACATCATTAGGAATCTGTGAACACTGTTTATATGGAAAGAAAACTAGGGTAAAATTTGGGGTTGGAAAACATACAACTAAGGAAGTGTTGGAATACATACATGATGATCTCTGGGGCCCAGCACCAGTAATGGCACTTGGAGGAAGCAAATATTACTTGTGCATTGCGGATGATTTCTTTAGAAAGGTATGAACTTTTATTTTAAAAAATAAGAATGAAACTTATGATAAGTTCAAATCTTGGAAAACACTTGTAGAAAACCAAACTAAGAAGGAACTAAAAACAATAAGGACAGACAATGGTTTAGAATTTTGTAATGCTGAGTTTGATGCCTTATGTGAGGAATATGGTATACAAAGGCATAAAATAGTTCCTAGGAACCCACAACAAAATGGATTAGTAGAGAGGATGAACAGAACAATCATGGAAAAGGTGAGGTGCATGCTATCTAACTCAAAACTACCCAAGAATTTCTGGGCAGAAGCTGTCCAAACTGCGACCTACTTAGTAAATAGATCACCATCATCTGCTATTGAGTTAAAAACCCCTAAGGAAGCATGGTATGGGAAGCATGTAGACTACACAATTTTGAGAACTTCTAGGTGCCTTGCCTATGCACATGTGAGCGAAGGTAAACTACAAGCCAGAGCCCAAACATGTGTTTTTTTGGGCTATCTAGAGGGCATAAAAGGATATAGACTTTGGGATCCAACATCAAAAAGGTGCTTCTCTGACAGAAGTGTAACCTTTGATGAAAATGCTACTTTGAGTAGCATTCAAAAATCCACACAAAATTCTAAAGATTTGAGAAACACTAAGGCGCAAACTGAGGTGGAATTATTCTCAGAATATAGCAAAGACACTCAGGCAGGCAAGAATGAAAGTGGGGAATTGTTTTCAAATTCAAGTGATAAAATAGTAAATGTTGATAGTAGTTTTGAAGGTACCTCACATGATTAGGATATACATCAATATTCATTGGTCAGAGATAGAGCAAAAAGGGTACCCAAACCTGTGCTCAGATATGGTCATGCAGACCTAATATCATTTTCTTTGAATGTAAGTGAGGAAATATTAAGTGTTGAACCAAGAACTTACAAGGAAGCAATGGAAAGAAAAGATAGCTTAAAATGGAAAGTAGCAACGACAGATGTGATAAATTCACTCATGAAAACAACACTTGGGTATTGGTGGTAAAGCCAAAGAATTCAAGGGTGGTTGGAAGTAAATGTGATACGAATCATGCGCCGCTTCAGCCACTACAAATCCCGAATGGACCAATCACAAGATTGAAGGCCAAACGACTTCAAGAAGCTTTGAATGGGCTTATTCAAGAATTGGAACAAGGTCAAGGGATGATGGGGAAAGAAGGTGAAGCTAGTGGGAGGCCAAGCATTGTGTTAAGGGCAGAATTTGGAAAAGAAGGCTTGCGCTGCGGCATGGAATTATAGCCGCCGCGGCGAGCAACTTTCTGTTTTTGGAGGAGATCTGGACGTGAAAGCGCGCCGCGGCATAGAATTTGGGCACCGCGGCACGGACCGTTCTGTTTTGGTTGGAGAGGACGACAGTCGCGCGCGCGGGTGCTGGCAGATGTGCGCGCAGACATGCTTCAGTAGGCGCGCCGCGGCATGAGAATTGTTCCGCCGCGGCACAGAAGGTTCTGTTTTTCTCCGGGCAGCCCACAAAAAGGCGCGCCGCGGCACAAGAATTCACCCGCCGCGGCATGGGTCGACATTTCTTTAAAATCCTCACCATTGGATTAGAATCAATGGCTGAGATTTAATTTTTCTTTTAGGTTTTGTTGTACCCTATATAAAGACAAATTGTGGCAGCTCTTTTGTAACTTTGTTCATTAAATACAATTTTGATTTGAAAATCAAATTTGAGAGCTCCAAAGCTCATGTTTCTTCCCAACCAAAACTTATCAAAGGTTTTGCAATCCTTTGTGGCGTTTTCTCTCGTCTTGTTGCGTGGTGTGTAATATCCAGGTAAAAAGGTGAGTTCTTGCAACCCCAAATCTGTTCTCCTCTAGGGATTTGAATGCTTAAATTGTGTGAAATCTGAAATCGTTTCTTTCGTAAGATTCGAGCTTTCTTGGTTCGCATCATTTGGTATCAGAGCTCTTGGTTGTGATATCAGATTTCCTATCTTTAATTTTTCCATTTTCGAATTTAAAAAAAAAAAAAAAAATTCTGGAAGAAAATCTGTGTTCTTCATTGTTTCCTGCATTGTTTTTCAATTCCTGTTTGTTCTTGATGATTCTAAGTGTTTATTGCATTTCCTGATTAACCTGAGTGATGTTGTTGTTTCCCTCTTATCTTGATTGAATTTGGAGCAGATTTCATGTTGAAAATTTCCCCCAAAAATCGTTTTTGTGGAAGAGGGGTATTTTGGTAATCTCACATGTGTTGTTTTCTTCTTGAAAAGTGAGAGCCAAACTTTTTCTCTTTATTTAAAAAAAAAAAAAAAAAAAATATCTTCCGAAAATATCTCACGAAAATATCTCGTGAAAATATCTCCCGAAAATATCTCGCTAGATATTTTATAAAAAAAAAAAAAAAGAAAGAGAGGATATTTCGGTGCTTATAAAAAAAAAAAAAAAAAAAAAGAGAGAAAAAGAGAGTGAATTCTTGATTTTCCGAGAATTTGCGAAATTTCTTCGTTTTAGCGTCGTTTACGCTTTAACGGATCGTTTCCTTGTTTGTTTGCTTTTACGAGTTGAATTTACGAAATTGAACTTGTTTCCAAAAATCGTAGAGTTAGTCCTTCTAAAACACATTGAGTTAGTTTCTTTTGTCCCTTACATTTGGATATTGCAAACTACCCTTGGTGAGTGTGGGATTCTACAATTGTTTGGAAAACCCGGACAGTTTGGTTTGCTAAGAGCTACGAGCGCTTGGGCGATCAAATTCGAGAGTTAAACACGTGAGGTAACGAGTGAAATTTTTATTTCTTGCTAATTGCTAATTGTTTGCTTGTGTTAGTTGTTGTTAAACATGTCTAACAGGGGTAGCCCCGAAGAAAGGCCCGATGCCGCATTTATGATGAGGGCACTCCAACAATCCATAGAACGGATGAACGCCGTCATGGCTAATATGAACGAGCGTATGGATCGACAAGAAGCAATCATCGCCGATTTGAGGCAAGAGGCCCCAAGAGTCGCTCCTAATGTCGGAGGTGCTAATAGGCGAGTTGAAGTTGAGGAGGAGTTGGAAGAGAATAGTAATGAAGGAGAATTTGAAGAAGATGAAGGAAGGATACCCATAGGAGGTAGATATGGGCATAGGGGAGGAAGGAATGGAAGAGGCGGTAATTGGAGGCCCCCGCAAAGGCCTAATGATGGAGTGGATAGAAGTTTGGGTAACATAAAAATGAAAATGCCGTCGTTTCAAGGGAAGAACGACCCGAAACTCTACTTGGAGTGGGAGAAGAAAGTGGAGCACATCTTTGAGTGCCACAATTACTCCGATGAGAAGAAGGTAAAATTGGCCGTCATTGAATTCACTGATTATGCTTTAAACTGGTGGGATCAGTTAATAGTAGGACGGAGAAGGAACGGAGAAAGGCCGATTGACAGTTGGGAGGAAATGAAGGCTATCATGAGGAAGCGCTTCATCCCTAGTCACTACTATAAGGAACTCTATCAAAGGTTGCAAAGACTCAACCAAGGGTATAAATCGGTTGATGATTATTATAAGGAGATGGAGGTGACTATGGTTAGGGCCAATGTCAAGGAGGATAGAGAAGCCACCATGGCTCGATTTGTGAGCGGTTTAAATCCAGAAATAGCCAATGTTGTTGAACTTCATCACTATGTGGAGTTAGAGGATTTGGTACACATGGCTATAAAGGTGGAGAGGCAACTAAGAAAAAGGGGTGTTCGGTCATTTCCACCAAGGACAAGTACTTCAGCACAAAAATCGAATCCCACTACACCTTGGAAAGCAAATTGGAAGAAAGAAGAGGGCACTAGCTCTAAGCCAAGGTTTGACTCCAACAAAGGCAAGGAAGTTGAGCTTCATAAGGATAAAGGTATCCTTGAGAACCCTACTCGTAATCGTGACATTAAATGTTTTCGTTGTCTTGGTAGGGGTCACTATGCATCCCATTGTCCAAACAAGAGAGTCATGATTGTTCAAGCGAATGGAGAGGTTGGAACGGATGATGAAAGTGAGGATGAGGAGATGCCACCACTAGAAGAAGCTAGTGATGAGGAAGTAGGACCCGTTGAGAGGGAGGCTCTTATGATTAGGAGAACTTTAAGCGCTCAACTAAAAGATGAGGGTATTGATCAACAAAGAGAGAACATCTTTCACACCAAGTGTCATGTGAGTGGAAAGGTGTGCAATGTGATCATTGATGGAGGAAGTTGTACAAATGTAGCTAGCACTACCTTAGTTGGGAAACTAGGGTTGGCCACCATCAAACACCCGAAGCCCTACAAATTGCAATGGTTGAATGAATCTGGGGTAGTAAAGGTTGATCAACAAGTTTTGGTGTCCTTCTCCATTGGGAAGTATAAGGATGAAGTTATGTGTGACGTTGTGCCGATGCAAGCCGGACACATATTGCTAGGGAGACCTTGGCAATATGATAGGAGAGTCATTCATGATGGATTTAAGAATAAGTACTCTTTTGAGAAGGAAGGGAAAAAGATCACTCTCGTACCTCTGACTCCAAAACAAGTTTTTGAGGAGCAAGTGCGGATGAATAAGGATAAGGGCAAGGAAGAAAAAAAGGAAGTGGAGGAAGTTAAATCAAGTTTTTATGCAAGGGAGCACGATTTAAAAAGAGCCATTTTGGCAAAACGACTTATACTTGTATTTTTGTACAAGGAAGTCCATTTTTCTAACGAGCTTGACAAAACTTTGCCAAGTATCGCTGTTTCTTTGTTACAGGAATTTGAAGACGTATTTCCAGACGAGATTCCAGATGGATTACCACCAATCCGGGGAATCGAGCACCAAATTGATTTTGTGCCTGGTGCGTCACTTCCAAACCGGCCCGCCTACAGAACCAACCCCGAGGACACCAAGGAGATTCAACGACAGGTTGAAGAATTCTTGTCCAAGGGACAAGTGAGGGAGAGCTTAAGTCCATGTGCGGTACCAGTGTTAGTCGTACCTAAGAAGGATGGAACCAACTGGATGTGCGTTGATTGTCGAGCGATCAACAATATTACGGTAAAATATCGACATCCCATTCCTAGGTTAGATGACATGCTTGATGAACTATATGGTGCATGCATATTTACTAAAATTGATTTGAAAAGTGGTTACCACCAAATTAGAATGAAGGAAGGTGATGAATGGAAAACTGCTTTCAAAACCAAATATGGACTGTATGAATGGTTAGTCATGCCATTTGGGCTGTCTAACGCCCCTAGTACCTTTATGAGACTTATGAACCATGTATTGCGTGCTTACATTGGAAAGTTTGTAGTTGTTTACTTTGATGATATCCTCATTTATAGTAAAGACTTAGAAGAGCATGTATTACACTTACGGTTTGTGCTTGATCTGCTAAGAAAGGAAAAACTTTATGCTAATCTGAAAAAGTGTTGCTTTTGCATGGAAAAGTTAGTCTTTCTTGGATTTGTTGTTAGCTCTAAGGGTATAGAAGTTGACTTTGAAAAAGTCAAGGCGATTAGGGATTGGCCCTCGCCTAAGTCTGTTACTGACGTTCGCAGTTTTCATGGTTTAGCTAGTTTTTACCGCAGGTTTGTCAAAGATTTTATTACGCTAGCTGCTCCTCTAACCGAGGTCATAAAGAAAACTGTTGGATTCAAGTGGGGTGATGAACAAGAGAAAGCGTTCAATCTGTTAAAGGATAAGTTGATTTCTGCTCCTGTATTATCTTTGCCTGATTTTACTAAAACATTTGAAGTTGAGTGCGATGCTTCAGGTGTAGGCATAGGTGCTGTTTTGATGCAGGAGAAACGACCAGTTGCCTTTTTCAGCGAGAAGCTTGGTGGAGCAACCCTGAATTACCCTACATACGACAAAGAGCTCTACGCATTGGTGAGAACTCTAGAGACATGGCAGCATTATCTTTGGCCAAAGGAGTTCGTCATCCACACAGATCACGAGTCCTTGAAGCATCTGAAGAGCCAGAGAAAATTGAACCGTCGACATGCAAAATGGATGGAATTCATCGAGACCTTCCCTTATGTTATTCAATATAAGCGAGGTAAAGAAAATATTGTTGCTGATGCATTATCTCGAAGGTATACCCTGCTTTCTGCTTTGAATGCTAGGTTGTTAGGGTTTGAGCACATAAAAGAGATGTATGCTGATGATGATGATTTTTCTATCATTTTTAATGCATGTTTCAAAACTGCTTTTGGAAAGTTTTACAAACTAGATGGGTATTTGTTTAAAGAAAATCTTTTGTGCATACCCAACTGTTCAATGCGAGAGTTGTTAGTAAGAGAGGCCCATGGAGGAGGTCTTATGGGACACTTCGGTGTTAAAAAGACCTTAGATGTTCTACGCGAACATTTCTTCTGGCCAAAGATGAGGCGGGATGTAGAGCGCTTATGCTCTAGGTGCCTTACTTGTAGGCAAGCAAAGTCCAAAGTCTTACCACAAGGACTATATACACCCTTACCGGTGCCTAGTTCACCTTGGGTGGATATTTCTATGGACTTTATCTTGGGTTTGCCTAGGTCCAAAGGGGGTAGAGACTCCATTTTTGTAGTTGTAGATAGGTTTTCAAAAATGGCACATTTTATTGCGTGTCATAAAACCGATGATGCAACTAATGTAGCAAACTTATTTTTCAAGGAAATTGTTCGGCTCCACGGAGTTCCCAAAAGTATCGTTTCTGATAGGGATGTTAAATTCCTTAGCTATTTTTGGAAAACTTTGTGGGCTAAGTTGGGGACAAAACTTTTATTTTCTACAACTTGTCATCCCCAAACTGATGGCCAAACGGAAGTAGTCAATCGGACATTGTCTACTTTATTGCGTACGGTCATACAAAAGAACTTGAGAAATTGGGAAGATTGTCTCCCCTTTGTTGAATTTGCATATAATAGGAGTGTGCATTCTACCACTGAACATTCACCTTTTGAAATAGTTTATGGTTTTAATCCACTTACTCCTATGGATTTGTTGCCTATACCTGTTTCAGAAAGAACTAACCTTGAAGGTACTAAGAAAGCTGAAATGGTGAAAAGGCTGCATGAAAGCATCTCTGAGCATATTGAAAAGAAGAATAAAGAAAATGCTTTCAAGGCAAACAAGGGGCGACGAAGGGTCGTTTTTGAACCAGGCGATTGGGTCTGGTTACATTTGAGAAAAGAGCGGTTTCCTGACAAGCGTCGATCAAAGCTACAACCACGAGGGGATGGACCGTTTCAAATTTTAGAAAGGATTAACGACAATGCCTATAAATTAGACCTCCCAGGTGAGTATAATGTTAGCGCATCTTTTAATGTTTCTGGCCTTTCTCTTTTTGATAATGCAGATGAAGATTCGAGGTCGAATCCTTTTCAAGAGAGGGGGAATGATACGAATCATGCGCCGCTTCAGCCACTATAAATCCCGAATGGACCAATCACAAGATTGAAGGCCAAACGACTTCAAGAAGCTTTGAATGGGCTTATTCAAGAATTGGAACAAGGTCAAGGGATGATGGGGAAAGAAGGTGAAGCTAGTGGGAGGCCAAGCATTGTGTTAAGGGCAGAATTTGGAAAAGAAGGCCTGCGCCGCGGCGAGCAACTTTCTGTTTTTGGAGGAGATCTGGACGTGAAAGCGCGCCGCGGCATAGAATTTGGGCACCGCGGCACGGACCGTTCTGTTTTGGTTGGAGAGGACGACAGTCGCGCGCGCGGGTGCTGGCAGATGTGCGCGCAGACATGCTTCAGTAGGCGCGCCGCGGCATGAGAATTGTTCCGCCGCGGCACAGAAGGTTCTGTTTTTCTCCGGGCAGCCCACAAAAAGGCGCGCCGCGGCACAAGAATTCACCCGCCGCGGCATGGGTCGACATTTCTTTAAAATCCTCACCATTGGATTAGAATCAATGGCTGAGATTTAATTTTTCTTTTAGGTTTTGTTGTACCCTATATAAAGACAAATTGTGGCAGCTCTTTTGTAACTTTGTTCATTAAATACAATTTTGATTTGAAAATCAAATTTGAGAGCTCCAAAGCTCATGTTTCTTCCCAACCAAAACTTATCAAAGGTTTTGCAATCCTTTGTGGCATTTTCTCTCGTCTTGTTGCGTGGTGTGTAATATCCAGGTAAAAAGGTGAGTTCTTGCAACCCCAAATCTGTTCTCCTCTAGGGATTTGAATGCTTAAATTGTGTGAAATCTGAAATCGTTTCTTTTGTAAGATTCGAGCTTTCTTGGTTCGCATCAAAATGGGTGTTTAAACAAAAAGAAGGAATTAAGGGTGTAGAAGCTGCAAGGTTTAAAGCTAGGGTAGTTACCCAAAGATACCTGCAAAGGGAAGGCATAGATTATAATGAGGTGTTCTCAGCAATTGCCAAATACACCTCAATAAGAGTGCTACTTGCCATTGTGACACAGTTTGATCTCCATCTGGAACAAATGGATGTAAAAACAGCTTTCCTTCATGGAGAACTGGAGGAGATTATATATATGAGACAACTAGAAGGATTTGAGGTGAAAGCAAAGGAAAATCACATGTGTCTACTCAAAAAATCACTCTATGGACTGAAACAGTCTCCATGCCAATGGCACAAGAGGTTTGACACATACATGCTCAAACTACACTTTGTAAGGTGTGAGTTTGATGCTTGTGTTTATTTGAGAAAAGAAAAAAATGGAAAGATGATGTACTTGTTACTGTACGTAGATTATATGCTATTGGCAAGCAAAAGCATGATTGACATTCAACATTTCAAGGAACTACTTAAATCTGAATTTGATATGAAAGACTTAGGTAATGCAAAGAAGATTTTAGGAATGGAGATAAGGAGGGACATAGATAAAGGAAAAATGTTTATCTCTTAGACTAACTATATTGAAAAAATGTTGAAGAAATTTGGAATGGATGAATATAAGGCAGTTTCAACCCCACTTGCTACACACTTCAAACTCTAAATGCAACAATGTCCAACAACTGAAACAGAGAAGCTTGAAATGAGTAAAGTACCATACTCAAATGCTGTAGGAAGCCTCATGTATGCTATGATTGGGTCCAGGCCAAACATAGCTCATTCTGTAAGTGTTGTCAGCAGATTTATGGCTTTTCCAGGCAAGCCACATTGGGATGGGGTTAAATGGATATTTAGATATCTGAGAGGTTCATCAAAACTGGGCTTGGTTTATGAAAGAAGCCAAGATAACTCAGGTTGTGTTATGGGGTACTGTGATTCTGATTTTGCTAGAGATGTAGATAGGAGAAGATCACATACAGGTTATGCTTTCAACTTGTATAATAATTTGGTAAGTTGGAAAAGTAATTTACAAGCTGTGGTTTCCCTCTCCACAACTGAGTCAGAATATATAGCTTGTACTGAAGCTGTGAAGGAGGGGCTATAGATCAAAGGACTGGTAGACAAGTTAGAAGTGTTTCATGGAGCTGTGACAGTAATGTGTGACAATCAGAGTTAACAAGGGATCCTATGTTTCATGAAAGAACAAAACACATTGATGTAAGATACCACTTCATTAGAGACAAAATTATTGAAGGCCTGATCAAGGTGGAAAAGGTGCCTACTGAAGATAATCCCTCAGATATGTTAACTAAAACTGTTTTACCAGGCAAGTTCAGACACTGTCTTGACTTGCTTAGGGTATCTCAGACCTAAGCATGAAGCAGTGGTGGAGCCAACAATTCAAAAACAATCCACTATACCTTCCTATGTGGACTCAAGGTGGAAATTGTAAGCATGTGAGTCCAAATAAGAAGAGCTGTCACTATGACAGGTAGTCTATACATGTAACGGCTCTTAAGTGATAAGAGTTCAAGAAAGTGAGTCTTGATTGGATACAAACAAGTGCAAGAACACCTGCCTCAGGATCCCTATTTATAGAGCTAGTTTTCCTCATTTGTAAAACTACTCTCTTTTTACGTAAAAGCAATATTGTCCTATGTGTATGTAAAGCTTTATACAAACAGTGAAAGTGACTGATCACTGGTTTTATTCAATGGGTAGAAACTTGTGCTAGTGTGTATGGAAGGAAACTAATAATTGTACTTGTAATCAGATTTGAATAGATAGTGGATTGGGAACTGATTTGGTTTCTTGTGGATGTAAGGGTCACACATTGTGACCAAGAATCACGTTAAACTCTTGTCTCTTCTTCTTCTTCATCTTCTTCTCTGATCCTTTTATTTTTCTAGTTTCATAAGTTCTCGTAAATATGCTTTAAAGTAGTGATATTGCTTGTGGTGTAGAACTGAGTTCTAAGGTTAATTCCTTACAATTTCTTTATAGTATCAAAACAAAGTCTTGAAATTGAATCCTTGTAGCAACTCAAAACTAAATAAAATTCCCAAGTTGACAACCCTTGCAAAAAGCCAAAAGATAAATTAGCCCACCCTTGAGGAGGAGTGTTAAAGAGTATAAATAAATTGTTAGGCTCATCACCCACAATTCTGAAGGTTAGAAGAAATGGTGTTTCATGAGATTTCTTTGTTTCTTTTACTATAATCAATCCTTTTTATTTAAAGAAGCATCCAGCAACAAGCCTAGCCTTATACCTCTCTTTTATTTGACAGAAACTTAACTTTAAAAACCCCCATTATATGTTATCTAAGCTTGTTATCAGGTGGTAGCATGTAGATCAACCAAATACCAAGTCCCATTTGAGAGAAGAGCACTAAATTTTTGTGTCGTGGCGTCCTTTCATTCCTTAACTTCTCGCCACCTTATAATTCTTAAGCTCTAGTAGAGCAGCAGACCATGAAGCATTATAAACCTTTCGCTGGATACCTGATTTTGAGTGAGTAACCATATTGTGAGTATTAAGTGGAGGATGATTATCATATTATATCACAAAAATGGAGGAGGGACATCATCAGCACGCAAGCAGGCTAGGGACAACCAACCAAACATGTTCTTATTGAAAAAAAGAAAAAGAAAAAAAAAAAAAAAAGGGAAAAAAAACATACATACATACATGCATGTGCAGATGCTACTAATATGGTGCAAAGAAATAGAAATTCAATATTATTTATTTATTTTTTGCTATGACAAAAGTTGCTAGAAGTTGCTAACCAGAAAAGAGTTTTTGGTTATATACTTGCATTACATTTTTGGATTTTTCTAGGTAAAACACAAAGTTGAATAACTCCTTCTGCTCAAGAGAAATTGAGGCCCAATGAACTAATTTATGTGTTGCTTTATTGTTTTCCTTTGGAATCCATCAGATTGAGATTATATTACATCTTTCAAACTTTTTATTTAAATCCAACAAGATATGTTGACAATCTGGATTCACTTTGTTCTTCAAATAAGACAGCTTCAATGATAATTTTGTTATCTCCTATACATATAGATGAAAAGTCAGCACAAATAAAAGTAACTTGAAAAGCCCTTGTCTCAGCTAGTTCAACATGTAGACAGAACGTTGTTGTTATCCATGCAATGCTTTAACAATTCTACCATGGGAGTAGCCAAAAGTTGATTTTACATCCTTCCAAGTTGTATCAAATTTTATTTTAAACAAAATTGCCGGAGGGCTCTGCCATTTGGGTGGAATGTAAACATGTACATTAATCTCATCATCAAACATATTTCCAGCTATCTTAGTCTTTTGCTGCTTTAACAAGAGTTGGAATTCATCGGAGAGACTGAATAACATTTTTTTTTGCCTCAATAGTGTAATTTTCATGAATTGCCTTATTTCTAAGCTACTAAATATACTCCATCATAATGATAGCAGTGAGTGTGAATTTAGAACACCCACTTTCTGAGGTGGGTTTAAGATGAAAATTATGTAAGAAGCTATATCCAACTTTTCAGTAAATTTCCAAAGCAAACACCATGTCCATGAAAGCCACAAAGATCTCAATATTTCACACTTTATAAACAAGTGTTCAATGTCTTCTACTTTATGACATAAAGGATACGAGTAGTCCTCCAAAATTTTGAATTTTCCAATTATCAGGCCATTATGTATCAATTTCCATAAAAATAACTTGTGTCTTTCATGTAATCTCTGGCCTTGTATAATTTATTTTCAAAAACCAACCATAGAAAAATCACATCTTGATTTAATGATAAAATGATACCCTTCTTTAACACTAAAATTTCCATTCCCTTCACGTTGTGATAAAATTTTATCAGATAAGCCCTCTTGTGGAGAAGGCAATTTGAATATTAGAGGATCAATAATTTCTCCAAATATATATTTTTTTATTTTCTGAAAGTCCCAGTCCCTACATTTTGATCATTTCTAGAACACATATCAGTCAGCTTACTTAATTATCACTTATCTATCAACTGGTGATCTAGTGAGTTAGTCTCAATTAGGTATGTACCTGGTATTCAAGGATTAGACCAAATATCAAGTTTATTTCCATCTCCTATCTTTCATATGAGGCCTTTAAGTAAAGCCTCTTTTGCCCACAAAATCAATTTTGTTTCAATCTCATACCCCTGGCAGGTATAATAACTTTTTCATTAAAAGCTAAATTCAATTTCAAAATCTCCATGGACTCTGTATTTGCTTTTGTTTCTATCAACCAAACAATATATGGTCTAAGTTTTCTATTATAATAGTGCAGAGCTCTTCTAGCACGAGGTCTTACAAAACCTTGATCATTCCAACTTAAGAATTTCATTATGAAAGAAAAGAAGAAAAATTACCTTCAAGTTGACTTCTTTACCAATGCCGAAGTGATCTCAGTATCGGGGAATTGTTTCACTTTGAAAAATTGACTATATTTTTTTAATCATCAGCCAGTTATGAAGAAACCCCAAATCTTGTGTCATAAATTCCTAAATTGAAGTTTGAATGAAATCCAACAGAAGAGTATCTTACACTTCTCTAACGAAATCTATTGATGACTTTGACAAAGAATAGTGAAAATCTAAAGGATTGATCTCAATCAATAATCTAACTGAGAGGATGAAACCCAAAGCTAAGTAACACTCGCCCTTATTTCTAGAAAGGAATTCCAACGATTAAACATAAATTAATTAGAAAATAGTAACGAGAGGAGACTTCGCCCCTTTTTTTCTATTAATAGAAAATCAATATACCAGATGAATACTTTTGAAAACAAAAGAAACACACATGATTACCAATCTTTCGGGTAGCCTAGCATCCAAAATCCATCTAACATTCGTCTCATAACAAATAATTTTGTCCCAACATCAATATTTATTTGTCCTGTGGATCAATTAGTTGATTCTATGATATTTCAAAATAGAAAGTGTATGATTGGATCTTACCACTCTCATTCTCCACAAATAGGTGGGTTCGAGATTTGCTAATAATATATGTACACCATTGTGTAAGTTTTTAAAGGAAAAGGTGTAAACATGTATGTGTTTAAAGGAAAAAAAATCAAAATTAACAATCTAAACTAGCATAAAAATTTAACAAATTCAAGCATTATATGTATGAATAAATATTTTATTTTCTACTAAACGTTTTGATTTACTTTTAATTTAAAATTTTGGGTAAAATAGACGTATAACTCTAACTAAATGACACATTGGTTATGTAATTATTTAAATAAATCCATTTAATTTTGTAATTAAAATTTTGCATAATTAAGTCCAAATTTTTTAAAATTGTATTTTTTCAAGGGTAAAACGATAGTATTTCCATATTGTATTAAAAAAAAAATTAGACCTTAATAAAAGCCCCAAATCATAGAACAAAGCATCAACCACCGCCAATCACCTCATCGACATAATTAGGGTCAGTCACGAAATCGTCTTCAATAGCAGAGCTCCTTCTCAGGCTCATTGACGAAAAGAAAGGAGATCATTTTTCGTTGTTTACAAGGTTATCCTTCTTCCTCTAGGTTTGTATCAAATTTGGTCCACTCATATTTTTTGTAATTTGTCAAACCTAACCAGCCTAAACCATGTGTACTGAAGGTATGAACCCTTATTTCTTCATCTGTTATTGTCATAATTTATTTGGTGTTTGATATCATATTTTGAATGTTAATAACTGTTGTTGTAGATAAATAAATAGATAAGAACGAGATTACCGATATAACAACCCCGTCGTTCCTAGAATAAAACAGCTCAGAATCTTGTTTTTTGTCTCGGACTTTCACTATACTGGTTGAAGGCAGGAATACTACACTTGTAAATTAATGTTGCTTGAAATCGAAAATATTATTAATTATGTAATAGAAAAATATTTTTGAATTTTTTTTATTTTTCTGGGCTGGTTTATGTATTTCTGAGTCGCTCGTTACAAAGAGCGAAGAGAGAGACATAGTTAAGAACTGAGAGGTGAGAAATGAGAACTGAAAGGTGTGTTTTAATTGAGAGCTGCAAGGCTCTATTTATAGAAGAAAAATGAGGTCCAACGGATAGAGAGTAACGGGCATGTGATAAGATCAACAAACGTGGGTGGAACGATCAAAAAATAATAACAGCCAGTTCTGTAAGACTCGATATGGGAAACGGAACAGTAAAAAGATAACGGTCACAACTTGGGTGAAACATTTTGGATAAGAACGAATTTTTTGACTATTGAAAAAAATAATTTTAATAAATAAAAATTTTCTAAAAAATAAAGTGCCACCTCACTTCATACCCATGCACTCGGGCTCGGCTTAACACGGTCCGGCTGGCCTGTCAGACGGACGGCGGCAGTGGCGCGCATGTATGTGTGTAAACCCATAATTGCCTAAGTCTTCTTCCCTTTCACAAAAGTTGGTGCCCCTTGGGGCCCAATCCCAAGTCTAAATCTATTTCTTTACAAACAACTCCTAAGAGATGTAAAAAAGTATTGTTGGACAAAAAGTTTTTGAGAGAGTAACTTATGACACTTTTTTCTTTTTATTTTTTAAAATTCACATCAAATTTTCAACAATCCTCCACTTGAATTTTATATAAAAATAGTTTTCATTGAGTAACCGATCAATCAAAGATATAAGATTGTGCATAAGCAAAAGGTGTCCATTGACTTGAACCTTTGCATAGTGTTGATGCTTTAGAATATACTAGAGTAACTCGTAGTTTTGACCTCTATCTCTAACAATATTACACACACAACCTTTCCAAGGTAAAGTTCGAAAAGCCCATGCATTACGACCATGCATGTGTATCCCAATATAGTGAATGCTCTAGTAAATTTTGCCAAAAAATTTCGTATGAAGCAGCTATACTTCCACATTCACATAGGTGAGTCTATTAAGAGTACTCATATAGTTATGTACTCCACTCCACATAAAGTATAAAACTCATTAAGAGTTAATAATTAATTCATTTTTTCTGTCGCTTCAGGACTTCATGCTTCTAACAACATAGAATGAGACTTTATAATAGCATGATTAATATCATATCACTTCATGACTTATTTTTACCCATTGAACTTATTTATTGGGATCTCCAATCTATAAGTTGGGTTACCATCATGAGTGACTCTTCATTCTAAGGGCATTAGTCTCATTCCTTTTGAGGTTTTGAAAACCTTCTCTCTTGCTAATCCTTTCGTCAAAAGATGAGCCAAGACAGCTGGTATCGATCTTTCCCATAAAGGGATCTCAGCTAACAGACTTCTTAACCAGCATTCTTCTTTACTAGCAGTAGTTAGTGTTATCATTTCAGACTCTATCATAGATTGAGCTAAAATTGTCTGTTTCTTAGACTTCCAAGAAACAGCTCCATCAACAATGCTAAATATATAGCTGCTAGTTGCTTTGGAGTCTTCTGAAAGGGTGTTCTAATTAGCATCACTGTATCATTCTAGAACAGTGGGAAACTTCTTATAATGTAATCCAAGGTTCATAGTTTTCTTAAGGTACCTTATGACCCTTTTAATTGCATTCAAATGCTCTATACTAGGTTTACTAGTAAACCTACATAGTATTCTCACAACATAAGCTATGTCTGGCCTAATGCAGTCAATAGCATATCATAAGCTACCAATGATGCTTGCATACTCAATTTGTCTAACACCATCTCCGGTGTTCTTGAACAACTTTACATTATGATCATAAGGAGTACATGTAAGTTTGTAGTTAAAGTAATTACATTTATTTAAGATCTTTTCAATATAATGAGATTGATACAAAGAAAGTGCCTTTTCAGACCTAATAATCTATATACTA
Organism: Elaeagnus macrophylla; assembly: GCA_029378325.1. NCBI lineage: Eukaryota > Viridiplantae > Streptophyta > Magnoliopsida > Rosales > Elaeagnaceae > Elaeagnus > Elaeagnus macrophylla. The sequence continues at coordinate 7,598,500 of CM055645.1, forward strand.
AGGATTATACTTGCTTCTCCATGGTCTTTCATGTCAAAGTTAGCACATAATAAGTTTTTTACATTATTCATAACATGAATATTTGAACAAAAAATTAGCAAGTCATCTACATACAAGCATATAATAATGCAAATGTCATTTTCATATTTATAATAAATGCATTTGTCACTCTCATTCATTTTGAATCAATGTGAGATAACTAGATTATCAAATTTTTCATGTCATTGCTTAGGTGCTTGTTTTAGACCATAAAGAGATTTATCTAATTTACAAACTTTGTTTTCTTGACCAAGGACAACAAAACCCTCTAATTAATCCATATAAATCTCTTCTTCTAAATTAACTAAATCATGAACAGCAGCAAGGGAGAAAAGCACACGTATGGAGGTTATTCGTGTGACTGGTGAAAATTTATAAAAGAAATCTACATTTTCTCTTTGCTTATACCCTTTGGCTACAAGACAAGCTTTGTACTTTTCAATAGTACCATCGGTTTTTAATTTTTTCTTTAGTATCCATTTACATCCTATGGTTTTGCAACTAGGGGTAAGTCAACTAAATGCTAAGTTTTATTAAACTCAAGAAAGTCCATTTCATCATTTATGGCTTCTTCCCATAAGTTGGCATCTAAAGAAGATAAGGCTTCTAGAAGAGTTTGGAGATCTTCCTCTAAGGTATAAGCATAAAAATCAAACCCATCATCCTTAGATGTTCAAGCTCGTTTACTTCTCCTAAGTTCAGTGTCTAATTTCTCATTTTGTTCACTAGTTCTAATTATGGCAAACTACTTGAAGACGAGCGCCCATTATTATTCAATTTAAAGGAAAACCTATGTTCATAGAAATCTTCATCATGTGATTCTATAACTATATAATCATTTAAGTCATAGAATTTATAGACTTTACTATTCACAACATATCCTATGAATACACATTCATATGCTCTACTAGCAAGTTTATTTCTTTTAGGATCAGAGATCCTAACATAGGCTAAACATCTCGAAGTTTTAAAATAAGTTAATTTAGTTTCTTAATTTTCAAAAGTTCATATAATGAAATTTAACTAATAGATTTAGGCACTCTGTTTAGCACATAGCAAACAGTTAATAAAATTTCTCCACATCAATGGGAAGCAGCACTAGAGTTTAATAAAATTGCAATAACTGATTCAGTAAAAGTTCTATTTTTTCTTTCAACTTTGCCATTCATTTAAGAGAATAAGGTACAATTTTTTCATGAATGATTCCATAGGTTTTATACAAATCATTAAAAATACTGGAATCATATTCAGTGCCTCTATCACTTCAAAATATTTTTATTTTTCTATTAAGTTGATTTTTAATTTCGGTCATAAATATTTTAAATATGTTAAACACTTCACTTTTATTTTTTATAAGATATTCATAAGTATAGTCTGAACATGCATCAATAAAAGTTATAAAAATAGCATTTTTTTTATTTCTTGTTAAAATACCATCAAGTTCACATATATCAAAGTGAATTAAGTCTAATGGTTCAGATTCTCTAACTACTAATTTATGTGAAGTTTTGGTTATTTTAGCTTGATTGCAAAAATCACATTTTTCAAAATCATTCAATGATAATTTAGGAATTAGTTCTAAATTACTCATGTTATTTATTATGTGTTTATTAACATGACAAAGTCTAGCATGCCAAATATTAAAAGAATACAACATATAAGTAGAAGAAGAAGCTTTATTAAATTCAACATTCAACTTAAACATGCCATCAGTGGCGTACCCTTTCCCAACAAATACATTATTCTTAGTTATTGTATATAAATTAGCTCTTATAATTTGAGTAAAACCGAGCCTTATTGAGAAGATGGCCTGAAACTAAGTTCTTTCTAATCTTTGGAGTATACATGACATCCTTCAAGATGACAGTCTTTCCAGAAGTAAACTTCAATTCCACCTCACCAGTACCAGCAACTTTAGTGAAGTGGGAGTTGCCCAATAACACTTTCTTATCCTTAGATATGAATAGGACTTGAACATGTTATGATCATAGCAAACATGGCGAGATGCACTAGTGTCCACCCACCACCCCTCGGATCCACCAACAAAGTTGATTTCTAATATCATAGCAATAAGCTGATCTTCGTTAAGGTTCACCTACAGGGCAAAACGATTCTTGTTTTGGCAGTTCCTAGCTAAATGGCTAGACCTTTTACAACTATAACACTTGAATGTGTTATTTCCTAAGGGGGTTGAGGTTCATTCCGTAGAGGATTTCTATTTCTATTTTGGTTGTTACAGTTCTGGTTATTATTGTGATTATGAGTTTTCATGTTTCTTCCTTTCGGTTTCAGAATTACAGAAGATGATTTTTTATTGGCACTGTTACTTGAGACAATGAGTACTTCATCTTTTTTATCTTATTTTTAGGCTTCTTCTTCTATTCGTAGATGGGTTATGAGACTTTCTAGGAAAAATTCCTTAGTTTTATGTCTAAGTACATTCTTAAAGTCTTTTCATGCAGGGGATAATTTATCTATAATAACAACTTAAAATTATTTATCTAAAGTCATACCTTCAGAAGTTATTTCATGTGCTATCTTCTGCAGTTCGTGTGACTGAACTTTCACAGATTTTTTGTTAGTCATTTGTTTCTTCAGGTATCTGCTGACAGCATACTTCTTTGTTTATACTTCCTCAATGTCATACTTATTTTGAAGTGCATCCCATATTTCCTTAACTGACTTATCATAATTATAGTAGTCATACAAACCATCAACTAAACCATTAAGAATAAATTTTTTACATAGAAAATCATTTTTCATATAGGTGTTTAAATCCTTAGTTGTAGCTTTGGTAGGAGGATTTGGCAATACTAATTTTTCAGTAGTAAGCACAGAAGCAATTTTTTTCATGGTGAGAAAAAATAACATTTTTTGTCTCTTTCTTTTAAAATGAAGTCCCTCAAAGCGAAAAGGTTTGTTGAGATCAGCAGTTAAAATTTCAATAAACATGACAGATAAATTCGTCTTAAAATTGTTCCTGGAGATAAATAAATAGACAGGAACGAGATTACCGATATACTGAAATATATTATGATATATTACTTGGGTTGAGTCACGGACTAGGTCGCTCTCTTTAAGATGTTTCGTGACTCTGTTCAAATTATGCAAGCAGTAACAACCTTGTCATCCCTAGGATAAAACAGCCCAGAATCTTGTTTTCTGTCTCGGACCTTCACTGCACTAGTTGAAGGCCAGAATACTACACCTGTAAATTAATGTTGCTTGGAATCGAAAATATTATTAATTATGTATTAGAAAAATATTTTTAAATTTTTGTATTTTTCTAGGTTGCTTTATGTATTTATGTGTTGCTCGTTACAAAGAGTGGAGAGAGAGAGAGAGTTAAGAACTTAGAGGTGAGAAATGAGAACTGAAAGGTGTGTTTTAATTGAGAGATACAATACCCTATTTATAGCCCAAAAAATGAGGTCCAATAGATAGAAAGTAACGGGCATGTGATAAGATCGATGAACGTGGGTGGAACATTCAAAAAACAATAACAGTCAGTTCCGTAAGACTCTGTCTGGGGAACGAAATGGTAAAAAGATAACGGTCACAACATGAGTGACTTGTTTTGGATAAGAATGAAATTTTTGACTGTTGGAAAAATAATTTTAATAAATAAAATGTTTTCAAAAAATAAAGTGTCACCTCATCTCACACCCAAGCACTTGCGCTTGGCTCGGCATGGCTGGGGCTCGCGTGTGTGTATGGACTCATAATTGCCTAGGTCTTCTTTCTTTCCACAAACTTGGGTGCTCTTGGTACCCCATCCCAAGTCTAAATCCTTTTCTTTATAAACATCTCCTAAGATATGTAAAAAGAGCAATGTGGGATAAAAGTTTTTGAGAGAGTAACTTATGACACTTTTTTCTTTTCATTTTTTTAAATTCACATCAAATTTCCAACAATAAAAATATGCTTTGTCTTGTTTTTTTATTTTATTTTGTTGTTGAGATTATAAAAACATCTAGCTTCCTCTTGTTTTTGATTATTTTATAGAGACCGCTGGTGAAACAAGGAAAACCAAATTGTGGGAGGATGAGCCTTCACGATGATGAGTTAAGGAATCTGGAGTTTTCAGTTTTGAGAATGGACACGAATCACAACCCATGCATTTTATGGCCGGAAGTTCACAGAAGAGAGAGTGAAGAATTGAGGAGAAAATTTCAACGATACTACTGAAATTTTAGCTTTTTTCAATAATGCTCTCAACCTTTACAATATATCACAAATGTCATCACCGTGTTAGAAAAATATTAATTTTTAGATACAAAAGTGTAATTTTAGATGTAAATTTATTTAAAAATATATATAAAAAAATATTTTTATTTATAAAAAGGAAAAAGAACGATTTTCATAGTTAGTTTATCTTCTCTCTGGGAAGAGAAAAAGAAAAACTATGTGGGTCTCATCTTCTCCTCCATTATTGTCACCACTAGTAGCCACCCATTGCTCGCCCAATTGCTAGTTGTCAGTCCATTGCAAGCAAAGCAACCACCACAAGCCCTACTCTAGCTGCCCGACCCAATTCATGTCGTCAACCACTGCTCGCCCAAACACTATGAAATTCTAGCGCCATTTTTCTATTGTTTTCATCTACTAATATACATCATTTACATAAATTCAACTTCATATATCAGTTCAAAGAAAAAGACAAATGATGAATCCCAGAATAACATTTTATTTATTATAACAAGAACATAAACCATTTGTGAAATCTTGAGATAATAAATAGAAAAAAAAAAAAAAAAGTGTAAAAATAACTTCAATATCATTTCTTAATGTAACGAGCTACCTCATCATGATTAGGGAAGAAACCCATGAGTTCAGGTAAGCGTAGATGAAACCACCCATCAGCCTAATCAAACCTCCAGTCACCATTGACAGTCCTTTTTATCTTCTAGAATAATAGTTGATAATGACAGAAACACCATTGTGGTGAGGAAAAGGAGATAATTGAGGGAGTTTAAAATTGCAACGACGTTTGTGAATGGAGGGTTCCTAGCCTCGTCAACGCTGTAATGTCAGCATTTATTTTGCTTTCTCATTGGCACTATTTGTCTACCGAGTTTTCCCTCACTTGCACAATCCCTATTTTTTTTTCTTAAATATACATCATTTGGTCTTTCTGAACTATATTGAAAAATTAATGTTCATTTCATTGTATTTCTCAATATTTTGACTTCCAATTGATCACCAATGAGGAGGGCAAGAAGAAGCTCATGATCGATTTTTGATTAAGTTTTTGTTCTTCGGTCCAAGGAAGATGGGATGAAGAGAGAAATTAATTTTTTATTTTATTTAATTAGTTTAGTTATTAATTTATACGTAAATATTGTACACATAATAGCTTTATTAATGTCCTTTATAAACTAGGGGTATTTTTGAAGATACACTAAAAGTTGAGGGTATTGTAAATCATTTTTGAAAGGTTAAAGGTATTAGTAAAGAAAGTTAAATCCTCAAGAATATCAGTGAAATTTGCCTAAAATTGATTGGGTTGTATTTTTTGTTTGTTCTTCTTTTTTAATAAAATACTAATTTTTCAAGAAATCTCAATTTTACTCTTCAAAAATATAATTTTTTGAAAATTTGGATTTGATTGACCTAAATTTTAAATTATTACACTAAATAGACCTATTTAAATAATTATAGAACCAATGTATCATTCAAGTAGAGTTACTTAATCATTTTGGCCTGAAACCCTTCAATTTACTTCTTTAAATTTTTTTGTTATAAATTTGATATTTGATGTATTCAATTTTATGTTAATTATGTATTTTGGTTGACATTTGTAATAAATTTGAATGCAATAAGTTAAAAGATTGTCACATGAGACCAACAACTCCTGACCCAATTCCATAAAAAAAATTAACTTTTCAATTCAATCGCTCAAAGTGACTTATTTCATGAAGATTTAATGCTAATAAAAATTAAAAATACTTGATTAATATAGAAATGATAACATAAAGTATCAATGTGCACAATAATAAATTAGTTAGCATTCATTATAAAAAATTCTAAAATTATATTATGTTCATATAAATGTAAGATCATTAATTATTGTAGGTGTGACAAGTGAGGCCATCTAAGATGTGAGTTATTAGAGAGCCACATGACATATTTGTGAGAGTGTTCTTGTAGTTTCTTTTGTAAGTGTTTTGTTATAAATTATTTTATCTATGGTTAAGATTATATTTAGTTTCATACAAAAAAAAAAAAAACGATTATATTTAATTTAATTATGCACTCTCTATATGTGAATTTAAATTCTAACATGTTGGGAAAATTTCTTAAACTTGTTATTAATTGTTGATCTCCATAATCTTCAAATGAAATAATACCCCAGTGTAGTAACTATTTCGGCGAAAATAGCTTTTTTCTTAAAATTGCGAGACTACGTGTTTAATTTCATTACTTTTACATTTTTAACCTTTGTTTTTTTGCCCCTATGTCCAGCCTGCTTCTGCGCTAGTCCAGCTTGCTATTGTGCCTGCAGTGCCTGCTGTGTGTACTGGTGTTCTTACGGTGCCTGTTGCGCGTATTGGTGAGTTTGTAGAGGCTAAAATGTCTCCATCTCAGTTTGCTTTTTTTTTTTAATCGAAAAAAATGTGTATAACTTCAATATTATCTATATCAAATATACCTAGAACTCATACTAATTTTTTTGGTCACACCCTCCTCATCAAACTCTTACCACATTCATCTTTCTAATCTAAACAAAATAAAAATTCAAATATACCCAGAACTCATACTAACTTTTTTTAATTCATTATCAATTACAAGGGAATAACTCTAATAGAACTTGGTGAAAAAAGAAACTAACCAAAGCGTTGTTGGGTCACATCAAAGCCAAAATATGACTGGCTTGCATTGTTTCTTAGGGAGCGAACGAGTGAGAGAGAAATTGACTGTGGGTGGATTTGAAGCAAAACGAAGTAGACGGAGAGAGAAGACAGATAGAGTCTGTGTTTGTACGTGTGCTCAAGAGGAATTAATATTAACCAAGAGGAATTAATTTTCACAGGGATTGGAATTGATATTAACCAAGAGGCACTTTGTCCCTTTTTACGTTTGATTTTATATAATTTTGTCATCTAATTATACCATGTAATCATGTTTCTAGTTTTCTAAAATACACATTTTGCAGCTTGTCATTGCGCCATCAAGTGTCGTTGCTGCACCTACCGCAAAGAGCAAAGTTCCACAAACAAAAGTTACCACCAATGATGACAATGGGATAGATAGTGTGCTAGAGGCGAGGTTAGATAACTTGCGAAAGATGTAGTCTTAATTATATATACATCTCTCTTATATATAACATGTTACATACACTTCTGTTGTTGTATGTAACATGTTACATACACCTTTATCTTGTATGTAGCACATTACATACACCTCTTTCATTATATGTAACATATTACATACACATCTATCTTGTTTGTAACACATTACATATATTTTTATTATTGTATATAACATGTTATATACACTTTTGTTTTATATATAACATATTACATACATTTTTGTCTTGAATGTAACATATTACATACACCTCTGTCATTATATGTAACACGTTACCTACACATTTGTCTTGTATGTACATTACATACACTTCTGTCATTATATGTAACATTTTACATACATTTCTGTTGAATACTATATACACATCTATCTTGTATGTATACACCTCTGTTATTGTATATAACATATTACATACACCTCTATTGTTGCATGTAATATGTTACACACGCCTTTGTCTTGTATGTAATATATTACATACATCTTTGTCATTGTATGTAACATATTACACCTCTGCAATAGCATGTAACACATTACATACTTATCTGATAAAGTCGTCGGAGCTCCGACAATGTGATCGACGGAGTCATTGGAGATATAGTGATGTCAACGGTGAAGTTGTCAGAGCTATATTTATTTATTAGTCCTAAAGAACATTTCTGTAATTTGTTTAGTTTTTATTTAACCAAAGCGTACAATTTTGGTCCTAAAATTGCTAGTTTTAAAAAATGTAGCTTATATTTAAAATGTAAGTTATTTAGGCTCATGTCTCTATAATTTTTAGTTGCAATACTACAAAATTATACTAACTAACATGATACTTTGAACTTTGTTTCGATGCAAGATTTTAAGTCGTTATTTTTAAGACTCTATTTGTCTCCACTAATTCAGTGATATATTAAGGTTCAACAAATAAGCCTCTATGATACAATGAAGCCTAATGTTGTTTAAAATGTGTACTTACAAAGACAACCAAAGAAAACCTTTAACTTTGAAAAACACTCAAGATAATTAATATTATAAATCTACAGTATTTAAAATATTAACTTTATTTCTACGTAAATAGTGGTAAAAAATATTAAAGAACATTAATTGTTTCTCTACAACTTCTCTTCCTTTCATAATCTACAAATGGCTATGTCTATGCTCTATTTATAGATTTCGATGCAACCCTTAAATTAGATTATAAATTTTAGATGAATTATGACTTTTTTAAAAGTAATATTTTTTAAAATACATATAATTATTATAAACCTACTCAAAAAATATGTACATTTATAAAAATTACAACTTTTTAACATAATATTTTATTCATAAAAGTTATAAGTCTTTAACATTTTTTTTAATAAAAAAAAACACATATTAAATTATTACAATTTTTTATTCAAATGCTATAATCATACAATAAATTTTTATTGTTACAAAATTATATACCAATTGTTCATTTATTTTAATATTTAATTACTCGATAATGTCACCATGATAAAATTATTATAAATGAATTAGGATTGTGAGATTAATAATTTAAATTATGTCAATATTTTAACCTATTTATATTATAACAATTTTATTTTTTATATTTATAATTAATATTTATTAACAATAATTTTATTAATAACAAAAAAACTAGAATTAATTATAAAATTAAAATATACAATTCATATTTATTATTATAAGATTTTTATATATTATAATTTTATTGTAATAAAAAATAATATAACGATTATTTATTAAACACAGTTATATAAATTTAATTATATTTATTAATAATATTATATGCATCTGTTAAATAGAATTTTCCTTATTATTGTAGGAAAAAAAAAAAAAAAGTTTATTTTTCCCTCCCATTTCAAAAGCATTAAAGGAGGGCAGAGGTTTTAACTTATACTCTGTTTCCCGAAAACCCTAGACCAACTAAAGAGTCTTAGAGATCTGGGACGCTATTGTTTGTATAAATAAAAATGTTAACCTAAATTTTGGTTGTCATCGAGTTAGTTTGCCTCGGCCGAACCAGAGGCACCGGTACTTCTTCTTCCTTCTGTCTCTCCTGTGTTTGTATTTGATTGAAAATTTTATCTAAAAATGATAGTTTAATCGTATTCATTCTGGCCATGATGACAAAAAAAAGGCCGGACTTACGGCTGCTACCTCGCTTGGTCGGTAGTAGAATGATGAAGCTTTGCGTTAAAGGTTTTCTTTCTGAGCCAGTACTGCCTAATCTGTTTGTATGCTTTCCACTGTTTACCTTGTTCAATCTTTTACCAAGTCTTTTGCAGATCCTTTATTAGTTCAATAATTTTAATTAATCATTTGCATCGCATATCCGGGGATTTTTGGGGAACTTAACTCAAATAACTACCATAAAACTTGTAACGGTAAAAATAGCTTGAATGAAATAACAGACCATTATTCAACATTGAACTGCGTTTAATAGGAGCTATGTCCTTTCGATAAAAGGATCTGGTTCAATATACATTGCATATCATGTTGAAGAGACTCGTTTCTCAAACTATATATATATAGGTTTCATTTGGAACCGTTTTTTTTTTTTTGGTTGAAAGTACTTTAAAATAAATCAAAGCACTTAAAATGTTTGACAATCTATATAAGAAAGGAGAGATGGTGATGAATTTCTCCCCTGTCATGTTTCTCCAAGAAGGTTTATTTGATGCTTCTCCCACAAAAGGTTTATGTTTCTCCAAGAAGTTCATTATAGGCTCTAAAAATAGGTGTTTAATACATTTTGATGCTTAACTAGACTCTTATATTTTCACTTTTGCATGTTATTTGTTGGTAATTAGATTCACATATATTTATACTGGAAAGTTCAATAAAACATGTAAAATATTAGTTAGTTAAATGTAAATGGCGAGAATTTTTTTTTAGCATAATAAGGAAATATTAATTATAGGAAAATCAATAACGTTAATTTGTATTTAAGAAAATTTTATTTTATTAGAAATCTCTAGGGCCATAGAACCTGTATGTAAATGAGCTCTGCATATAATATGTGGCTGAGTTGTATCTCTGTTCTGATTGTAAGATAGGGATGGTAATTTGACCCGATGGATCGGGTACCAGCGAGTATTCGATCCGTTCGGGTCAAATCGGGTCGGGGCGAGTCGAAACGATTCGAGGTATTATCTATTTTATTTAAAACAGTTTAATTCAATTCATTTCGGAGCAAAAATCCTTTTGGTTCAGGGCACCATTCGAGTATTGATTTATTTACTACAAACTTTAATTACATAAAAAATTATAAAAAAAAAATTCATTTGAAAACAAAAAAAATGGGTCAACGGTTTGTTTTTTTTTTAACATGCGGATATTATCCAAACTAAATCCATTTTGTTTGAAATGGTTCATTCAATTTAAACCGCAGGTCAAAACGGGTCGGATTGAATCTGATTCGAATTGATCCGTTGCCATCTCTAGTGTAAGATTTAAGTGAAGATGACAATGGGTCGGTTCGGGTTAGACATGGTTTGACCCGTGGTTCAAATTGAAATGAACCATTTTAAACAAAATGGGTTCGATTTGCGTAATATCTACATGTCAAAAAAATTGAACCGTTGACCCATTTTTTTTGTTTTGCAAATGAATTTTTTTTAATAATTTTTTATGTAATTAAAGTTTGTAATAAATAAACGAGTATGCGAATAGTGCCTCGAAACGAACTGTTTTAAATAAAATGGATAATGTTCCGAACCGTTTCGCCTCGAATCGATTTGATCTAAACGAATCGGATATCCGCGAGTACCCAAACCGTCGGGTCAAATTGCCATCCCTAGATTTAAGTTTAAGGGTCTAAAGTTCTGAATGCTGTTTTATTAGACAATCCACAAAGAGGTCAAACGTAATTATACAAGGAGAACTAATATGATAATACATTTGAATGAGCTGCGTCTCTTGTTCCTTTTTAGACTACCTGCTTAAATTTTATTGCTAGTAAATTTCATATACTCTTCTCTTCCAATTATAGTGGTAGTTGGGGGAAAATAATAGTACACCTTATAGTTAATAATGTCAAGTTAGCTTATGGAGTCCTCACCATTCACCCTCTCTAATGTCAGACCTAGTTTGAGATCCTTCCGTTGTTTTTTAAGAGCATAAAAGAGTAAGACCATGACAAAATCCCCAAGAAAAATTAAGTATAATATCTCACCAGGTCTTGTAAAGTTTAATATTGGAAAATAGAGTGTCATTGGTTCCTTTCAGAAGGTAAAAATGATGCATTTCAGAGTTCCACTGGAAAAGAGAAGAAAATGTTTCATGTCTAGGCCGATATTATCATAGGAATGTGACTTGTGCAACACACTTCTGCCTGGCAAGGTTTTAAAAAGCAGAAACTAGCCTTGAGGCGACTTAAGCCTAAAGGTAGAGTTTTTAGAAAACATATAAAATATAAATAATTGCAAGACAATAATTATCACAAAATATTATAGTAAATTTATAACAACTTAAAAATTGCAAGCAAGCAATAATTTATTATTTGAAATGACATGAACTAAAAATTAAAATAAAAGGCAAGAAAAAAAGCAAAAAATAAAATAGCGTCTTAGTAATCTTTGAACCTGGGAGAGAACAAACAAAAGAATTAGGAGATGGATGGTGAATAATTTTAACATAATCCTAACATGCCAAATAGGGAACAAGAAAAGAGACTTAGGAAGTAAAATAGGTAGGAAAAAAGAAACAGATTTCTTAATTAATGGAAGGGTTGTTTGACTAATTTTTCCAAATGGACTTAGAAGATGGAGAGCAGGAACAATTTAGAAGGGCCAAAAATGGTAAGACTGGACCTGTGGATTTAAAAACCTTAAATTAATTGTGATTTATGATATATTTCAATCTTTCTCATGATTTTCAACTTGGGAATGCCAAATTTGTATTAGCTTTCTTTTAAAACCAAAATTGGATCCAATTTTGTGTTCTGACTTCGTTAATTTAACTCAATTTTAGCATAATATGAGGCATAAGCCTTTTTAAGTCTTGGAACTTGATCCTTGAAGCGGAAGCCTCAGCTGGTAGAATATTGAAAATACTAACCTTGATGAGTTTTTCATGGAAAAAAAGCCTTAAGGAGGCAAGCCTTAGTTTTTTAAAACCATCATGCCAAGAAGTGGTGTGATGAAAAGCTCGGTGAGTCTTCTCACCCTTTAACTTGCAGTGGCAGTTCAGGTATGTGATAGCCTATTCCTCTGAATTTGGAGAATTTTTTTTACAGCAGGAGATAAATACAAGATGGAGATTGAACCTGGAAGAGAAAAATATTGAATTCTTAAAAACAAGATATTAGAGAATTTGAGCCTACTTCTATTTTTGAGATGTACTTACTTTCCAATACATCTACTATATTGAAAAAAATTTCCTGAATCTGTGATCATCGGTTGTTGGAGTTTAACAACAAATCAGTAACTGCCAAGCAGAAGTAACCACTTGTTGAAACTCTGTCATGCTTTAATAGTTGCCCTTCTCTTAGGGAACCAAGATTTTTTTTTGAAGTCAATACACTTTCAATCTAATTGGCTCTAGCAAGAAAGGCGAACACATTAATATGACTTTCAAACTATTAATCTTTTTTTAATCCTCTCTGTGTGTCTTCCTCCTCCTTATCCCTCTTACACCTTGGCAGTTTTGAATCTCTTCTAGTATTAATTTAAGTTGTCAAACCTATTTTATTTATTTATTTATTAATTATTAACTTAATATCCATTTTTTTATTAAAAAAAAATTTAATATCCATTTTGAAATGTTTGCAGAACACCGACCAGTTTTTATGTTTTCATTGTTTTCCTTCTGAAGACGTCTGTGTGGTGTTGGAAATAAGTAGTGGACAAACAAAAATTTGTAATTTATAAATTACAAAAATTAATCAAAATTATACAAAATATAAAATTTGTAAATTACAACATTGAAAATTAAAAAATAAGAAATAAAGAAGGATTGAAGCTCGTTTTAAATGGTTAAATAAATTTTTTTCCCTCATACAGGTGTTTGTGATTAAGGAAAATATATCTTTCAGGATACAACGATCAATAGTAATTTATTAACACAAGCATTTCGACAAATTTATTTGTACTTTCTCTCTGTCACATTGATGCCTAGTTCTAGATTAAAATTTTTGAAAATAAGCATGGTTTGTTGCAGGGTAGAAGTTGAGAGAGAATGCCTAGCTCTAATCAAATGCCATGAAATTGCTGAAATAAGTCTCCAACAATCACAAGAAAATTTAGCGATTATTTTTATTCTGAGAAAAAAAATAAAACTACTTGTAGCAAAAATGTACCATGCAAAATTTATTGAAACATTCTTATTCGCACTTAAAAAGCCATTTTGCTACGTAAGCTTACTTATAATAAGAAAATATATGTTAAATAAAGAATTTTGTGTGTTGTTATTTTTTTCTTGTGGGACAAACAAAAAATTATATTTTTTTTGTTGAATAAGTGAATTTTGATACTCAACTTCTCATTTACCTCATTAACTTTTCATTCACCCTAACATTATTTTTATTTTTTAGCATATAAATATACGATTTTAAAATTCTTTTAGAAAAGAATCTAAATCAATTATGATCACACATTGATATCAAATGGTTCCACTCAAAAGATATTTCAAAATTGTATTTAATTACCGGTAAAAATCCCATTTTTCCAACATGAGGTAGCCATTACTTAATGATGAGAGAATGGCCTTTGTTGATGGAACTGATGTCTGTCCAGTTGATATCGATCGAGAGGTGCATGAATGAACTAAACCTACATATATTATTATTTTTTTCACACATACTAATGCAAAACAGAGAGAGAGAGAGAGAAACGTATATGAGGGGAGTGAATAAAAGAGTGACAAGGACTTGCGAAAAGAAGAGTTCGTTAGATAGAGTTATATTGTTCTGTAGTCCTGTGTGCAACAGCCTAAAAGATGAACTGGTTAACCCTGTTGAATTTAAATCAGAGTGCATAATTAAAGCTAAATATAGATAGAGAATGCTCTTGAGAGCCTTGATATTTGCAGTCTTGCAGAGAGTTAGGTGATGTTTATTCTGAACAAACCCACCGTTCTAAAATTGAGATTTGGGGTACTTTATGGCGGAAAAAAACATTTCTTAGTACCTTACCTTTGAAAAAAGGTACAAATAGATACCATAATTTTTGAAAGATATATTTAAGTTGTATTTGGTTGGTTGTAATAGAAAAGAGAATATAATTGATTCTACATATTACAATACTTGGTTGTGTTAAAGAGATGTAACGTAATGTAATGTAATCAATTACAAATTAATAAGGAATTGGGATTACATATGGGAGAAGAAGGAAACGCGTTTCCATTACCTAACCTATTCGAACGCAACTTTTCTGTCTCCAGTTCTTGTGCCGACTAGTAAATCGAAGCCGCCAGCTCTCCTCCGGCGTCGTTCGCGATCCTCTTGCCGCCGTCTAGGTCTGTTCTCGTGCTCCAACGCACCAGCTCTCCCCTCGCGCTCGAACTTTCCTCTCGCGTTCTAAGTTTCCTCTCGGCCGCATCGCACCAAAACTCGCCATCATGCTCGAACGCTCCGTCTCCCCCTCCGTGCACTGTCCAGCCGTCTATGGCGTTCGAGCTCTCCATGTGCCCTCTAACCATTCCAGCTCTCGTCGTTCATTTTTTTTTAGTGCATTTTTTTTTTGTTGAAATTGTGATGTTTTTGCTGAAATTGATTAAATTTTATTAATTGTTGTTATAAATTGTTGAAATTGTATATGCTGAATTTTTTTTTGTTATGATTAAATTTTTTTTGCTGAATTTAAAATTGCAATAATTTCATTCCATTACAGTAGTCAAATCAAACACTGTAATATTGATTCATTTTTTTTATTACAGTGGCTAAACCAAACACTATAATAGGAATATTGTTTCCTTTACATTATATTCTATTACGATTACGATTACGATTACGATTATATTCTTTGATACATTTAAGTCTAAAATAATGTTTTATTTAATAAAATATTTCTCAAATATTACCTGCTCTGCATAGGCTTTTAAGTGGAAGGATAAATTTATATTTTTGTGCTATAATAGACAAAATAAAAAAATATATATATACATTATGCTTTGTTATTTTAAACTCTTTTGTCTATTTTTGCAAATAAGTAGATTGAATCAATAAAGTGGTACTTTAAACTCTTTTTACAAATGCAATGCAAACAAGAGATCATAATAATATTTTAAATTAATAGTAATATTTTTTCTTAGCATTAATGACATAATTATTCAATCTTTCATTTAGTAAAAAATATATATATTTATTTATGTTATAAAAAAAATAATTTTTTTTTAAATAATGTTAAAAATAAAACTGTACATATAAATGAAATTGTGTCATATAATTACATACAATTATATCAACCCATTTTTTACTCTATAAATGAATACGTCTTTCATTAAACCACTTCAAAATATATCATCACCTCAAAATTACAAAGGCTCACAAATATCATATAAACTCTTAAAACTTGACATAAAATGAAAGATTAAAAACATGAAGGATAATAGAGAAGAAAAAAGAAGATACAAATATGAGAGAGAGAGAGAGAAATATGTGGTGAAAATAGAAGAGGAAATACAAATGAGAGAGAATGGAAAATGTGTTGAAGATGGTGGTAATGTAGGGATTGGTTGTAAAAAATAACGGAATAGCCGAGTGAAGTGAAATGATAGAGACTTATTAATGACATTTATTACCCCTGAATTAATAGAATGCGAGAAACATGTGAGTCATTAATTGCTATTTTAAAGAGCTATGACTAATAGGGTGCCTTTTTCAATAGTTATTAATAGCGTCCTAGTTAAAAGTTAAGTTGTGGTACTTAAATATACCGTTTCGGCACCAAAATAATGGTTGATTGAGAAAATTACTTTAGTTTGAATTATATAGTGGTGTTAAATAGGATAAGAAGTTTCATTAGCTGATGAAACAATTTATAAATTTTGTAAGTTTATTTTATTTTTAGTGGGTTAGGATAATAATAAGTTGGTATATGAAAAAATATTTTATTTATTTTAAATATGTTTAATTAGAATAAGTAAAATAATAAAAATAATAAAAAAAAATATAATTATTTATAATAATTATGGGCCTATTATAGTAACTTAAGATAAGATAAGATGAAATTAAATGAGATTTAAATAAGATGGGACAACTTTAACATATAATCCCATCAAAAACTTTAAACAAAATATGAGATAAGACCGTACAATTTATTTGACGTCTTTATCTACTTGTCTGCTTGCACTTGCATGTTCACATGTGTGTGCATGTCATCATTAAATAAGTCATGATGTATATCGCTGGTATTCTAAGCTAATTATATGTATTCTTGAAGCACCACAATAATTTATCATTCATCAACCATTTCTTTGTTTGGATTTCGTGATGGCAAATGGTGCTTGCCTAGATTGGCAAGACTTTGTAGAGAACGATGCTCTGATAATGTGGCAGTCTCATAATGGCTGATCTTGCTCCTAAGACTAATGAAGACGTAAAGTCAAATTTTAATTGATCAAGGTGCAGTGGTGCATAAAAAATGCTTTGTTTTTGCTTATCTGTAATATTTCATAGAGCCTTAGTGTCAATCAACGCCTCGGTTGAGTGAACAAGATTTTTTTTCCCTTCTCAAGATACTTCAATTGTAGACATGATCACTCACACCTAATTAGCATTAAATTGGTAGACATGAATTATTCTATTCCTGCTGATGTCATACATCTTGAGAATGATGTTGAAATTATTTTATGTAAACTAGTATAATCATTCGTAATTTTAAATTATGTCAAATAATTTATAAAGTTTGTTAGAATAAAATTGGTTTAATAAGATAATTATTAAATAAGCATGTGTTGCACTTAGATTCATAATGAGATGGACTAAATATAATTTATATTGTGTGATAAATTCATCGGCTCGCCGCACTCTTTTAGTCTAGCCAATTAAGTTTAGGATTATGTGATAGTCTATTATAAATATAACACTTAAGTGCTAGAGTTTTTTTGATGAAACTTAAGTGCTAGAGTTAAGTAGCCACAAAATGTATTGAGTACATGCAGCCGTTCTCATAACCCGTATATAACAAATTTACAGGTATACAATTAGAGCTTTGATGAAAATCAATGGCTTTTACAACGACTCTATACATAAGTAAGTAATTTACATTTAATCACATGTTATGTTATTTAAACAAGTTGTTAGAATGTAAGCTAATATTAGGCATCTTTGGTAAACGAATGTGTTACATTGTCCGAAGATCATGAACTTACCATAGCATACCTGATGTCATCAATCTGAGGAAAATCAAATGACCTCGTACGTACGAAGTGGATGTTAACCGTCCAATCAGGACAAGAGACCCCGTGCAGACGAAGTGATCCAACATTGTTCTTGTCGCCTAAGTTAAATTATCATACCTGTTGCCCCTAAATGATCTCGTATTTACGAAGTCATCAAGCTTCATACGACCTATATTGTATGACATCATATGTACGAAGTAGAACATCATCCTACCATAAAATACCTTCTCACATGTATAGCTAGTCACAATCATTGACGCGACTTCTGACAGACAACCTTCAAATCAACTGACATATCATAGTGTCAGAGTTCACACCTATCAAAGAAGGACGACTGTAAACATTTAAATGTCTATATATATGTACGTTTATTGTCTTTTAATAGATTATTCTGAATCAATATATACAATTCTAGTGATTTATAGTGTGAGAAAATTTTTAAAAACAATTGGCGCCCACCGTGGGGCTTCAAGCTTTTTAGCTCTTGTTATTTTCGTTCGAGACTTTAAAATTAGTTTATAACTAAGAGAATTAGATCACTTTGAGAAAGTCAGTTCATCAATCATACCTCATCATGACGGGACTTAACCCCAACAATTTACCATTGCTAGACCAAATGCCTAATGTTTTGAACGAAAGTTTAGGTCCTACAAGGGAGCCTGTCACCATTAATGACCAGACAACCCATATTTTATCTGAAGAGCAATCTGGCTCTACTGAGCCATCAGGTCATCTTAATCAAAAAGATAACACCCTGCTGTTAATTTTGCAACAACAATTGTCGGAGTTGTTGCAAGCCTTTTTACAAAGTCAAGAAGACAACCGAGAGTTAAGAAATCATTTAGCAAATACTCGTAACCCTAGATTGGATCTACGGGAACAAGAATTACATCATGATGCTGAGAGTTCTTGCAGAGTGTGGAATCCACTTCCTCACCAAGCTTCAATTCCTTAAGAAATTATCCCATCTATAATTCCTTGTGTTCCACGTCCAAATTCACAAACAGACCAAGAATGAGAGGAAAGGATGAAGAAAATGGAAGAGCAGATCAAGCAGCAGTGAACTGGACAGACACAGTATGATATTGATAAAGTTTGTGATCAATTAAATGTCTCTCCTTTTTCTGATCATATTGAACATACTGTGCCACCTCAGAAATTCTATTCTCCTCGGTGTCCAACCTATAGAGGGACCAAAGATCCAGTCTCTCACGTCATGCAGTTTAAAACTATAATGGCACCAGTTTGTCTTCCAATCGATAAAAAAGATGTAATGATGTGTAAAATTTTTGCATCTACTTTGCAAGATTCTGCTCAAAAGTGGTTCAATGGTTTGATTCCAAGGATCGTTACATGCTTTGGAGAATTTGTAAAAATATTCATCACTAATTACGCAAGCAACAAGCCTATAAGGAAAGAAGCTCATCACCTCTTCATGATAGTACAAGAACCATCAGAAACTATCAAAGCCTATCTCAAACGCTTTAAAATTGAAAAACTTGAGATCATGGATTGTCTTGAATCCTTAGCAATTGAGGCTTTCCGAATGGGAATTAAAAGAAGTTTCTCTCTTTTTATTGAATTAACAAAAATTACTACGAGGTCATTAGAAGCAGTATATGATGAAGCTCATAAGTTTGTGAACGTGGAAAGAGAAATGACCTCAACAAAATTATCAACCACAAAAGCTGGAAATGGAGGAAAACATTCGTCTGACAGAAAGTTCAATGTGAAGAGACCATATCAAGGGATCAAACCATACTCTTCAAGATTCCGACCTAATGATGCTTCACCTCAACATACTCAAACTTGGGGAAGATCTTTATCTCCTTTTAGAGGACCACCTCTTCGTGTTTAAGTAAGTGAAGCGGTTTGTCACATGGAGAAAACTCAACAAGTTCGTTGGCCTACTCAAATGGCTGTTCAACGTAACCCCAATAAATACTGTGCTTTTCATAAAGACACAGGACATTGAACACATGATTGTCGACATCTGAAGTGGGAGATTGAGCAAATCTTATCTAAAGGTCTGTTGCGGGAATTGGTAGAAGATGGTGCGACAAGCTCTAGTAGAGAACGAAAAAATTCCACCTCAGAGTTCACACATAACCTCCCTACCAAAAATGATCCCCCTAAACAAGGACAATCGGCTCATATGAGAGTTATTCACACCATTCATGGAGGTTCAACTATGTCCGGTTTCTCACATAATTCAAGGAAAAGGTATGTCAGGGAGGTTCGTGAGGTGAACAGACCAACTCATTCAGTAAGAGAATCGGGCATCATTTATTTGATAAGTTTTGAAGAAAGGGAAGCACCACCTCCTCACGATGATCCCTTATTAATAACTGTTAAGATCGCTCATTGTGAAGTCAGAAGGGTCCTGGTAGACAATGGTAGCTCATCAGATCTATTATATCTCACCACACTGTTAGACATGGGAATTGATCCCAATGAAATTACTCGCAAAGAAATGTCGCTGGTAAGATTCAATGGCAGCACAACCACGTCAATAGGAACGATACGATTGCCTGTCTCAGTCGTTGGTTCCATCATTTTCACTAATTTTGTTGTACTCAACACTCTGACTTCCTATAATGTTATACTAGGGCGAAGTTGGTTGTACAAAATGAAAGCAGTTCCTTCCACTTATCATCAACTGTTGAAATATCCCACTTAAGAGGGAATTAAAGAAATAAGAGGGGAACAAGAAATGGCTAGAAGTTGTTATCACTCCACTATGAAAAATGTTGAAGCTCAATAGCAACCAAAGTTTAGCTCACCTCGCAAAAATGATAAGATAGATGGTCCAAATGTTCCTAAACAAGTCTTAACAGCCTTGTCAGATGACTATGAACTTATTCCCATAGGAGATAAAGAAGAAACAAAATTCTTAAGGGTCAACGCATCACTTCCTGATAAGATACGAAATTCTATAATTACATTTCTTAAGGAGAATGTAGATATCTTTGCATGGAAACCAGAGGATATGCCAGGAATAAGCCCTGAGGTTATTCAACATAAGTTAAACATTGATCATACTAAGACTCTAGTACAACAAAAGAAAAGGAAGTTTGCACGAGAAAAGAATATGATTATAAAAAAAACAAGGCGACTCCCTCAAAAAGGTCCAAATGGTCCAGGAAATAGATTATCCTACGTGGTTTTCAAACGTAGTGTTGGTTAAGAAGGCAGGGGGAGAACCTCGCATGTGTGTAGATTTCACGGACATCAATACAGCAACCCCTAAAGACTATTTCCTGCTTCCCAGTATAGATCAATTAGTAGATGCGACGGCTGGTTATGAGATTATGAGTTTCATGAATGCATATTCAGGCTATCATCAGATTCAAATGGCACCTCAAGATGAAGAAAAAATAGCCTTCATCACTGAGGAAGGAACCTTTTGTTACACACGGATGCCATTTGGTCTAAAGAATGCTGGCGCAGCATACTAGAGATACGAAAATTCTTAAGGGTCAACGCATCCTGATAAGATGCGAAATTCTATAATTACATTTCTTAAGGAGAATGTAGATATCTTTGCATGGAAACCAGAGGATATGCTAGGAATAAGCCCTGAGGTTATTCAACATAAGTTAAACATTGATCATACTAAGACTCCAGTACAACAAAAGAAAAGGAAGTTTGCACGAGAAAAGAACATGATTATCAAAAAACAAGTCGACTCCCTCAAAAAGGTCCAAATGGTTCGGGAAATAGATTATCCTACATGGTTATCAAACGTAGTGTTGGTTAAGAAGGCAGGGGGAGAACCTCGCATGTGTGTAGATTTCACGGACGTCAATACAGCAACCCCTAAAGATTGTTTCCCACTTCCCAGTATAGATCAATTAGTAGATGCGACGGTTGGTTATGAGATTATGAGTTTCATGAATGCATATTCAGGCTATCATCAGATTCAAATGGCACCCCAAGATGAAGAAAAAACAGCCTTCATCACTGAGGAAGGAACCTTTTGTTACACACGGATGTCATTTGGTCTAAAGAATGCTGGACATACCAGAGAATGGTTAATAAGATGTTTGAACAAGAACTTGGTAAGAGTACGGAGGTTTATGTCGATGATATGGTGGTCAAAACAAGGGACATAGAGGATCACATCACAAATCTTAAGAAACTTTTTCAATCATTCGTCTTTATAACATGAAGCTAAACCCCAAGAAATGTGTCTTTGGTGTGTCATCAGGAAAGTTTTTAGGGTATTTAGTATCAATTAGCAGTATTGAAGCTAATCCTGATAAGATTAAAGCATTAGTCAATATGCAATCACCATAATGCATTAAAAAAGTTCAACAGTTGAATGGTCGAATCGCAAATCTCAATCGATTCATATCTAAAAGCACGAAAAAATGTCTCCCATTTTTCCAACTTTTGAAGAAGAATACAGCTTATAAATGGGACAAAGACTGTGAAGACACTTTTCAAACTATCAAACAATACCTAGGACAACCTCCCATCTTAGTCAGTCCCTTTGCTCAAGAAACCCTGTATTTGTACATGGCTATTGCGGCAATTGCAGTGAGTGCTGTTTTGATGGTTGATCGAGATCGCATACAACAACCCATTTATTACGTTAGTTAAGCATTGACAGGAGCTCAACAACGATACCCCGATCTGGACAAAGCTGCTTTCACTCTAAGGATGGTAGCAAGGAAACTGCATCATTACTTTAGTGGACATATTGTCATTGTTATCACTTCATATCCTTTGAAAAAGGTACTGGGTAAAATCGAAGCATCCGGAAGACTATCACAAATTACCATTGAATTAAGTGAATTTGAGATCCAGTACCAATCACCCACGACAATTAAAGGACAAGTAGTCGCGGAGTTTGTGGCTGAATGGATGGAAATACCACAGGAGGTGGAAGTTGCAACAAGAACTGAAAAAACTCAATCCCCATTATGGAAGGTTCATGTCAATGGAGCATGTAATTATAAAGAAGTAGGTGTCGAAATTGTCATTCTTACACCAAATGGGGGTATGATCGAACAATGTATTCGATTGAATTTTTAAGTAACCAACAATGTTGCTGAATACGAAGCAGTACTTTTAGCATTACGACAATTGAATGTTCTGGGGGCAAGAAATGTAGTTATGAATAGTGATACTCGGTTAATTGTGAATCAAGTTAATGATGTTTTTGATGCTAAAGAAGAGCGGATGGTGCAATATTTGGAATTAGTTCGGATGGAAATATCTAAAATAGAAGATTTTGTTTTAATCCAAGTACCGCGAAGCAATAACAATCATGCTGATTCTCTAGCCAGTTTAGCTTCAGCTGTAGCGACTGACATGAAGAGAACGATCCCTGTCACATGTTTAAATTTGCCAAGCATACCCTCTGGGGAAAAAGCAAAAGATGAAAGCATGATGGTTGGAGATGATGTGGAAGAAACGTGGATCACTCCTTATAAACGTTATTTGAGTCAAGGGATTCTACCTTAAGACAAAGAAAAAGCACGCAAACTGAGAACTAAGTCTCAAAGTTACATACTATATGAGGACTCATTATATCGGAAGAACAACGGAGGTCCTTGGTTGAAATGTTTAAAAGGTGCTAAAGCCCAATTAGTCATTGCTGAATTACATGAAGGACATTGCGGAGCCCACTCAGGGGGTGTAGCTTTGGCGCAACAAATCATGCGTCAAGGTTATTACTGACCAACTTTGCGGAAAGATTGTATGATTTATTCCCAACAATGTGATCGTTGCCAAAAATAAGCCAATTTGTTGCATCAACCCACTAGTGAATTGAAGTCAATCGTTAGTCCATGGCCTTTTCAAAAATGGGTACTTGACATTGTAGGTCCTCTGCTAGTTGCTCTGACTCAAAGGAAGTTTCTCATCGTAGCCACTGATTATTTCTCAAAATGGGTCAAAGCAGAACCACTGGTAAGAATTCAGGAAAAAGACGTCATTGGTTTCGTTTGGAAGAATATTGTATGTCGTTTTGGTTTGCCAAGAGAGCTGGTCACAGATAATGGAAAACAATTCACAGGCCAAAAGATCGTCTCCTTTTGTAAAGAGTTACAGATCAAACTATCTCATTCTACACCATATCGACCACAAGCAAATGGTCAAGCTGAATCCTCAAATAAAATTATGATCAACATCATGAAGAAAAGATTAGAAGGAACCAAAGGAAAGTGGATTGATGAATTACCTAGTGTGTTGTGGGCTACACGGACTACACCAAGATCAGCTACGGGACAAACTCCATTTTCTTTAGTATGCGGTATGGAAGCAGTCATACCATCAGAATTATAGGAACCAACCTTGCGGTCAAACTTGTCACATGAAGATCATGATGATCTAAGAAGAATAGACCTCACACTATCTAAAGAGTTGAGGGAATCGGCGTTGATCAAAATTGAAGCTCAGAAAAGATTGATCCAGAGAACTTACAACAAGAATGTCAAAACAAAAACTTTTAGCATCGAACAATGGTTGTTGCGCAAAGTAGTTGGAAACAAGATAGACACTGAACATGGAAAGTTTGCAGCCACATGGGAAGGACCTTACGAAGTCATCAATATTACTCCGGGAGGAGCCTATCACATCCAATCAAAAGGAGGAAAACCAGAACCTTTGAGTTGGAATGCTGATCAACTTAAACTATATTATTTCTAGACAAGGTACCTTCTACGTCAAAAATTGTAAATTTTCGTTGAAATATTGTAAATGTGTTTGTGATTTCGAATATACAGGAGGGTTATTTTATTGTCCTTTCAAGATTTATATTGCGAATTACATCGCGAAGAGTTCCCAAATGGAGAACCTATTCATAGAGAATCAACACAATGACGACAAACTCAGATCGGTCATTTGTCCCTCATCACGAATAAAATAACGTGATATCGCAAATTACATCACGAAGAGTTCCCAAATGGAGAACCTATTCCTAGAGGATCAATACAATGACGACAGACTTAGATCGGTCATTTGTCCCTCATCACGAATAAAATAATGTGATATTACAAATTACATCGTGAGGAGTTCCCAAATGGCGAACTTATTCCTAGAGGATCAACACAATGACGACAGACTCAGATCGGTCATTTGTCCCTCATCACGAATAAAATAACGTGATATCGCGAATTACATTGCAAAGAGTTCCCAAATGGAGAACCTATTCCTAGAGGATCAACACAATGACGACAGACTCAGATCGGTCGTTTGTCTCTCATCACGAATAAAAAAATGTGATATCGCTAATTACATCGTGAAGAGTTCCCAAATGGAGAACCTATTCCTAGAGGATCAACACAATGACGACAGACTCAGATTGGTCATTTGTCCCTCATCACGAATAAAATAACGTGATATCGCGAATTACATCGCGAAGAGTTCCCGAATGGAAAACCTATTCCTAGAGGATCAACATAATGACGATAGACTCAGATAAGTCGTTTGTCCCTCATCACGAATAAAATAAATGTGATATCATGAGGTTACAAAAAATGATAGATTTTTTCTTGGATAAAACGATGTAATTATGATAAGCACAAATAATTTTTTTTCATGAAAACACATTCGTAATAGAGATAATATCAAAGATACATAAAAATTGGAATATGTTTATCACAAATTACAATTTTGGGTCTTTTACAGTAGGTAACGATTGATGATACAAATTCTTCCAGTATTACACCTCTTGAGATAATTTTTCCTTATCTTTTTCAAGAACAACATTCTTTTGTCTTAAAGTATTGCACTCTTCCAGTATTTGATTTTTTGACACAATCAACTCATGATTTTCTGCACACATCATATCTTTGGGTTGACGCAGTTTATCTACATCTTCTACTAGTTCATTGAACTCTTTAGCAATCTCATGGTATAACTGCATTCTTTCGTCATAATCTTTCTTCAATACTAAAGCTGAATCATATAACTTTGATGCTTCCCTCTCATTGTCGTATGTCAGTGATATAGCCTTAAAAAAATGAAGTTAGAGATACAAGTACGATGCATGAAGTATAAAAGAGTTACGAAGTAAACCAGAAATACGATGCATGAAACATAAAAGAGCATCGAAGTAAACCAAAGAAATACGATGCATGAAGTGCATATGAAGTCGTAATCCTTACTTCTAACACACGATGACCTGCTATGTGCCATAGAGCCCCGGTCTCTTTTTTCTTTCCTTTGGCAATTGCCATACGATCTTCTTTATGACCTAAATGGTGGTATAGGTCATCTTGTGTAGATTTGTTTCCAAACATACTAGACTCAAAAAGTTGAGGGAGTTGTGAATCTTGACATACTAAGCAAGGAACTCTGTCATCGTCTGATTCCGAAGACATTACGTAAGTAGAGTGATCGTCGACCTTGCTTTCCTCTTTGAGATCGAAATTCATAGGTTTGTAGGCATGTTTTAATATAAAATCCTTTTCCACATCGTCTGAGTTATCACCACCAAAGGACATAACGATGTCCCTAACATCGATTTGAGAAAAAATCATTACTGAAATAAGCCTAAAATGACATTAAAAACTCAAATACCCAATCTGCTTCTCCCACCCTAGAGTTGAAATTCTCTAAGGTAATTAGATTACCTCTCTCTTCTTTAGTCAACTTTTTTCTTCAAAAAACTTGTTCCAGAAAAGGGTATGTTGTTTAGCCAACCCCTCGTTCTACATATATATTACTTAAAAAGGGGGGGAAGGGGGGGGGGGGGGGGGGGGGGGGGGGGGGCGGGTAATATATATATATAACTGAAAATATAACTTACAAAGTATAAACAACATAAGATATCAAAATAACAAGACAGAGTCTTCAACTTT
This sequence comes from Elaeagnus macrophylla, assembly GCA_029378325.1. Classification (NCBI taxonomy): domain Eukaryota; kingdom Viridiplantae; phylum Streptophyta; class Magnoliopsida; order Rosales; family Elaeagnaceae; genus Elaeagnus; species Elaeagnus macrophylla. Next base: position 7,624,992 of record CM055645.1, read on the forward strand.
AATTCTGGGGAGACGATGCCATATTCTCTTCGTGAGCATCTTCTTGCACTCCAGTTACACTTCGTACAGGGGAGTTGATCTTTTCTTTTGGTGGTTGAGACGAGCTTCCACTTGTTTGTGTAGCTCGTACTAGGCTTGAAAAAGCTCTAGTCAGGTTCAACCTTGAGGCTTGAGTTTTAAATTGGACATCAACCACGACACCCCTTCACGATAGCCTCGTACACAATTTTCTTTTAACTTACTTACCAAGTCCCGAAGTGAATTCACCTCAGGACGAAGTAAGTTCATTTCATCTTGAAGCTTCCTTGTTTCCTCTTTTGACACTTTGAGCTCTTCTTCAGCCCTGTCTGCTCGTGCTGTTTGTTCCATAGCCGCATTCCCAGCTATCTTCAATTTCTCAACACGATCTAAAATCTCAGTCCCAAGGTCGTTTATCTTTAAACGAAGACAACCTATTGTAGCATCTTTCTTGTTTATAGCTTGTTCGTACTCAGACAATAAGGACTCTGCCTCTTGAGTCCTCTGACGATAAGCTCGGTTCGTGATCTCCCCTTCACGGATAATTGATAAAGCCTACAAGTAATATAACAAATCTTTAGGACTACTTCCATACCACAAAAAACATGTCATATTATTTTTCAGACGTCTCAAGTATTAAAATTAGAACACATCGTATGAAGATGTCACCTCGAGTAATCTTTGTGCAATCATTTCTCCGTGAGTCAATTCTTCTTCTTTGCAAGCCATCTGAACACGAGCTCGTTCTCCATCACTACCGAAGTGCTAGTAAAGATCAAGCAATAAATCCTTCTTTCCAAAAATCCCCTCGTTGAAGTAAGTCACTGGGGTGTTCACGTACTTGACATCTTTAAGATAGACATCGCTAAGTTCCACTCTCTCAGGATCCAAAAACTGGCGAAGATTGTTCCTCAGACTGGATTGCTTTCATTTTTCTCTTCTTTGATGGTTGAGGATCGAACTTCGTATGTGACGAACTAGGCGTAAGAGGAGATTTAGTCACTCCAGATGAACGCCTCACGAGATCATCCTCTGCTCCAACTCGTACTTCAACATGAGAAGGTTTCAGTGCGCTCTTCTCCACCTCAACATCCACTAGTAAGTCCAAACATTCAACTCCAGAGTAATCCATATCTGCAACATACAAAATTAGTATTAGTATTACTAGCTTAAAGATCGTAAAAAATACCTCTGTGAGCACAAAGACACGACCTGTTCGTCGTATTGCTACACTATTCCAGGCACCTGATTGCAACATCTTGTTTGGCGTCAATATACTTTTGAAGGAGTAGTACTCAGAGTTCTTCAATTTAATACTTCGAAGCTTTTCTTTCTCTTCAGGTGTCAGTCTATAAAGAACCTCGTCCCCTTTTGGAAGATCATTGATAAAATTATGGTTCCATCTAGCTCAGACGATACGACCCCTATTTGATTCCCATAAATCACCTCGTATAAAGAAATACTTATCTTTCCATGAATGTTGACTATCTGGTAGGTTCAAAATGAGCCCCTTTTGTTGGATTGGTGATATGTACGATCTCCCAATGTCCTTCCCATTCTTCTTCATCGTGTACATCGAACGAATCAATCTTTCTTCAATTTCAATGTTCAACTCCCCACTGAGTACAACGAGACATAACAAGATTCTCCAACCATTGGGATTTAGTTGAGCTGGACTAATGTCGTACATACCGAGAAATCTGGTAATGATACGAGGTGCTGGAAATCGAAGTCCAACCTTCAAGGCCTCTTCGTGAAACACATACCATCCTTTAAGAGGATCGTCGTTATCACGCAGATGAGAAGGCACAAGTTGCAGGTCGATTTCAGGCGCAATATGGTACGTAAACCTTATTCTCGTTAGATCGGATGCCACCAACCTAATTGGTAGCTTCGAGATCGTATCCGTAGGATTCCTCGTTTGTCCTTTACTTTTTTCTGATGATTTCATACCTGACTTTTTCTTTCTTGGCTCTTGAGTTTTTACATTGGGGATGTGACTTTTTGGTGGAAGACCCAACGAAGACGACCCAATTTGTACTGGTGATGGGACAGGCTTGCTAGTGATAGGTAGAGCCAAGACCCTTTGCTTTTGTGGGGTCGTATGTTCAGAAAATTCATCCCTAGTCGACGAGGTATCTCTTCCTTTTGTACTTTGGTCCTTCGATGACAAATTTGTACGACCTGAAGGAAAAACAACTTCTGCGTGCTGCCCTGTCTGATCCGTACTAATTTTAAACGTTATTTTCCTTCCTTTTTCTGGTTTGGCTACCTTAAGGGGTGGCCCAGTACTTTCGAGGTGATCTGAAGGAGTAATAACTTTTGGGGAATCCATTTAGTGTTGTACTCTTTCCTCGCTCGAAGTCATATTCAAAGAAATGTAGAAAACTAAAACTGAAAACGAGAAAACAAAGTCAAGATCGAACAAAATTTTACCTATAAAATCCAAAGAATGTGGAACTCCTTTTCTGATCTAAAAAACTAATTTGCCAAAAGAGACGACCTCGTTTCCCAAACTCCACGAACTAATTTTCTTTTCAGGCACACTCACGAAGATATTCTCCAAGAGTACGATCTAATTTTCTCTGCCTTAAATTTCTTTAAAGACTTGAGAAAAACATAAGTGATTTGATCAAAACATGAAATCCCTTTTTATAAACTTATAATTTGAAACATTATGACCTTGGGAAGTGGAAGAGACTAATAAAAAGATCAACAAAAGTGGAAGAGACACTAATAAGAATCAATAAATGTCTTGATTACAGTATAAATATGATTACAAGAAAGATAAACAAAGCAGGAATTAACAAAGAGTACATTCTTTCACTTCGTCTCAAAGTTAAAGAATGGGGGACTTGATATTAGAATGTAAGCTAATATTAGGCATCTTTGGCAAACGAATGTGTTACATTGTCCGAAGAACATGAACTTACCATAGCATACCTGACGTCATCAATCTGAGGAAAATCAAATGACCTCGTACGTATGAAGTGGATGTTAAGCGTCTAATCAGGACAAGAGACCCCGTGCAGACGAAGTGATCCAACATCGTCCTCGTCGCCTAAGTTGAATTATCATACCTGTTGCCCCTAAATGATCTCGTATTTATGAAGTCATCAAGCTTCATACGACCTATATTGTATGACGTCATATGTACGAAGTAGAACATCATCCTACCATAAAAATACCTTCTCACATGTATAGCTAGTCATAATCATTGACGCGACTTCTGATAGACAACCTTCAAATCAACTGACATATCATAGTGTTAGAGTTCACACCTATCAAAGAAGGACGACTGTAAATCTTTAAATGTCTATATATATGTACGTTTATTGTCTTTTAATAGATTATTCTAAATCAATATATACAATTCTAGTGATTTCTAGTGTGAGAAAATTCTTAAAAACACAAGTAATAATCCGCTGATTGTAATTGATTATTTTAACTGATGATCCTTTAAAAGTTTATCTGCTCTAATTGGAGTGTCCTAGCAAGGTGAGATTTTGTTTTAAGAGTAAAACATATAATATATTCTTGTTAGCTTAACATAATAGTCAAATTGTCCTCAATTTGCAATGTTTTGATAAATTGGGACCATATCTAAGTAGAATTAAGTTGGGAATAAAACCATGTAACAACTATAAAGTAATATGTTGGGGATTAAATAGACAAATCTAAATTTGCATGATTTATACCAAGTAAAAACAGCAGTGAAATGCACATAAGTCTAGTATAAAGGTGGTATTCTATATTCTTTAAATAGTTTAGAACATTTTGCAACAAGCATGTATTATCAATCTTAAAGTGAATTATATTGATGGGCAAAAAAAAAAACAAAAGGAAAAAATAACAAATATAATATTCTCTAAATTTTATAATAAAAAGAAGCATTTTTAATATTAACTTAATATTAATATATATTCATTATAATTTATATGAAGTGTGTTATTTTTATTATTATAAATTTTAAGAAATTTCACATAATTTTTTTTTTAAAATAGCAGTGAAATCACCTTTAATTTGATGTTTAAATTTTCGATTTTTTTTTTGTCATATCGGCCTCGCTCCATAATTCAAAAGTAGAACTAGAAGCAGTCCCTGTACGGTTTTGACATGCTCTCTTCTCTTTTTTAGATCGTCTTTATTGCTTTGACCCTTTTGGGTTTAATCTAGTATTAATGATAACTGCTCTAAACTAGTGAAGTCATTTGGAGAGCTCGGAATAACTTGGATTGCTACTGAGGATAGAGTAGTGATTGTTTATTATGGATTTGAATCCACAATAATATGCAAATTTGCATATAATTAAATTGATATAAAAAACATGCTAATTTATACATAAAATATATATATTTAATTTATGTACTACATGTTATATTATATACAATTAACTTACTATTTTAGAATCAATTTTACTATGTATATATTGTAGATGCTATTTATTAGGGTGTATATATATTGGCTTTTTGAGTTTAGAGTAAATATGGAACAAGAATCAAACTAAACTAATAAATATAAAAATTTATCTAACTAGAAACAATTTATTGAATTGCGTTAAAAAAAAAGTCCTCCCCAACTCTCTTTTGTTAATGAATTTTGTTTATTAATTTTTTAATTCAATTATCAAAATAATAAAAAAAAAAATGGTCTTAAATTAAGATAAATGAGTTTTTCTGGAACCAATTTTATTAGGTTGCGTTAAGGAAAATTCCCCCTCTTTTTGCTAATGAATTTTATTTATTAATTTTTTTAACTCTTGTATTATTAAAATAATTAAACAAAAATATGGTCTAAAATTAAGATAAATGTATTATTAGAATCACTAATTCTGGAAAAGATTTATTAATCTCAAAAAAGAGGGGTTATTCTAATAGTAATTAGTGAATGTCTGATTTGAGGGATGAAAAAAAACTTAATGAAAATATTAATTTTTTTAAAAATAATTATATAAAATAAAATATTGAATTGGTTTGATTATCATAAGATTTTAATAAATAAAAAATCAAACCAACTTAATAATAATTAATTTTTTTTAAATTAAAACTAACCCAAATCAATATAAACATTTTAAGTTAGATTAATTTAGATACTTTGAATTAGTTTGGTTGAATTTATTAACACCCCTACTATTTATGGCCCGTATTTTAAATTATGAATGAATGCTTGAGTGATGATGGTCAACTACCTCGAAGGTAATGAATCTGTAATGAACTTTATATATCCATCTCATTAACATTTAGAGTAGTTTTATTTTTTATTTTTAAATTTTTCTTTAAACATATGAGTATATATTTGGAATTTGGGATCCGAGGGTCATGTATAGATCATAATTAAGGTTGTTAATGGAACGGGGTAGTGCCGAGGACCCCTTCTTATTTTCTGTCAATAATTTTGAATTTTCACTTAAAATCCTTACTAGAACATAGCGAAAATTTCTAATGGGGAATGGGGTATAATAATCAAAGTAATACCAATTTTTTTTTTAGTGATTTTAATATTTTTAATTATAAAAGAAAAAAATATAAAAAAAAGCTATTTAATAATGAATATTTTATGATGAGAAGAAAAATAAAATTTTGAGCCAATAAATAATATTATATGATAAGAAAAAAATAAAAATATGTAACAATAAATAGATGATATTTTTAAACTAAATTATATTGATATAATTTTTTTTAGAGACTACTTTGAATTAATAAGAATAAATTATAAAATAATTATATGATTTTAATTTTTTTTTAAATTTAAGTAAATAATTTAAGTAATATTTATAAAATAATTATTGAAGTTTTAAAATAATAAAAAGATAATTTAAAAATAAAATATATAATATATAATGCATTACTTAGAATTAATTTAAGTTCTATATGATTAAATTTATAAAAAAAATTAAAAAATATAAATAAATTTATATGTTTATTAAAATGATGTATATAATTTCAGGGGACAGGAAATGTAATCTCTGTCCTAGCCCCGCCTCCCATTATTAAATACAGATCCTCGTTCCTTGTTCCTCGTTTCCCATTTCTCATTTCGTTAGTTAATTCTTGCCTTCAATCGAATAATCTTTGCAAAATTTGTCCCGCCAGTAAAAATTGACAACTCTAATCATAATTATATGCTTTATAATTATTATTCATAATTAATCTAGGAGTCATATATTTCAACCCATGTGTATAGGAAAAGCGATGTGATTTTTATTATAATCACAGTCAAAGATCAACGTATTCCTATCCATTTCCAAAATCTCAATTAGACGATTATAAGCTCTCTCTTTCTCTCTTTTTTCCAACGCAATATTTCATAACAGCACTAACTAATTAAAAATCACAAGAACATTATAATGACGTTCCTTGAAAGTTCAACGACATCCTTTTCCTAATTAACAATCTTATAATTTATTATAAATTCCTTATATATGATTGGTTCAACTTCTAGCTAACCACATGCTTGTGTTTGTGAATTTTGTTTGCCTATATCATAATGTTCTCTATATCAATATTAAAGACCAATTAGCTAATGGCCAAGTCTTTAATTATTTCCCATCATGAATCTAATTAACTTTGACTATGTACTCCTCTAATGAAGAGGATATAAGGGTCCGATTGGATGTGCTTTTAGTAAAAGTAGTTTTAAGAGAAATGATTTAAAATGAAGTACGTAGTTTGATTAAAAAAAATTATAAGAGAAATATTTAGGTGTTTGGAATGAAACTGTTAGAAGTAATTTTAATTGACATTTTAATAATAATTTTATAATGAGAGCATGTATTTAAAACTACTTTCCTCAAAAGTAAAAGCACAAATAATGCTTTTCAAACTTTTGAAAATATTTCTTAAAAACATTGTCAAACATTCTTGAAAGTGCTTTGATATATTTAAAAATGTTTTTAACCAAAAGAAAAGGTGATTCCAAATGGACCCTATATTTGAAACATAAATTTTAGCCTCTAGTGTATGTTCCCGTAAAAAAATATATGTTGTTTTGTAAAAAAACAACATATATATGTTTTTTTAAAGGGTTAAAAGTGAAAATTCTATGTACGAAGAGGGGTTATATCATGCAAGTAAATGTAAATTTTAGGGCATGTATGAATAATGAATGTGATTTTTTTAAAAGTGGTTTCAATAGAAGTTGGCTTGAGAGGAAGTTGTTTAGTCAAATTCGGTTTTCAAGAGAAACATCTGGCCAAGTGGCAATTTAGTAATTATTTTATGATGCATCATTCAAAAATATTTATTTTAAAAGTAATTATTAAATATATTTTTTAAAAGTACAAATAATAATTCTCAAACTTTTAAACGTATTTTTTAAAATATTTCTAAATGTTAAAAAAAGAAGTTTAATTAATTTGAAAATATTATTTCAATCAAAATAATTATTTATAACTAAATTATAGTCTATATTAGTGAGTGCATTTACTCTAATTTTTTTTTTTCTTTTTTTCACAGAAGATATAGGCTGAAATCAAGCTTATAATTTGTCATTTAATCTTCATCATAATTTTGATAAAAGATAGCCATAATTTATTTAATATTAAAAGAGATAGAAAAATCGAAGAGATAGATAAGTTTGCATTTAAATTTGATCTCATAATAATTATAATTCGATATTGGCCAAATAATTTCGGAAATGAAAAAGTTATTCCTTTTTTAAGAAAATTTGGCTACAGGTCAAATTATAATTGATATGAGTACAAATATAAATGTAAATTTATATGATTTTAGTATTTCTCAATCAAAAACGAAAATAATAGTGTTTTTTTTTTTTTTTTTTGTATAATTAAAAAAAAATGATGCATTATTAGGTCAAAGTGATATGTTCATCAATTGGATATTGAAGATTTGTAAGTTGCATGGATTTAAAAAAAAAGAAAAGAAAAGATTTGTAAAGTGCATGTGAGTACAGATTGTTGGATTTTGCCGCAATCTTTCAAAGTCTCCTATCCAGATATTGCCTCAGAAATTCAATCAACAGTTATTGGCTTTGGTTCGGATATCAGAGTTTGGACACACTCAATCAAGGGAGATGTTACAACCAGTGAAGCTTATGATTCACTCCGTGTGGTTGGAGAACGGAAGCTTTGGGGTAAGAACATTTGGGCTCATTATATACCGCCCTCACGATCTATCTTGCTATGGCGTGCTATTCAGAATAAACTTCCAACAGATTGTCAATTAAAAAGGAGGGGACAATCGCTTCCTTCCCGTTGCTCATTATGTGGTTCCAAGGAAGAAACTCTGTCACATCTTTTTTTAAGTTGTCATTTTGCAGGTGCGCTTTGGGACTTTATATACTTCTTTTTTGAAAAACGACCAAGTACAGACTCTTCGATCCTAAATCTATGGAAAACCGCAATGGCAATGGAATTTGGATCACAGCTCGCCAACTTATGGAAAGCAGGAATTGTTTCAGTCATTTGGGTGATTTGGACTGCTAGAAATGAGTATCGTTTTAACAATAAGAGGACGACTCTGAGATCGGCTTTTGCCACAGTATGGCGTTTTATCCGCGAGGCGAGTCTTTCAAAAAGTGGTTGCATGCAGAACACTGTGGATGATTTACAGGTACTTAGGCGGCTTCGAATATCAGGCATCCCAAGAAGGGCCCCAAATATTATAGAGGTTAATTGGAAGGTTCCACCATCGGGATGGATAAAGGTCAATACAGATGGTGCAACATTTGGAGCTCCAGGATTATCTGGTTGTGCGGGTGTTTTTAGAACTTCAAGATCATTTGTTAAGGGTTGTTTCTGTATTCCGCTTGGAATATCATATGCTTATGAAGCAGAACTAGCGGCAGCAATTTATGCGGTGAAGTATGCATATACATTTCAGTGGAGGCGTCTCTGGTTGGAATCAGACTCACTATATGTTGTTTCTCTTTTTCAGACCCGGTCTTCTTCGGTTCCTTGGAGGTGGCATTCTGCTTGGACAGATTGCCTAGACAAAATTACTCATATGGAGTTTTACTGTTCACATATTTATAGGGAAGGTAATGCTGCAGCTGATAGCTTAGCTTCTAGGGCTCCTAGTTTATGTACAGCGACTTGGTGGTGGAATGTTCCACATTTCGCGAGCTCTTTTATTTATTCTGATGCTAACAACAAACCTAATTACAGGTTTTGTTGAGAATTTTTATTTGCATGTGTAATTTTCTCAATATTTAATAATATTAGTGGTTGATTGGTTTAATGAAGAAGGTGCTAAGGAGGTGCCAACCTAGTTGGGATGTCCCGGTGTACCCACTGAAAACAATTAGCCACAACCTTTTATTTAAAAAAAAGATTGAAAAAGGATGCATTTTTTTTTCTGAAGGAATCATTAGTGTGGACTCTTATCGGAGTCTAAATTCCATTAATTTTTCTCTCACGAAAAAGTCATACATGTTTTGTTGTCGTTAATATATGGTTTCTTGCATGACAAATTCTATTTAACTTTACTAAAATTGCATTTATATTGCTAAAAATTATACTATATGTTCTATAAATACTACTTGTGTCCCGCCCAATTTAATTGCAGGTCTCATATTTTAGAATCAAAACAAAATTAACATAATGTAATTTGTGCCCAATAAGGATAAATAGAGTTACTCTTCTTATACAATTGATGGTATGGTCAGGCAAATATGTGTCAGTTTCCTCTTGCTTCAAATTTCTAATAACATCAAGCACTTTTTTAACTAAACATATATATATAATTTCTTAATTAATAAGTACGTACGTACGTATGTATGTACGCACACGAAAAATAAGATCAACGGCCACAATTTTTTACATAAATTATCACATTATTTAATAATAAATTATGGTTATTGGTTAGCACATGCTGGAGAATCTGGTAGTTTCACTTTCTTCTTAACAAATTTATAACCTCTAGACATAAGTATGAATCATTCTTCTTAGCATGCGCATGTGTCGATCAAACGCAAGTATGGAGAAATAATCCGGTGCTCACTTTTGCCACCTCACCCGTTCGGATAGCAAAAAACTTTTATATGAGCTAGTGTATGGTTATGTAATAATGAATCTTGACAATTTCAATCATATATAATTAGTACATATATAAAATATGACCTTTTATATAAATCAATTAATAAAAGCGATCTCTACATTATCTATGAGCCTAACTTATGTAAAAATTTATCATCACAGCATGGTTTATGAGCACCAGATCATATATTTTCATCAGTTCACATGCTCATCTTCAACATGAAGGAAAAAGGTTGCGCGCACGGGTGAGCAGTTAGGCTTCTCATCTCTTGTGTTGTGTGTATAAAGTGCAAAAATCAATAGCTTTATCTCTTACAACACGAAACCCATGCCATCTCAGTTGTTTAGCCAAAACAAGCAAAAACAAGAGTGACACTGCTTAAGCATTACCCTTATTAGTAATTCATTGAATTTATATGTTTTTTATTTTTATTTTTACTGAAATACAATGAATTTGGTAGCTAGTGACTTGACAGGCTTCGATACATCCATTGATTTAATGCATATCTAGAATTCGAGTTACATTTACAAGTTTCAAGCTGATGTGTAAGTTTGAATTGTATTAAAAAAAAATAAAAAAATCTAATAGCTGATTTACTTATTGATGATGTATATGATTCTTCTGTACATTGGCTTAACTCATACATCATCTTCTTTCATATCCACATGTGGATATTTTTTAACTTAGTTATTTTACTTATTTTATTTTTAATTCTTTCAATAAAAAAACATACATTTATTTTCTTATAATATTAAAAAATATATGTTTATTTACGTAGTAAGAAAAATAAATATATATTAATTTTTTTCTCAAGAGTTAAAAAAGAGATTATATAATGCAATTAATCCTAGATGCCATTTCCGAGGTGAGCAGCAGTGGCAAGACACCTCATAACATCAACCTGAGCATGCAAAGAGACAATGTAATCTAGACTTTCTTTAATCAAACAAGTTTCATCCAAACACTCACCACCAGGAATAAGACCTTTAAGCACTTGTGTTCTTTTCTTCACTAATCGCTTTGCTATTGAATGAGAATTTGCTACCACCACTCTTTTACGACCAATAATAGTTTTTCTTAATAATGGTTTGCGGACACTCCTCCTCTTCATTATTTTCCTGCTTTGAATCAACAACCACCTATTTGATGAAGCTTTTGCTTTGTTCATAACTAGACTTGCTTGGCTATGATTTTGAGTAGCTTTTGCAATGATGGCTCGGCTCCAAAAGGTAGTGCCTTTTCTAGCTGTAGCCATAGCTAATTCTGCTGATGACTTTATAACCTTCTTTCTCTCCAATATTCCCAACTTTGTAGATTTGTATTCTTCAAGTCCCTCTATCCATTTCTTTAGAAATTCTTGCTTCAATGAGCTAAAATTCTGCATTCTTTTTTCCTGCTAGCTAGAAATGATTCTCTAAATCTGAAATAAAGTGGAAAGAACACAGAATATAAATATAATATGCTAAAACTTAAACATATTACTATTGTTGAATGATAAAATGAAGTTCTTGTTTTTAAAAAAAAATACTTGAATATTAAATATTGTTAGAGCAATAAACACTATTTCCTAAGCTACTAAGGGGGGTGCTTGTAGCTCCGGCTCCAGGTCCAAAGCCCCAAAAACCTCCCTAGAGGGATTAAGAGGAAAACGTTCCAAAACCGGAGGCCAAGAGCCAAGGGCCAGAGTTAGCATCCATTCATATTAAAGACCTCTAAATGAACTCTCAGTGATAAAGGAGGTAGGGGTGCAGAGACAGAAAGTATTTATTTTTAGAAATATATATTTCCAAAAATGGAAACTTTGCTCTGAAAATAATGTTTATTGCTTTGAAAAATATCGACTTTTATAATAAATTAGAAAATAAAATTATCAATACTCTGACATTAGTCTTTTTTATTTTTTATTTTTTTATTATCTGAAAATAACAATTCCCAATTTAATTACCTTGTTTTTCAAGAGAAATCTTCAACTGGGTAAGAAGATATATATAAATAAAATCTGATATATTATACTTCTGCAGATCCAAGAATCAACACACAGAGAGAAAAGGAGAGAGGAGGGGAGAGAGAGAGAAAGTGTGTGATTAAGGAAGAAGCAGCAAGTGAAGAAAATGAATATAAGAGCATGAGAAGAAAGTATTGGTGGGGCTTACAGAGAAAGACACAGCACATGCAAGCACATGGTTAAACATGGCCCACCACAAAAAACCCTAGAGGTTTAATATTAAAATTATATAATATGTGCGTTATATTTCATAGTAAAGAATAAAAGTTCCCGTAATCCAATGTAAACCTAGCATTTGTAAACTTGTTAGAATGCAAACAAAACCATCTCACACTAAATGGCATAAAGGCCATGAATATATGTGGCCCGAAAAGTTGAGAGATGTTTATGAGATTGTCAGTGAATACAAAAGATTTCAAATTTTCATACCAAGAATTGTCAAACCACTAACATGTTTATTATACAAGTGCGTGCATACCAGTGGCTGGGCTAGCTCCCAGGTCAATTTCTTTTAAAATAAATATTAATTATATGTATATTTTTATCATTAAATAAATATTTTATTTATAATAATATTGTATCTATTTGTATACACATATTTTAAAATTTATTAATTATATTTAACAAATTCATGAATAAAAATTACATGAATTTTGAACAAATGGTTAAATATATACGCATTTTTTAAATTTATTTGATAACTATTAATGACGCAAATAAAATTATAGTTGTATATTATATAAAAATTATTCTTAAATATGATATTCTAAAAGTATTTCAAATATTTAATTTTAGAATTATCATTATAAAAAGTAAAAAAAAAAAAAAAAAAAACCAAACGACAAGTTTTAGAATAAAGCTTTTAAGTTTTTATAATTCATATCTTCAAAGTCTCTTATATTTTATTTTAACTAAAATTTTAACTTTATCTAATACGATATTATTTGATATTTTATTTTAATAATTTTTTAATTTATTTGAAAATTTCTTTATATGAAAATTTTAATATTTCTTTGTCCTTAGTTTTTCATTCATTTTTATTTTTATTAATTTGTTTTATATTATTTATTAACATATATTTTTAAATATAATCTCAAGCTTAAATATCTAAATCATATTTATTTTTTACATTTTTATATGTTTTTTTTTTAGTTTTAGTTTTAACATTTACAAATTTTGATATATTTGATTGAGCTTTCCATTTGCTTAGATTTTTTAGTTAATAAATTTATTTTATACATATATGATATTAATACTTATTAACTTATTATATTTTGTTTAATTTTCATTATATGTTAGCTTTATATTTTTTGAATACTAATTTTATGTCTCTATTATAATATCACATGAAAATTCAATATTAAATTGAAAAGATTCACCGTAGCTACTACTATTTATACTATGATGTATTTTATTATTTTTAATATTTTAATAAAACTTATACTTTTAATGAAAAAAATTTGATTTCAATCCCCTCTCAAAAAAATTTATGGCTCCGCCACTACTGCATACACACATATGCAATGCTTTATGAATAAAATAATATGTTAGTTAATAATTGGATGTAAAGTTAAAAGTTTAAGATGATAAATTAATTATGAGATCACTTATAAACAAAAGACCAATTAGATTTTTCCTTGTGATTGATATATATATCAAATTATGATAAAAAAATATTTTTAATATATATATATATTAGTGTCAAATGCACGTGCTTTGTATGTATTTTAAATGTTTTAATTATAAATATAAATTTACTAATATTTGTAAAATAATAATGATATATCAGTCAATTTTGATATAAAATAATATATATTCATGTTATCATATAACTAAAATTGAAAATAATACAGCAAAATTAAATTAGTTTTAAAAAATATAAATATTTTTTTAAGGACACATCCTTTCAATTTATATGATTTATTAAAATGTGAATAAAAATAAATTCACAAATATAAACAATGATTTAAATTTTAGGATACCATAATAATGTGTTCAAAATCTAGAAATACAGTCTTATAAAAACTCGAAAGTGCGGATGGAAACTCAAAAACATAAATCTGAAGATAAAATTATTCAAAAAAATAACACATAGATAAATATATATAGTAATATGATTATTATTGAACAATTAGATAAAATTATCATAAATAAAAATTAGAAAATAATTTAACATAACCTCATCTCACTAATCTTAATAATATGAATCTCTTACTTGTATTTTTATATACTAAAAGGGTCACTATATATATAATAAGAATAGTAAAAAGGGGTTATATTATACTAAACTATTTTCCTAAAAATTATTACGGATAAAATTTTTTAAAATAAAAAATGACACAAATAGATAACATTGGATAATGAGTTTAGTATTGGACCATTAGATAAAATAGTATCAAATAAAAATTATCAAGAATAAAATTATTCAAAGTGAAAAATAACACAAGAAAATATATATAGTAATAAAATAAGAATGGTAATTTGAACACGAAAATTCATGAAGATGGGCTGCTGCTGGCTTCAATTATTGTATAACCAAAGAATAGGTAATGTCATATTTTGCTTAGTTATTATTGAATTTAATCAATTATAGAATAAATATTATAATTATAATTGAAAAATGAATGTTAAATGTTATGATTATAATAAACAATAAGATAAAGGTTACCAAAATACAAATTATTAAGGATAAAAATTTTCAAAATTAAAAATATTATAGATAAAATCTAAAAAATGAAAAATAATATATAGGCAACAATCATTATAAAATTAAAGAATAAGTAATGTCGTGTTTTGCCTTTTTATAATTGAATTCAATCAATAGGATAAATATTATATATTATTGGGGAAGGAATGTTAAATGTTATAATTAAAATAAATAATTAAATAAAATTAATTATAATATAAATTATTAAAGATAAAATTGTATAAAGTTAAAAATATGAAGGTTTAAATTGAACAATGACTTTAAAAGTACTGAAATATAGGAAAATTATCATAATTAATACCACTTAAAATTGATTTTAACTAACGCCTCTTAATTATGTTGACAAAAATACCCCTGGTTAATGTCTAATATCTCTCTCCCCACGCACGCGCAAACATCAAGCAAGACTAATACCCCAAAGCTGTTCGTAGTCGTCCAGTCTTCCTTGTGAACGTTAAGCCGTCTAGCCTTCGAAGTCGATCGGCGTTGGTGATACGCAAATCTCTGGCCGTCGTTGGTAATTAACTCCTCCAGTAAGTCATTTTCACTTCTCTCTTCTCTCGCGATTTTATACCTCATCTCTAACTGTCACGATTTATCTCCTCTCCTATCTTAGTGTTTTGAAGTCAGTCAGAACACGGCTAGTGGATCTCCGGCTGTCGTTGGTGAGATGTGAATCTATCTCCAGCTATCGTTAGTGAGATGTGAATCTCCAGTAATCGTTAGTGCTCCGGTAAGTCGAGACCCTTTAATTACATGTGTTTCCATCTGACTGCATTAGATCCATTTAGTAGTCACCAGTTCATGCGCATAAGTTTTAGATTAGGTAGACTTGAAGTGGTTATTATGTTAGAAAACACTTTAAAAAATATGCACGTACTTTGTGTTTGGGAAATCACAAAATGTCTGAAAGCATTTATCACGCGTGTAGTACCTTGATTTTGATTCAGCCACTTTATTTCTCTGTCTGGGATTCCCTTTTTTTCATGTTCTTGATAAGTTATAATGTTATTCATATTAAAGTTGTGCTTAATTCTGAAATTGGTAGTGGTTTTAAAGTTTGGTTCAGTTGGATGGATTTACGACTTTCCCAAAGGATCAAGCTAGCAGGTGGTCAAAATTAGTTTGTTACAAATGTAATTTTTATAGTTGAACCCAATCATTCAACTTAAATTATATAAATGAAATACAAAAGAATAATATAAAATATGAAACCTTGCTTAGTTTTCAGTTTGAAGTCTCTGAATATGGAGAAACCAACCGCATAAATTTCACTAATTGCTTGCACCAATAACAGATCCATTTTGAGTCAAATACTTTGAAGTTTGAATGTCCTCAGTCCTCACCTTTCAACCGAAACCATTCAACTAAATGGAACTGAAAATTTCAGAATAAAAGCCTCCAGATCACGAGTTGTATAATCATACATGTTATTCTACCAACTCTAATCAAATCACGAGTACATTTTCAATTCAATTTGTAATATGAAAATGTGGTTTTCATATACAGAGGCAGATCTTTTAAGGGACTGGGGGCGGCTGATTTCCTTTAAATGTGGTTTTCATATAGTTTGAAGATTTGTGCTTTTCATTTGGGTTGATAAGCTGTTATTTCATATAAAAATGTCATGCTTTTATATTTCTTATGAAACTGAAAAAAAATAAAAAATTAGTAGAACCCATGATCTCACTATTACTTCTAGAGGAAACAGACACTACAACAATATATAGATTTAGGGACGGTTGTTTTTTAAAAAAAACCGGTGAACCGTTCCTAAAAGTGTGATTTTGGGACGGTCGGGCGAAAATTTTCGTAAAAGACATTTAGGGACGGTTATTAACCGTCCCCAAAAGTGTTACCTTTCGGGACGGTTAGTAACCGTCCCTAAATGTCTTTTACAAACATCCACCACACCCCAGCGCTCGCGATATTTCTGAAAACCCTAAGGATAAGCAGCCCCCCCCACAGCGCCTCCACTGCCGCCCCCACGACACAACCAGTCAACCTCCCAGCTATCGCCGTCGTCCGTCGTACGCGACTTCAGTTTCAGCCCGCGGTGTCTGCAGCAACGCGCGTCCACTGCAGCAACGGGCGTACCAAGCAGCTCCTCCGTCCAAACCAGCGCACGCTCTCCACGGCAGCCCTCCACGGTAGCTCTCCACCGCCGCGCAGATTAGGTCAGGGACGGTTGTTCTTGAAATTTTTTTTCCTGCAATATATATATGAATTAGTATATAAATTCTTGCAATGTGGTGTCCGCAAGATTTGTTTATTTTTTTTTTATAATATTAATTTGTAAAAATTTATTATAATATTTTTTCCTAAGTGTGTATATGCAAATGTATGAAAATGTATTAATGTGTGATATGTTTTTTATTGTGTTGCATAATATCCCAAAAATTAAATTTATATATGATAACATTTATGTAATTGCTATATTTTTACTAATTGATTTTTAATAACAACTTCATTTGAATTTAGTATTGACATTATGTATAAATTGGAATTAGGTATTGTGATGGATAAGTCTTGGATATATATGGATAGGAGGTCTTCTCAATTTAGCGAAGGACTTGAATTTTTTTTGAAATTTGCTACTGAAAATGCCAAAAATGTAGAAAAAATTAGGTGCCCTTGTCTTAAGTGTGGGAATATAAATAGATTCAATGTGAATGAAATTTGGAATCATGTATTTGAGAATGGTATAGACAAAAGCTATAAGAATTGGATTTGGCGTGGAGAGGAGATTACAAATCGTAATGAACTATCATGTGCGTCTCCTACCCTAAAAAGAAAGCGTAGCAATGATGCTTTTGTTAACACCGTAGAAATAATAGATGCTGTGCATGAAGGTGTTGATGGTGAAGATTTTGGTGGAAAATTTAATAAGATTTTGGAAGATGACGAAAAACCATTATGGGAAGGTTGTACTAAGTTTACTAAGCTATCAGCATTAGTAACATTGTACAATATGAAAGCAAAATTTGGAATGTCTGATAAAAACTTTAAGGAATTTTTAAGTGTAATTGGTGAAATGTTGCCTGATAATCATCAACTTCCTAATTCAATGTATGTAGGTGAAGCTAAAGGTTGTTTTGTAGCTTGGCCTAAAACTTGGATTATTACATCAAATGAATCGGTTAGTTTAAAATTTCATCAATTGAATATTATTTATTTTTACTGTACATTGATAATGAACATGTTACATGATTTTAGGTAAGTCGAAAGAAGATGCCAATCAAGAAAAAAGTTGGTTCATCCAATATTGGGTCTGTATCCAAGAAAAAAAATGCAAGTCATGTGCATGATAAAGGTAAGCGACAAGTTGATTCTTCCAATCTGGATGCATTGGGACCTATACATGTCCTATCACAATATGCATACACTGAAATGTTAACAAATCAAGTGGAGTTCGTAATTGATGTTTATGATGCGTTGGGTGTTGAGGCTCCGTTGGTTGTTAAATATGAAGATGTTGTCTCAATTTGCACAATTACTTGGATTCAATCAACTGCTATTGCTCTTTATGAGAGGTAATACATATTATTTAAGTTAATTTTTTTACTTAACTAGTTTTAAACTACGATATGATATTAAATACTAATTAATTCGTTCTTGTATTCATGTAGAATTTATATGATCACATGAGAAGTTCTGGTACTAGAACTTTATATCATTTTGTGCATCCTGTTTTGATATCTAATGCATGGAGTTCCAATTTAGATGAGCAAGTTGATGCTCTTGCTCAACGAATGATTAATATTCGTGAGGATGAACGAGTTATAGTACCTTATTGGATAGAGTAAGTCATTTACAATATGTTAGTATTTAATTATGTGTTCTAATTAAGTGTTAAAACTTATGACATGTGACATTATTTGTAGGAATCATTGGATGCTTGGAATTGTACATCCATATAGTGGTGTAATTGAATGGCTAGACTCACTTGATAATAGTCCACTACAAAGATTTGTACAATTAGTATCTGGGTAAGAAAATATTTTCAAATTACATTTGTTATATGTTTACCTAAAATATATGATATACTGAAATATAAATGTATGATTCTTATACTACTATCTCTCAATGGTACACGACCATTACACGCTCATTTAAACCACCTCCCAATATTCGACCTATTAAAGTAAGTATTATTAGAACTTATGGCACGTGACTTCAATATTTTTAATATATCTAATTAATAATCTGTTCATAGGTTCCAATACAACTTAATGATATTGAATGTGGATTTTATGTTATGCGATATATGAGGGACATTATATTCAATCTAAGGAGAGATCGTCAAGAGTTGGTAAATATTAACTATATTGTTCATATGTATATTTTAATCCTTTCAAGATTTTAAATATGTAATTATTTTCTGATTTGAATATTATATATTTATTTATATAGTTTGCAGGAAAATGTAAATTGATCAAGTTTTGATAATTGGGTTACAAACCAAGTGTATAGCACTATTTTATATATATGGGAGACACATGAAGACCAGGTAGAGAAAACTAGGACACTTGAAATTGCTTTTGAGGATTCAGTGTACAATAATACCAGATAGGTTCACAGAATTTTAGTTATTTCAATAACTGTTACTTCCTTGATCGAATTCCTCAAATAAATTAATTTTTAATTTTCTTATTTTTTTTTATGCAGATTGGTGACCAAATTGTGATATAATAGATAGAAATGTTTCTACTCACAACAATAGTAGAAGTGGAGAAGAACCATATGGACTATATCGCTAGAATGTGAAATAGTGTTTTTTTTTTTCTCTATCTTCCAAGTTATCTTGTCTATTAGTATATAGTTTGTTAACATTGCTCAAGCCACTGTCACAATTGCTCCTATCACTTTTGCTTGGCATCTAACCTTCTTAATGTCAACTTTCTCCATCCTAGTAATTCATCAACTACCATATTAAATTCATGTTCCTTGTAGCAAATAAAAAACGTAAGTAGTAGATTTATAAAGCATAAAGATTTCATTATTTGTTTGGCATGCAGGCAAGTTTGTAAGTAATGAGCCTTTTTTTTTATTGACTAAATACTTCTCAACATGGTTTTTGCAATTTAATGCCTTCAATTTCGAAATATTATATATCATTGAATTCTTCACTTGAATTTCAAAATGCGTTCAATGTTTAGAATAACGGCAATGACTACAGATGACATAACCTTAGAAATTAACCCTATAAAGTTACTGTTAAGGATCTTTTACTTTGACATCAATTATTTCAAAAAAATTGAATAAATAAATTAAACAAAAATTGAACACTATAAATTAAACTAGAAAAATTTAACAAGAACATTGAATGAGTAAAATTAAAAGAGCAAAACAAACAATAATTTAATGAAAAAAATTAAATAATAATTGAACGTGAAAATTTGAACTGAAATCAATTAATAAAGTTAAACAAGTGAAGTTGAACAAGAAAATTTAAACTAGAAAAAATTGAAAAGTAAAATTGAAGGACAAAAATTGAATGAGGAAAGTTGATGGTAGTGTGTATAACGATAATATTAGTTTCATGTATACAAGATCTTCAAAATGAATAATGAAGTTGGACCAGTGAAGTTGAACAAGAAAATTTGAATAAGAAAAAATTGAGAAAGTAAAATCAAATGACAAAAATTGAACAAGGAAAGTTGATGGTGGTGTGTATAACAATAATACTAGTTTCATGATCATTTTTTTGCTCCACGTATGTAACGTCCATCTCAATAATGGTGTATGCTAATTTTAATTTGTAGCTGAGTTCTAATATTTGACATATTTTATGCAAGAGTTCAAAGAAGTCGATGTTCTCAAAAATGTAAAAAGCCTTTGCCGTTCCACCTTTGTATACAAAATATTTTTCTTTCTCAATCCAACTACCACCATATTTGAGTAATATCTAACCTTTGAAATATCTAAAATTCAATGTATCCATTTAATTAGAGGAATTAATATATGAGTCAAATATATATTAGATTAAACAATAATTAAATGAAAAAAATCAAACAATAATAATTAAAGAGAAAAATTGAATGAAAAAAATCAAACATCCATTATAACATTACTAGAGAAACCATGGAATAGAGCTAAGATACCAAAGAAACCTACCTATTATTGTTAAGAAATAAAGCAACAACAAATCATGCAATATTAGTAGTAGATTATTAAAAGAGATTATTCATATTATATTTGCAATTCCACACTCATTAAAGAAGTATAAAAAATGATTAGAAAATATCATAATAATTGAACAAGAAAAATCGAATAACAAAAATTGAACGACTAAAGTTGAACTCATAAAATTAAACAATTGAACGAAATAAAATGAAGGAGAAAAATCAAATTATAATAAGTAAACGAGAAAAATTGAACAATAATTGAATGACTAAAGTTAAACTAGTAAAATCAAACAACTTAACAAAATAAAATGAATGAAAAAAAATCAAATTATAATAATTGAACTAGAAAAATCGAATAATAACAATTGGACGAGAAAAATCGAATGACAAAAAGTTGGATAATTGAAGTTGAATAAAAAAAATTGTACTAGAATAATTGAACAACAACAATTGAACGAAAAAAAATCAAACAACAATAATTAAATAACTAAAGTTGAACTAATAAATTCAAACAATTGAAAGAAATAAAATGAACGAAAAAAATTGAACCATAACAATTAAATGAGAAAAATCAAACCATAACAATTGAATGAGAAGAGCAAAATCAAACCATAATAATTGAATGACAAAAGTTGGACAAGTGAAGTTTAATAAAAAAATTTGAACAAGAATAATTGAACAATAAAATTAAACTCGAACAACAACAATCGAATGAAAAAAATTGAACTACTAAGATTGAACTAATAAAATTGAATATCAACAATTAGTCAAGTAAAATCGAATGAGAAAAATTGAACAAGAAAAATCAAACCATAATAATTGAATGAGAAAAATTGAACGACAATAATTGAACGACTAAAGTTGAACTGGCAAATTCAAACAATTAAAAGAAATAAAATGAACGAGAAAAATCGAACCATAACAATTAAATGAGAAAAATCAAACCACAACAATTGAATGAGAATATCAAACCAAAACAATTGAATAATAAAAATTGAACGATAAAAGTTGGACAAGTGAAGTTGAACAAAAAAAATTGAATAAGAATAATTGAACAGTAAAGTTAAACTCGAACAACAACAATCGAATGAGAAACATTAAACTACAAATATTGAACTAATAAAATCGAATATTAATAATTAGTCAAGTAAAATTGAACGAGAAAAATTAAATACAAAAGTTGAACGAGAAAAATTGAATGAGAAAAATCAAACCATAACAATTAAACGACTAAACTTGAACTAGTAAATTCAAGCAATTGAAAGAAATAAAATGAACCAAAAAAATCAAACCATAACAGTTAAATGAGAAAAATCAAATCATAAAAATTGAATGAGAAAAATCAAACCATAAAAATTGAACGAGAAAAATTGAACGACAAAAGTTGGACAAGTGAAGTTGAACAAAAAAATTTGAACAAGAATAATTGAACAGTAAAGTTAAACTAGAACAACAACAATCGAACAAAAAAAATTGAACTACAAAGATAGAACTAGTAAAATCAAACATCAACAATTGGTCAAGTAAAATTGAACGAGAAAAATTAAATGCAAAAGTTGAACAAGAAAAATTAAACTATAACAATTAAACAAAAAAAAAAATGGAACGAAAAAAGTTGGATAAGTGAAATTGAACAAAAAATTTGAACAATAATAATTGAATAGTAAAGTTAAACTCGAACAACAACAATCGAATAAGAAAAATTGAACTAATAAAATCGAATATCAACAATTGGTCAAGTAAAATTGAACGAGAAAAATTAAATGCATAAATCTCACGAAATTTGATTATGTAAAGTTGAACAAGAATATTGAATAACAAACATGATCAAAATTGTACCAATTAAAGAAAGAAAAAAAAAAAAAAAACCATATGAGAATTGGCATACAATAAAAGAAGTGTTCAACTCACCCAAGTGCTTCTTTTTATTTTTTTTACATGTAAAGAGTTTATAGACAACTCAAAAAGTTTACCTCTTCATCTACTAAGAAGAGAAACCAACATTCTTGTAAAGAAGACTGTTAAGAGATTATAAAAAAGAGAAAAACAAGCAAAAATCCAACATCCCACGGAGTTCCTCCAGCTTTGTGGAGTGTCTCTTTCTCAAGCAAAGGTATTATTGAAGGAAATTTTCTATAATTGCTTTCAAAGTTAGAGAGCAAGTGTAAAACAAGCAATAGTACCAAAGGTAAAACCATCAAAACTAGCTTAACTTGATCAAACAAGTCTTCTAATATTGACTCATAGTTGCTGTACCATGATATCTCAATAAACATAAACATAACAAAGAAGAAGAAAGAAACAAAGATGTAGAGGCAAAATAGGATGCTGAGATTAGGAAGAAGAGTAATTTCCACTAGCCATTTATTTTCTTTTTTTTACAAAATATGAATAGAAAAATTGAATAACAATAATTGAACAAACAAAATCGAATAACAAGAATTGAATGACTAAAGTTGAACTAGTAAAATCAAATAATTGAATGAAATAAAATAAACGAGAAAATCGAACCATAACAATTGAATGAGAAAAATCAAACAACAAAAGTCGAACTAGTAAAGTTGAACAAAAAAAAATTGAAGAAAAATTGAATAAGTTGAACTAGAAATATCGAACAACAATCGAATGAAAAAAAAATGAACTGTAAAGATTGAACTAGTAAAATCGAATATCAACAATTGAACAAGTAAAGTTGAACGAAAAAAATTGAATGAATAAAATCAAACAAAATTTGATTGAGTAAAGTTGAACGAGATAAATTGAACTAGAAAAATTCAACAAAAATATTAAATGATTAAGACTAAATGATAAAAATCGAACAACAATTTAACAAGAAAAGTTAAACAACAATTAAACTAGAAAAATTGAACTAAAATGAAATAATGAAATCAGAGAAATGAAGTTGAACAAGAAAATTTGAAATAGAAAAAATGAAAAAAGTAAAAATTAGACATCTAGAGTTTGAACCTTACGTCTATACATATTCATAGTAGTGACCTTTAAAACATATCCATCCTCCATTGTAATAAGGAGACAAAATCAAAATAAATTCTCTTTTGAGCAAGAGTATGACAGATTTTTTTTTATTAAACAGAGAACTTTCTGTTGATGAAAAAAATAGTACAATACACTAAATCAGCAGGTCAATCCCACGAACTACAACTCACCACACCTTAGAAATCAAAAACTCACCAGACCTTAGATATCAAGATGCTTAGTAGCAGAGCCAAATCTCACGCATACTTTAACTTTCATAGCTAAGAAGAGATCCCTTGTAGTCAAAATTAAACCATCCACCACACAACTTATGAACGATATACCAACAACAACGACTAAGCAAATAACAACAAAGAAATACACCAAAAGTTGAAATCAAAGACAAAACACAATAAAAATGAAATGAAGCAGTATTCATAGATTTATGCAAAGATAAGATCTTAGAATAAGAAGAATTATGCATTGGGGAATTCATAGTGTTTGGGATAGAGTTACTTGTCCAAAACAATTTGGACACATTTGAAACAAACTGCAAGACATCAGGCGCAAAACAATAACAAGATTCATTGGAGAGGAAGTCACTAACATTAATCTTAAAGTAGATTTAAAAGCACTTACAAATTGTTAAGTGTTAAAGGCTTCACAGTGTGCGTGTGGTTGTTATATCAATAAGTGGTGTTTGTTAGGATGTGCTGAGTTGGCATTAGTTTGTTATACTTTTCTAAGTCATGAGTTTGTAATATAAATACTAACCTGTACACATGTGAGTATTCAAGTAATCAGAACCAAGTTTCATTTCTTCCATAATACAATTTTCTCTTCTCTTAGCTTCTTCTGTCTTCATCTTCTTCAACCTTAGTTTCTCTAAGGTTTTCATGGTATCAGAACCATCTATGCAAGCTAAAAAACCAGATATAACAGCTTCTAGCCTTCTAATTTTTTTTTGAATTTCAACTTGAAAAAACCAGACATAACAGCATAGAATCAGGTTCTCTTAATCTTAAACGAAAATAATTTTTTTAATTAATTTTTATGGTTAGGAATTTAGGTTCAAACAAAGCTAATCTGACTAGTATGATTTTTAGGATCCCTTACCTCTCGCCAAAGTGATTGTGGAGCAAAGGAAGCTGGTGAAATGTCTTCGCTGAAGGTGAAAAAAGCTGATGAGGTGACCAACACTAGTGACGGTAACGAATGTGCGAAGGTAACGCCGGTGAGGTGATGAAGCCAGAAGGTAATGAACCTTCCGAACGTAGATGATGATGGAAGCTGAGGAGGCGCGAGAAAGAGTAGTTATATGTGAGAACTGATTTTTGCTGTTAGTTGGGTTGAAGGGTAGTTTAGGTAATATAATTTTTTTAATTAAATTATGTTTAAGTGTGTTAATTTTGTTATTATATATTTTGAGTGGTGTTATTTATTTTATTTTTCTTAAAATATATCATCCAATAAACGTCAATTATGTAATTGCATTTATGTGTACTGTTTGTACGTGTAAGGGTTTGTCGAACAAAATTATGGATTAAAATATGGAATAAAGTTCTATGCATCTACTTCCATGGAATCGATATAAAAACAAATATGACAATATCTCTAATAACTATTTTTAATTTTTATAATTTTTACTAAAATTTCTTGTAAACAGTTAGGGGTAAACATATATGAATTTGTTTAAGTTTAGATTAAAATTGAAACTAATTTAATATGATCGATTTTTAAAAAATGAGAACCAAACTGAACCATAACATTTGAAAAACTAATCTAACTCGAACTAATTTTTTTGGTTTGATTAAAGAAAATTTCTTACTTTTTTTTTGCTAATGAATTTTGTAAATTAATTTAAAAAAAAAAAACTCTTATATTATAGTTTATGAAGTTTTTAATTCTAATTTTATCATAATATCTAATTTTAAAAAAATATATTTCTGTCACTTATCTAATATCATTATCCATATCAAACGCAAAGTGCAAGAAAAATTAGAAATATAATTAAGACAAATAAGCAATAAGAATAGTAATCACATATATGGCAAAATTTTGCTAATTTTTTTATCTAATAATATTGTTCTTACAATAGAAACTCTAACGAAAAAAATATGAAAGACGATGTAATTATAAATTTATAATGGATAAATAATTAAATAATATAAAATTAGTGTCTCAAGTGAATACAAATTAAAATAAATAAGAGTACTTGGTAGATAAGTGCTTGCATAAATTTCGTTTAAATATCCAAACTCTAATGAAAAAAATAGACAAAACTTGTTGACAATTAGCTAGAGTTAGACGAAAGTGTGACTTGTAAGAGACGTTGATTTAGGTTTTTTAAAGAAAACTGATTCATTAAAAGGAGTATAAAGTATAAACCTAATCAACTGTGAATGAAAATTTTAATTTTTTTTAAATAGTTCTATGAAATAACAAAATAGATATAAATATAAATATAAAAATAATAAGAAAAAATTAATAAATAAATTGGGTTGATTCGGTTTTTATAAGATTTTAATAAATGAAAACCAAACCAACCAAATATTAATCAATTTTTTTTATTATAAAGAACCAAACCAAATTAATAAAATTTAAGAATTAATTTTTTTGAGTTAAGTTGTGTTTAATGGATCAGATTAATTCTAAGTATTTTTGTTCACCCCTAAAAGTTGTTATCTTCAATATTTTAGTAAAAGTTTAGTTTTAATATTTTTATAAAAATGGATATTTCAATCCTCGGAACAGTATATATATACCATGCACATAGAGATGTCAAATAATACATTAAGCTAGCTCAATTTATATAATTTTTAAATAACTTGAGCTTAATTCATTTATATGTGAACTCAGTTGGGTAGTTCATGAACAACTCATTTAAATTTATTTTATAAACTCATTTAAATTATTAAATATTTAATTAATTATTAAAAAATAAAAACATACCTTGTCTTCTAACAAATAAGTACATAATTTTTTAATAATATGATATAATTTTCTTCTTTTTTTTTGACAAATAATATATAAAAACTTTTAAAATAATATAACATGTGTTTTTTTTATTAACCTATGGTTTTTTTTTTTTTTATAAATATTTTTAAGAATTTTTAAGTAACATAAGATGCTTTAAAATATGAATAAAATTTTAAATAAAATGAGCATAATTTTCTATGTAAAACTTTAAATAAAAAACTGTAAAATTAAATGAGCATAACTTTTTATACAAAACTTTAAATCACAAACCATAAATTTTTTTAGAAACTTGACATATAGAATTTTCTAATGGTATAGGAAATTAACCATAATTTTTTTTTAAAAATTAATACTAATTATATTTCAAAATTGAGTCAATAATAAATGGAATGATTTTTTAATGTATACAGAAGCATAACTTTCTATAAAAAACTTGAAATTACACATAGTAAAATTTCCTAGAAACTAGACTTCTGAAACTTTGTAATGGGATATGTAATTCTTATTTTGTGAATTATTATAATTTATTTTAAAAATATAAGTAAAAAATGTTTTACTGATTTGAACAATTTTTAGTAAAATGAGTGTAACTTTATAGAAAACTCAAAATTATAAATCGATTTAGGAAATTTACCAAAAATAACACTCCTAAAACTTATAGTAACAAAACTAGCACCCCCAATAATATTGAACGTTCAATTTGAATGTGAAATATTGATCTTTCAATATTGAACGGGTCTAAGTTGTCGTCGCTCAATTCTAATTAAATATGTGTTAAAAAATGACATATTAATCATTTTTTTAATTGTGAAAATATAAGTTTAAACACAAGGGGTGCTAGTTTTGTTATTACAAGTTTAAGGGGTGCTAGTTTTGTTGTTTTTACTAAAATTTATTAGAAACTAGACTTTTGGAACATTTTAATGGTATATGAAATGAGTCATAATATTTTGTAAATTAGTACATATTATATTTCAAAAAGGAGTAAAAAATGTTCTGTTGAGTTTGAAAAGTCTTTAGTAAAATGAGAATAACTTTTTATAAAAAAATTAAAATCGTAAACCATAAAATTTCTTAGAAACTAGACTTCTAAAAATTTTATGAATTAGTACATTTTATATTTCAAAAATATTCTAGTGAGTCTAAACAATATTTAGTAAAATGATCATAACTTTTTATAGAAAACTCAAAATTATAAACCGTAAAATTTCTTAGAAACTATACTTCTGAAAATTTATAATGGAATATGAATTGATTCATCATATTTTGAATTAATACAATTTATATTTCAAAAATGAGTAAAAAATGTTATACTGAATATGAACAATTTTTAGTAAAATGAGTATAACTTTTTATAGAAAATTTGAAATCATAAACCGTAATTTTTTTTTTATAAACTAGACCTCTAAAGATTTATAATGATATATGAAATGAATCATAATATTTTGTGAACTATTGCTGTTTATATTTCAAAAATATTAATGAGAA
Source organism: Elaeagnus macrophylla (assembly GCA_029378325.1). NCBI lineage: Eukaryota > Viridiplantae > Streptophyta > Magnoliopsida > Rosales > Elaeagnaceae > Elaeagnus > Elaeagnus macrophylla. The sequence continues at coordinate 7,653,288 of CM055645.1, forward strand.
TTTGAACAATATTCAATAAAATGAGTATAACTTTTCTAAAAAACACAATATTCAAACGTAACATTTTTTATAAAATAGACTCTTTAATATTTTAATAAAATTGTGTCAATGATCATCTTTTTAATCTCAATTATGTTGGGTATGTTTTTTAAGATAATATTTGTCTTGAAATTCTATATTTTTTGAAAAATTCCAATAAAAACTCCAATAAAAATTTAATTGAATTTTCTTTTATTTAAAAATATCAATTGTTGCTTTTTCTATTTCTTATTTTAATTAATAACAGCATTTTTTTTTTTCAATTTTGTAGTAGTAATTAATAATTACATTTTGATAACTTTTTTTATTATTTCTCTTATTTGTTAGTTTTTTAACTCATCATGTCTTTGTCAAATGAGCTAGTGAGCTTATCATTTTAGCTCATGTGCTAAGTGAGCTAAGTAGCTCGTTTAACATTTCTTTTAGATTGATTTTATCATTTTTGATAATTATTTAATATAACTAAATTTATTGACAAGAAATTTCTACCATATTATTTGAATTCAATTGTGATATAAAGTAGTATTCAAGCTAAAAAGAAGCATTCAATTGAACCAAAATAGAACTCCAAATGTTTAAATGTAAAGTCTTATAATAAACATGATATACTAGTTGGAATGGACTTAGTCCCACAACGATAGTATGTGTGCGTAATACAAGCTTTAAGTCTCTACCCTGCGATTCCTATTTTAACGAGTTTCAATAGATTAATTGATCTTGTCTTCAGCCTTAGGCCATTTTGTTGATTTATGTGTGTGTTTCTATGTGGTTAATCTTTGTCTCTGAAATGGGCTTAGTCTCACATAGGTAGTGTTTGTGCGTAAAACAAGCTTTAAATCCTTCCTAGCAATTTTCATTTTAACGGTTTTAAATAGGTTTATTGATCTTAGCTTTTTTTTTTTTTCTCTTAAATGAAACAAACAACCTTAAGTCATGCATTCTGACGAGTTGTGTGTGTTTTTCCCAATGGTTGTTCTTTGCCTTTAAATGGGCTTAGTCTCACATTGGTAGTACGTCTGTGTAAAACATGGTTTAAGTCTTTTCCCCGTTATTTCCATTTTAATAGGTTTGAATGGGTTGATTGATTAATGCTTCAGCCTTAGGAAATTTTGTAGAGTTGTGTGTGCCGTGTGGTTTATCTTTTCCTCCAAATGGGCTTAGACCTACATTGGTAGTGTGTGTTTGTAAAACAAACTTTAAGTCTTTTCCTTGTGATTCTCATTTTAACATGTTTCAATAGGTATATTGATCATGGCTTGTTTCTCTCTAAAGAAACAAATGGCCTAGGATATTATGTGGAGTTGTATGTGTGTTGCACTATGGTTGATCTTTGACTCTAAAATGCGATTAGTCTGACATCGGTATAGTGTGTGTATAAAACAAGCTTTTAATCTCTTCCCTGTGATTCCCATTTATATTTCCAACTTAGTAGCTAAATTTATTGAAAGTAATAAATAGTTATATAGAATCATTAAAGTAAATACCAATACTTCTATCAATTGGGATCACCTATCCTAATTTCCTAGACTGTTATCACCAGATATCACTATATCTATTTGGATTTACACTAAATCTGGCTAAATTCCAAACTCACACCACCAAGCAGTGTGATACTAGTACCTGCGATCAATATTCGTGAATTCTAAACAAGATAATTTTCAAGAAATGAATTTTTGTAATAAAAAAAACTCCTTGTATCAACAATATGAAATTACACTCAATGTATTGTTGACAAAAAATCTCCAAAAAATACAAACAGTGTTTAAAATAAAATGTTCATATTGAAATACAGAAACACACTCAATGTATAGCAAATGCAAAATCATAATTTTTTCAATAAAAAGTTTATTTTCGAAACCTCAAATCACTGCAAGGTTTTAGCAAGGACCTCATCGAGCTTAAGAAAAAGGATTTTTTAAGTTAAAAACTTAAAGAGAAAAAATCTCATAAATATCCAAAACATAAAGAAAGGTAAAAATATACTTAAACATATAAACTACATGCTCCTAACCATCTTGTGGCGTATGTATCATGCAAACATACAAAGTGTTAAAATCTATTTGTGTGCAATACTGATCATAAGCAAAATATCGTACAAAAAGGTAGACAAAAATACTAAGTAAAATAAAATAGACTCTGTATTTTGCACACGGAAATTCCAACAAAGAGTTAAAGGACTTACAAGACTTACAAATGGTTTGATTGATCATGACTTGCTTCTCTCTAAAGAAACAACAACCTAGGCCATTATGTTGAGCTTTGTGTGTGTTGCTGTGTGGTTAATTTTTGCCTCCAAAGTGAGATTAGTCCCACATTAGTAGTGTGTGTGTGCATAAAAAAACTTTAAGCACTACAAGGAAAAAGGCTTTTAGGTACAGTTGTTAACCGTATCTATAGGCTTTTAGGTACGGTTGTCTTTTAGCACGTAACTGTACCCGTTGCGCGTGTCGCTATAGGTTGACCTACGGGTACGGTTGTTAACCGTACCCGTAGAGTTTTAGGTACAGTTAACAACTGTACCCGTAGGTATTTGTAACCGTACCTAAATCCCTACGGGTACGGTTGTTAACCGTACCCGTAGAGTTTTAGGTACAGTTAACAACTGTACCCGTAGGTATTTGTAACCGTACCTAAATCCCTACGGGTACGGTTGTTAACCGTACAACAACCGTACCTGTAGAGTTTTAGGTACAGTTAACAACTGTACCCGTAGGTATTTGTAACCGTACCTAAATCTCTACGGGTACGGTTGTTAACCGTACCCGTAGAGTTTTAGGTACAGTTAACAACCGTACCCGTAGGATTTTAGGTACGTTTGTGTAACCGTACCTGTAGAGTTTTAGGTACAGTTAACAACTGTACCTAAAACCCTACGGGTACGGTTGTCTTATATATTACATGGTTTTAGGTACGGTTGTTAGGTTAAAATTTTTTTTTTTAATAATTTTTTTCTGTAATTATATTTTTACCTGTTTTTGTCCCTGCTCACTATATTATCAGACTTTAATTAGACATTTATATATATATCTCAATAAACATACAAATATTCTATTACAATTATGCATATTGCGTCGTCATTTCAGTAAATTAAAATACATAGCTAATGTCACTAACCTAATTAAATTAACTATATATACATACAAGTTAAATCTAACTAATATATATCAAAATGTAAAATATTTAATTGTCTAACTTGTGCTTTCAATACTATCAATAAGGAATTGACATACTTCTCTTTGACAAACATCAAGTTCTTCTCGGGTGTATGTTTTCTTTTCTGCAAACTAAAAAAAAGGTAATTAGATCTATATATAGTTATAAATAATTAGGAAATACATGATACTTAAAAATTTATGAATACAATGATTTAAAAAAATTACTAGCTAAATAATTGTATGTACAATCATAAATATTTTGTTAACTTACTAGTAGTGATCGAGACTTTCTTGGTTGATATATAATATCTCTCATATATCTCATCACAAAAAAACCACATTCAATGCTATTATTTTGAATAGGTGCCTACACACATATATAAAACATAAATTGCATAGTTAATTAATTTGAATAGCTTATCTAAATAATTACTTGTAATTAAAGATGTACAGGCATATAATAAATGATAAATTAATATATACTAACCTTAATAGGCCGGAAAGTAGGTGGTGGCTTAAACGAACGTGTTATAGTTTGGTACCATCTAGAAAAAGCACTATAATATTGACATAATAAATAAACATTATTCATATTCAATCATCCATGATTACTTAATTAGAAATAATTTAAAATCATGTTAATTAAATATATTAAGTTAATAATACCCAATGATCATATCTTGAAATCTTTGTGGTGGACTGTTTCCAAGTGAATCAAACCACTCAACAACACCACTATATGGATGGATCACCCCAAGCATCCAATGATTTCTACAATTAATTGCAAATGATTGTTATAATAAGGACTTAACAAAATTAGAACATAAGAAAAGTATATGTATATAAAATACTCACGATAGCCAATAAGGAACAATAAGCCTTTCATTCTCTTCTACTCCAAGCATTCGTTCAATGAGAGCATTGATTTGATCATCAAGAGTAGGGCTCCATTGATTTGATATAAGTGCAGGATGCAGAAAGCGATATAATTTGTGATTTTTTACATTTCTTGTTAAGTGATCAAATAAAATCCTATACTTAGAAAAAAATATAATTATTATATTTCGTATTATTGAAAAAAAAACTTATAAATAATATAAAAAGTTTAAATAAATGTTACCTCTCATATACTGCAATAATTGTTGCTTGTAGCCACCCAACAATACATAATGACATTATGTCTTCGCTCCTAACCTCCAAGGGCACCTCAATGCCCAATGCTTCTATGACATTAATTTGAAATGATTCACCATTAGCTATCATATTATTGCATGCATACATTGTCATACGTTCAATGGCACCTCCATCACCTATACATGGAATATCTTCAATTCTTTTTTCATGAGAAGTGACTTTTTTCTTTGGCTTCATTTGCTTTTTGGAGGCCTACGCTTAACAACAAATTATGTTAAATAATATAATTAAAATTGCATTATCAGCACATGAAATAATGTTAATGTATGCTAACCAAATCATTTTGGGTGATTATCCAATTTTTAGGCCAAGCTACCATACATCCTTCAGCTTGTCCAACACACATCAACTCATCCCCAATTGGAATTGGCAAAAATTCTTCATCTTTAAGTGACTTCTCAATACTAACTCGTGCATTATACTTACCAAGAAGCATATGATGCACTTTAGCATATGGGTCACTAGTGTGGTAAACTTTACCCTTAGCCACAATGTTATTCAATTCATCCAATGCTAAATAACATGGACTTCCCTACAATTGAGATGAAACTCATATTAGCATTGCTTACAATGAAATACGTTATAATTGTAATTATATGTGATGCATACCTCTAAGTCATTGATAGGAAATGTTGAAATTGTTGGAGGCATAAAAGTGTTGCTCTCTTGAGTGATACCTGGACTTTTTGACTTAAGTGCTTCATTCTCAGCCCTTAACCTGATATTCTCTTCTAAAAGTTGTTTTTCCTTGTCAACCTTCCCTTTACCTTTATTTGGCTTTATTGGGTTCTTCTCACGTGTGGGTGTGTGATATCTCTTAAGTATGGTAACCCCATAACTAGCACCTCTAACACGTCCAGGATGTTCTTTTGTTTGTAACGATTGACCCAATATATCCTTGTGACCAATGGGTATAAATTCTCCCGAATGGCTCTTTCTTTCATAATCTTCCTGTAAATTAAGTAATCACTATATAAGCTTAACACATGATAATATGAATGTAAGTTATAATCAACATATTTTATGTTAAACTTAATTCATTTACCATCAATTCTATTGCTTTTTGGGCAGCTTCATTAATTGGAACTCCATCTCTAGAATGCGTGTGCCTCCAAGTAATGTGTCTACCTGGGATAATTCCATCCTGAAAATTGGTTTTCTATAATAATAGCAATTATCAAGTTAGATAGATAAATGTTATATATAATCACATGAAATCAGGCACTTCATACAAGTTGTAATACCAATGACTCTTCGGTATTTGCAATACTTCTTCGACCAGTATAATTTACGTACACTAACTGTTCTCTATTTTGTTTGGACTCCTTGCTCATATCCTACAAAAAATAACTTGTATCAGTAAAACACTTTATATATGTATATATATAGTATGTATTCAATATAATTGATTTATATGTCATTACCTTAAAAGTGTCAGTTTGTGTCCACTCCACAAACCAATCCCATTGTTCTTGTGTAATAAAATCATACTTTTCGGGGGGTGTTCTCAACAAATCTGGAAACTCAAGATTAGTCACCACGTGCTCTTTGTATAACTTATGCTTGTGTTTCCTCCACATATCACCCAACTTCTTCATGGTATATACTCGTGCTATCTCTGAGTCGATATTGGGAAATATAAAAGTTGTCTACATAAAACATGTACACAATATTTATAACCATGCATATATTATGATAATCATTGAATTCAAGTAGAATAAGCAAAGAAAAATTATTACTTACTATCACATCCTGCCACAAAAGTTCCTTGCAATCGTGAGGCACATCCGTCCATACTTTGTAATTAATTGGAATTGAAGATCGTGCTAATACCCCCAAATAACTAATGAAATCATTAGAATTTTGTCCAATAGGTATGTTTTCTGAATTAAATAGTACGGATGTCCTAATCCCTTCACTTCTTAATTTCACTAACTTATTCATTTGGGTACGACCTCTAGTTTTCTTCTCTGTACTACCACTTGAACGTTGAGACAATTCCATCCTGCAATATCACACACATTTTTATAAGTACACATATAATATCATGTTTAATTAACAACAAAATATATTAAGAAATTAATTAAATTAAAGTATAACTTACAAATACATAATGAGTATAACATTATTTTTCTTTGTCATGTACAATCCACGTTCCTTCACACTCAATTCGACAGTAATCAACATTGTCATCTTCTTGTTGGTCTAACATGTTACTTTCATCTAACAATGTGACAACCTCCTCATGCTCCATTACGATGTCTCCTAATACGTCAATATTAAGAGTGTCATTATAATCCCGACGAGGAGGAGTTAAGACATTCCACCATTGTTTCTCTTGAGAATCATGAATGTAGAAAACTTGTTTAGCTTGTGAGGCCAAAATGAAAGAGTCATTAACATGTGACTTCTTATTTAGATCAACCAATGTGAAACCAAGTGCATCCTTCTTTATTCCATGTTTGCTATCCACCCAACTACACTTAAATAAAGGAATTCTAAACTTTACATAATCTAGATCCCATATTTCATCAATAACTCCATAATAATGAATGTCTCCTTCAATAGGTTGCATATCTTTGGCACTTGAAAATTGCATAGTTTTTGCAATTATAGAAACTCCACTATTTTGGGTAACACGATTGTCACTTCTATTTTTTGTTTGATAATGGGTCCCATTTATGGTATAACCATGATACTTAATGACATTAAACTTCGGACCTTGTGCTATCCATCTCAATTCTTCAGAGATATTACAACTTGTTCTATTCAATTCATTTGCAATCTAAAGCACAAAATTACCACATTTAACTCATTAGTAATTAGTAATAAATATAATGAATTAAATCTATAATTGACTAGTAAATACAACTTATAATTCACTTACTTGAGCTTTCAACCAATATATAAATGTTCGATTATGTTCATTTAATATCCATTTTTCTCTCTTATTTTGGTTTGTATGACGAATATGCTTCATATGTTTCCTACAAAAATAATTGATTTGTGTCAAAGTAAGATGAACATTTAATGATTAGAACAAAAAAAATAAAGTATGAGGAGTACACATACTCGATATAAGGTTGAACTACTTCCAAGTTGTTCAAAACATTACTATGTGCTTGTTCCCAAAGTGCACGATCAATAGAATCAACCCACCCACCTTTATCTGGCTTTCCGGAGATGCTCTCACAATTTAAGTGCTTAATCAAGTCAACTGAAAGACCAATTGGTTTTACTCCAATTAAAAATTTAGAACAAAATTCTATTGCTTCCTCTGCCACATAACACTCTGCCATGCACCCTTCTGGATGATTACGATTACGAACGTAACCTTTAAGTACACTCATATGTCTTTCAAAAGGGTACATCCACGTTAAGTACACAGGTCCACATAACTCCAACTGTTTTGTGAGATGCACTGTTAAGTGTATCATTATGTCAAAGAATGATGGTGGAAAATACTTTTCAAATTTACATAATGTGAGCACAACTCTTTTTTGAATTTCTTCAAGCCTTGTAACATCCACAGACTTTTTGTATATATCATTAAAAAACGTACACATATCTATGATTGCACTCCTAACATCCTTAGGCAACATACCACGTATTATAACGGGTAATATTTGTTGTATTAAAGTGTGACAATCATGAGACTTCATTCCATTCAATTTCCAATTTGAAGTGTTAACCAAAGACTTTATATTAGAGGAATATCCAGAAGGAACTTTAACATTGGATAGTGCTTCCATAAAATTTTTTTTTCTCCTCTTTAGACAAAGTAAAACACGCTGGAGGAAGAAAAGTGCGACGGTCCTCAAATTGAGGATGCAACTCTGGACGTAACTTCATGTCTGCTAAGTCCAATCGAGCACCTAATCCATCTTTTGTTTTTCCAGGAATATTCAACAAGGTGCCAAGAATACTATCACACACATTTTTCTCAATATGCATAACATCAAGAAGGTGTCTAATTGGCAAATGTTGCCAGTACTCTAATTCAAAGAATATTGATCTCTTTCTCCATCATATTGAAGTATTTAAAAGTTTTTGTTGTTCTTTTGATTTACCACGAGGAAAAGTTATTCCTTCAACTTCTTTTAGAATATCATCTCCAGTTGGTGGTAATGGAGCTTCATTATATTCTTGTGTTCCATCAAAACATCGTCTTTGATTTCTATATTTATGCCCAAGTGGAAGGAATTTGCGATGACCTCTGTAACACATTTTATGAGAATGGGCTAATTTATCCGCATATGTGTTTGTGCTACAAACTGGACAAGCAAAATGGCCCTTCACAGCATGACCAGACAAGTTACCATATGCAGGAAAATCATTTATAGTCCACATTAGAATTGCCTTTAAGGTGAACTTCTCTTGATGATATGAATCAAATACTTCAATGCCATTATTCCATAAAATTTTTAAATCATCTATTAATGGCTCTAAAAACACGTTAATATCATTCCCTGGTTGCTTAGGGCCTGATATCAACAATGTTAGCATCATGAACTTCCTTCTCATGCATAGCCACGGTGGGAGATTATAATTGACCAACATAACGGGCCAACAACTATACTTAGTACTCATTGAGCTATACGGATTGATACCATCAGCTGCAAGTGCAAGTCTAAGATTTCTGGGCTCTGATGCAAATTCAGGCCACTTTTCATTGATGAGGTTCCAAGAACGAGAATGTGATGGATGTTCTATTTTACCATTAACAACCTCTTGAGCAGCATGCCATGATAAATTTTTGGATGTATCAATGCTTCGAAACATCCTTCGAATACGTGGAATAGGTGGAAAATACCACAACACCTTTGCAGGTATTTTTTTTTATTTTTCATCTAATCCAAATTTGGACTCTTTCCACCTTGATTCCTTACATATAGGACATTCACGTGCATCTGTATACTCTTTCCTATATATTATGCAGTCATTTCGACATGCATGTATTTTCTCATATCCCATACCTAGCTCATTAAGTGTTTTTTTAACATCATACATAGAATGAGGTAATTTATGATCCTCAGGCAACATATCACCTATTACAGTCAGAAGTTCTTTAAAATACTTATCAGGTATTCCACACTTTGCTTTAATATTGTACAATGTGACTAATGCAGAAATCTTAGTGTACTTCTTACACCCATTCCATAACGGTTTTTCAGCATCCTCTAAAATCTCATTAAACTCTTCACCCAACATATCGGCATTCAAATTATCTTGCACTGCATCTAACATTTCATTAGTATCAACAAAAGCTTCTTCACGCTTTCTCTTTTGTTGTGTAGGGGACGCATTAGGGAACTCATTACTATTCTTCATAATTTCTTCCCCATGCCAAAACCATATCTTATAACTTTTGTCAATACCATGTTTGAATACATGATTTCGAATTTCCATAACATTATGTCCTTTTCGGTTCCCACATTTCAGACAAGGACACTTAATGTTTTCATGATTACTTGCATTATCAGCAGCAAAAGTAAGAAAATTTTCAAGCCCTCCACTAAATTCATTTGACCTTCTATCCATTGACATCCAAGACTTATCCATTTAAAAACCTAATTAAAGATATATATATATATATATATATATATATATATATAAACATTATGTCAATGAACATATATAATATTGTGAAATAACAAGTGACACAAATATTAAAAAAAAAGAATCAAATAATATATATATACAAATACAAACAACATTAATTCAAGTAAAAAAAAATAAAAATATATACAAGTTATACAACATTAATTCACAATCAACATATAACATTATATAATTTTTTATCGCACTATGCATATGTATATAATTTTTTCCATGAATAAATATACAATAATATATAACATTATAAATAATTAATAATAATAAACAAAATAAAATAAAAAAATTAAAACATATATATATATATATTAACGGCAACTATATGCACATATAAAAATTTTCATGAACAAATATAAAATATGCATGAATAATAATATCATAGCAATTATAAATAAATAATGATAATATTTATTTTTAGGCAAAAATTCTCAAAACATATATATTCAAGGCATATAGCAAACATGGGTAATAGAGTTCATGAACTAATTAAGAAAAAATCAAGTACATTACTCAAAAAAGCACAAAAAATACATACCTTGAAAGAGAAAAGTTGATGGTGGCGGAAATGGAGGTCAAAATGGGACCTTTGGTGGCTGAAATGGTGGAGGAAAAAAATGAAATTTTTCGGCTGAAATGGGAGAAAAAACTAGGCGGCTAATGGTTCAAAACCGTACAATACGGCGGCGGCAGCACTCACGCCGTCAGAAAGTAGCCGGCAACGAAAACACCCAGGCAAAACCGGTCACGTATGGCTTAGGGAGGGAGGCGGGGCTGGATATTGTGGGACAAGGGTGGGCTCGGGTGGGGAAGAAAAGAACATTTGTGTGGAGCCCGTGGATGTGGAGACCTAATTAAAAGATTTGACCTACGGGTACGGTTGTTAACTGTACCTAAAAGGCTACGGGTACAGTTAACAACCGTACTCGTAGGTTAATTAAAAAACTTTTAGGTACGGTTAAAAAGTACGGTTGTTAACCGTACCCGTAGCCTTTTAGGTACAGTTAACAACTGTACCTGTATCCTTTTAACCGTACCTAAAAGTTTTTTAATTAACCTACGGGTACGGTTGTTAACTGTACCCGTATCCTTTTAGGTACGATTAACAACCGTACCCGTAGGTCAACTTTTAGGTACGGTTAACAACTGTACCTAAAAGTTTTCGTAATTTTCCGAAAAGGTTCTGCGTTTTGGTTCACTTTTAGGTACGGTTAACAACTGTACCCATAGGTAATTCTTTTAAAATACACGGCCAACCGTACCTATAGCTATTTAGGTATTGTTGTTATCAAATTTTTAATTTAACAACCGTACCTATAGGTATATATTGTTGTAGTGAAGTCTCTTCCTTGTGATTATCATTTTAATGGGTTTCAATAGGTTGATTGATCCTGACTTGTTTCTATTAAAAGAAACAAACTATTTTAGGCCATTTTTGTTGAGTTGTGTGTATTGTCGTGTGGTTGATTTTTGCCTCCAAAATGGCCTTTGTGTCACATCGACAATGTGTATGTAAAACAAGCTTTAAGTCTCTTCTCTATGATTCTTTGTGAGGTCCACGAGTATTGGCAGTTTCGCGGACATAATTTTTATGTTGTATTGTTTTAGTAATTAGGACTCCTCCCAACAAGTTTCAAAATATCATAGCTCTCAAAGTGGTTACAACACTTAAACGACTATTATTCAGGTAACTTGCATACATATCTAAGTGCATTTCATATAGGCTTTTGTTTGACTAATTTTTGATATTCTGAATGATTTTTATGAGCCTTTTTAGATAGCTGGATTGATCCCTCTTGAGACGGATTGATCCCAGTATAGATCGATCCCCATACGATTCCATACAGATCTTCCCTTCGCTGCGTAAAATTGAACGGTGAGTTTTTACTGAGCTAGATCGATTCCCCTATGGTTGGATCAATCCCATTTCGATCCTCAACCGATCATGTTCAATCTACGCAATTTATTTTTGAGGTCTGGAGAGACGGATCAATCCCCCTATAGGTTGGATCGATCCCCATGTGTGTTGGATCGATCCAAAGTCTCGTTGGCGTAACTTTTTTAATGGACGGATCGATCCCCCCTATGCCGGTTTGATCCCAACGCCTGTAATTAGGTTTTTATATGCAATTTTTAACTCTAATCAGTCCTCAATTACTAATTATATTTTGACACATCAGCAAGTGACATATTCGATCAGGATTCCACAATACATTACAGTTTTCTTATAAATAGAAGTCCATGCGCTTTGATTAATTTACACTTGCTGATTTTATGATTCATGTGCTAGACTTAGATTCTTCTCTATATTTTTCATCTATGCTATTTTGTGCCTACTTCATCTATTATTTTTGATCTATTATATTTGCATGAATACGTTAGATTTGAGCCTATTTAATATATCATGAATTATTGAATACGGATCTGTGCTTAAATCATATTTGTTTTAGATTTTTAATTTGATTTTGCTTTCATCTAATTATCTGACTGAAGCGATTGATATGATTGTTTATTGCATTAGTCCATCTAGAATACGCATTGCACTTGTGTTATTTGTGCTAACCTTTCAAGTTGTTCCGTAAACGTGTTCGAGAGCTTGAGGAGAGTTGTTCGAAGCGTTGGTCTAGATCCATTCACCTACCTTGAAGAGACTTTGAAGAAAAGAGCGACGGCTCGTAAGTAGAGTACACAGGGGCGTTATCACTGTAAGGGTAGTTTAAGACCTCTTGCACTTGAACATTTATTTTTTCATAGTGGACAAGTTAGGTGGTCTCGGTGGACCGGTGGTTTTCCTCTTAGGTCGTGTTGACCTAGGTTGTTTCCACCTAAAAATCTGCGTATCATCTTTTCTTTATTTTTGTAATAATTCTGTAACTGCATGTCTGGCTGCTGTGATTTGTTTAGAAATTAAAATTAGTCATAATTATTACAAATAAGCTATTCACCCCCCTCTAGGCTTATTAGGTCCATAACTTAGAACTTTCAATTGGTATCAGAGCCTACACTAGACATACTTAGTGATTCGATTCATAAACATACATATAGACCAGATGAAGGAAGGTGGGTCATCTGTTAGACCCCAGCTCTTTGATGGGTATAATTACCCTTATTGGAAAGCTCGCATGCAAGCTTTTCTCAGACAAGATGAAAAAGTTTGGGACTCTGTTCTTGATGGTTGGGAACCACCTTTAGTAACAAAAAATGGTGTAGCAACCATAAAGAAAAGAAAGGAGTGGACCCCTGAAGAAAGCATCCTTAGTGGACCAATTCAAAAAGGTCTAAACTCATTTTTTGCTGCAGTATCGATGCATGAGTTCTGTCGCATCTCAGATTGTGAATCAGCTAAGAGTGCTTGGGATGCTCTCGCATTAGCACACAAGGGTACCTCCTAGGTAAAACAAACAAAACTAAGAATACTCATCACTCAATTTGAATCTCTCAAAATGGGAGAAAGTGAGACATTTCATGAATTTTATGCTAGATTCTGTGATATTCTAATGCTTGTTCGAATCTTGGAGAAAAAAATTGAACTGGGAAAGTTGGTCAGGAAACTTCTTAGTTCTCTAACAGAATAATTCAGGATGAAGGTAACAGCAATGGAAGAGAGCAAAAATGTTGATACATTAAAACTAGATGAGCTAGTCGGTTCAATACAAACTTATGAGTTGTCCCTTGAACCACAAAAGAAGAACAAGAACATAGCCTTCAAAAGTACAAAAAAGGAATGCTCTGATAGTGATGGACATGAATGATGAGTCACTAGTCATGCTAGCACGAAAATTCAAAAAATTTCTCAAGAAAAAGAGTAAACAAGACAATCAATCTGGAAAGGGACAATCAAACCTCTTTAGAGACCGAAAATTCATAGAATCAAAAGCTCCCAACATCGAAGGTAAGAAATCTAAACCTACTACTATTCAATGTTATACTTGCAGTAGTTTTAGACATATTTCTATAGATTGTGCAAACAACAAGAAAAAGGTTGGAAGAGCATTCAATGCTACACTTAGTGACACAGAGAGTGAGGAGGATAATCCAAGTGACTCAGAAGATGGTGACACCAACTATCTAGCCTTTACAACAACTAAAGATAATAATTCAGACTCCAGTTCAGATGAAGAAAATGAGGGAGTAGACTCTGCTTCTTTACTATCTAAATTTAATGTTTTTAGCTTTGATGAATTATTCATGGATTGTTTAGGTGCAAAAAAGGAAAAAAATAAATTACTCATTGAAGTAGCTAAGCTCAACGACATAATAAATTCTCATAAGGAACACTCCTCTAGCTTAAAGAAAGAGAAGAATGAATTATTAGAACATATTAATTCTTAAATTTGAGTCTTACAGGAACAAAGCAAGAGAAGGACAAGCTTAAGCAAGAACTCAGTACTGCTAAAGAAACTGTGAAAAACTTAACCATAGGTGCTGAAAAATTGAACAAAGTCTTAGACTATGGTAAGCCATATGGAGATAAGATAGGCCTTGGATATGTAGACAAACACTCAACACTTTCATCATCAAAATCTTAATTTATCAAATCCGCTATCCCTCAAGTGAGAAAGGTAAATTATGCATCTCTCCACTCTAAAAAGAATTTGTTTATTCCAATCTGTCATCATTGTGGTAGAAAAGGCCATATTCGACCTAAGTGTAGATTTTTTATGAATACTCTTCAGTCTAATAATTATCTTCATGCTTATAGTAAGCGAGCTCATAATTATCATCCTACCATGCATGTGACATCTTCATTTAGGATGAATTTGAATAGGAAAACTGAGTCTAAGAATATGCTTACAAAACCTAAAACAATTAAATCTCAACCCAAAGACATAGAGAAGTCAAAATTCATAAAAATTTGGGTTAAAAAAGATTGCATGTTTCCTGTTACCTAACCATTATTGTTATTCCATCTAGGTAATTTTATTTGAGTGCTTAAATGACCCTAGGTGATAATTTTGTAGGTTTCTTTTCTTTTTGTTTCTAGAATTTGTTTTTATTGCTAAGAGTATTAAAATAAAATAAAAAATATATAAAAAATTAATAATAATAAAAAGGGGCCTACAAGGTAATAGACTCATATAATACTTACCATATACAACATTTTTTGGTATCTTATCTTATTTTTGATTCCCATTGTATAAATAACGTTATAACTCAAAATTTTGCACACTTACATTATTCACATATAATGACACTATTGACTGAACTTATTCACACACTCACTGAACTCTCATGTGTGTCATGATTGAAATTTATGATTAATTTTGAAAGACTCTAAGACTTGAGCTAGTCTTGATTACAAAATTGTGTTGAATCTTATTTCTTGTCCTTTAAAATATTACTCCTTAGGGAGACAACTAGTATTAAGAGGGCTACTTACTGTGATGTGTGCAGCTACCGTAGTAAGCGGAGAGGGTTAGCTCATAACTAGTGTGAAAGTCATCATATTAGGTTTTATGGTTCTTGCATGTTACAAAAAAAAAAATAAAAAAAAATTAATTAAGAAATTTTATTTGGCATGTACAAAAAGTAAGAGCAAAAAAAGTTTAAAAAATAAAAATCAAAAATTTGTCTTTGGTAGACATATTTTATGTTATAAGATTGAAGACTTAATTGCAATTTAGCATGATAGGTGAATTATTTTTTTTTGTGTCTCTTATGATTGGTCATAAATGAATTAATTGAAATACTAGTAGAGTTCACACTGTATATCACTCTAAGTAAACATCAATATGTTGTTATATGTGTTAGTGTGTTTGTGTGGCTTATTTACTTTACTTGCTAATACAATGAATGATCAAAATTTAAGCAAAAATATTTTATTTCAATTGGTTGTATGCTTATTCGTTTTACATGGGTTTATTACTTTGTGTGGTCATTTAAAAAAATAGTTTTTTTCTCTTAGTACCACTCCATGTTATTTAGATCGTATTAAATTTGTTTTACGTTTAGAGAGTGATAGAACTTAGGGGGAGTCATTGAATACATATTTCATTATTATTATTTTTTTGACTCGTGCAAATTTCTCCTACATGCTTAACATGCTTTGATATGATTTACATGTTTTTTACATATTGTTCATGTGAAAATTGATTTAAAAAAAAAATTCACATTTAGGGGGAGTTGGAACAATCCCACTTGAACACGGATCGATCCAACTTGAACATGGATCGATCGCCCTATCTTGGTTACATATATCACTCCAGCCCGAACCGATCCCACATGCACCCCTCTCTTCCAAAATTCTCAAATCACTCAAATCTTGTCCAAATCTCACGTTTTTGGTGTCCATAAACTCGGATTAACGTCCCCTTTTCATTTCTGTGATCAAAATTTTAAAGAAAACACAATTCACACCACAAATTGCCCAAAAATAGTTCGACCCTCCAAACTTTTAAAACGCAAAAAGTTCACCTTTTGTGCGTTGTTTTCATCATAAAATACCTATTCTACATCATCCATTACCTGATCTACAAAACTCATCCTTCCATTTCAAGAAAATCCAACTTTTTTAAAAATTTTAGATTTGTCCCAATTTTTTGAAAATTTATAGTTTTGTCCCTCTCCTACAATCTGATCCCGATGGCTCCCGGATGCACTCAGACCTCTAGGAATGCCTCCACCATCACCGGACCTTACAGTTAATGATTTCTTCATTTTTACGATGCAAAAAGGTACAAAATTTTTTGTTCTCGTCCAATATCTATTGAATGAAAAATTATTCGCGAAGATTTTCATGAGCTAGGAATTACTAGAAAATTGATGGAATTGGGATGGCTTCATCTATTTAATCTTGATCAAATAGGTTCCCAAAATTTGGTCCCCGAATTCCATGCAAACATATCCTTAACTATAAGTGACCTCAGTCCTGAACAGAATCAAGTATACGTTAGGGGTCAATTTATACCATTTACTGCAGACATTATCAATCACCTTTTAGGTATCCATCTTGTCCAAAACCCTGATTTTGATTTATTGGAAGTGTCGGATGATGAATATAATGCTGAAATGGGCATTCAAAATGCTCGGGTTGTAAGTCTGGAAAAGTTTAGTCAGTACAGCCTAAAACCATTTTATAGGGCTTTGAATCTTTTCATTAGTGCCAATGTCATCCAAAGGAAACATACTGCCGAGTTCTGTGCTATTACAGCCAAACTCATGTACTGCATTAGCACCGGCAGATCCGTTAACATTGGTCAAATCATTTATGAGCGGATAATTGCCAGGTCCCGTCATCACCAGAAGAATATTGCATTACCTCATGCTTGCTTAATCTCACTACTTCTTCATGAGGCTAGTATCACATTTGGACATAATGAACCCAAGCTTGATGGACTTGGACCAATCAATAAATCTTCACTTTTAAAGTCCAACACCCTTTCAATGGCTAGCTTGGCCAAGCGTGGTCTTCATCCACCACCCACTGAGGAGCATGAAGATGAAGCAATGGATATCCCCCCACCATAGGACCAATCTGCTGTCGGACCATCTGGGTCTCAACCTGTGGATTCTAGCACTTTACATAATGATGTTGCCTATTTAGGGGAACAATTGGATATGTTAAATAACAACATGGAATCAATGAACTCCAGACAAATCGCTTTTGAGAATGAAATGTGAACATAAGTGAAGGCCATATGCACCGACGTCACTGCCCTCTCTGAACAATTCCTGAACTTTCGTGTAGACCTACAAGTGTTCTCAAGTGACATCAGAGATTTCATGAACTTTCACCGTGGTGCTCCACCTCCATCTTAGTTTTTCTTTATTATTTTATTTTATTTCTTCCTTTTTCTCTTTGAAGTTGTTAATTGTTCGGTTCAAACTTTTCTTCTTCTAGATGTTATGTTTATATTTAGTTGTTCTTGTTTTGTTATTTCTGGTTTTCTTTGGCCTTTCTTGTAACAAAAAGGGAGAGTAGATATTCACACATGTTTTATTTACAATTTTATGATATCTCCTATGCCATGATTGCTATGTTATACTTTTACATGATTTATCACTGCTAACTGCTTAATACAATGCATATGTTTTTTCTTTGTTGTTATAACTCATAATAAGCAGTATCAAAGCAAAGACGTCTACCGGGCAAGCTACATCATCCTAGATTAGTTCCACTGTGGAAATTAAGATTAAATTGTATTTATTTATCTTTTGAGTGACTTGTAGTGAGAGAGTGTTTTGTCCAACGAAAATGCCAAAGGGGGAGTTTGTGAGGTCCACGAGTGTTGGCAGTTTCACGAACATAATTTTTATGATGTATTGTTTTAGTAATTAGGACTCCTCCCAATAAGTTTCAAGATATCATAGCTCTTAAAGTGGTTACAACACTTAAACGACTATTATTCAGGTAACCTGCATACATATCTAAGTGCATTTCATATAGGCTTTTGTTTGACTAATTTATGATATTCTGAATGATTTTTATAAGCCTTTTTAGATAGCCGGATTGATCCCTCTTGAGACAGATTGATCCCAGTACAGATCGATCCCCATACGATCCCATACAGATCCTCCCCTCGCTGCGTAAAATTGAACAGTGAGTTTTTACTGAGCTAGATCGATCCCCCTATATCTGGATCGATCCCCCTATGGTTGGATCGATCCCATTTCAATCCTCAACCGATTGTGTTCAATCTGCACAATTTATTTTTGAGGTTTGGATAGAAGGATCGATCCCCCTATAGGTTGGATCGATCCAAAGTCTCGCTGGCATAACTTTTTTAATGGACGGATCGATCCCCCCTATGCTGGTTCGATCCCAACGCCTATAATTAGGTTTTTACATGCAATTTTTAACCCTAATCAGCCCTCAATTACCAGTTATATTTTGACACATCAGCAAGTGACATATTTCAATCAAGATTCCACAATACATTACAGTTTTCATATAAATAGAAGTCCATGCGCTTTGATTAATTTACACTTGCTGATTTTATGATTCATGTGCTAGGCCTAGATTCTTCTCTATATTTTTCATCTATGCTATTTCGTGCTTACTCATCTATTGATTTTTGATCTGTTATATTTGTATGAATACGTTAGATTTGAGCCTATTTAATATATCGTGAATTATTGAATACGGATCTGTGCTTAAATCATATTTGTTTTAGATTTTCAATTTGATTATACTTTCATTTGATTATCTGTCTGAAGTGATTGATAGGATTGTTCATTGCATTAGTTCATCTAGAACACGCATTGCACTTGTGTTATTTGTGCTAATCTTTCAGGTTGTTCCGTGAACGTGTTCGAGAGCTTGCGAAGAGTTGTTCGAAGCATTGGTCTAGATCCTTTCACCTACCTTGAAAAGACTTTGAAGAAAAGAGCGACGACTTGTAAGTAGAGTACACAGGTTAGGTGATCCTGGTGGATCGATGGTTTTCCTCTTAGGTCACGTTTCCTCCTAGGTTGTTTCCACCTAAAAATCTGCGTGTCATCTTTTCTTTATTTTTGCAATAATTCCGTCACTGCATGTCTGGCCGCTGTGATTAGTTTAGAAATTAAAATTAGTCATAATTGTTACAAATAAGCTATTCACTCCCTCTGTAGGCTTATTAGGTCCATAACTTAGAACTTTCATTCTTCATTGTTCATTTACAAGAAAAATAATGATATTCTCATTTTACTTGTTTATGTAGATGATTTCATTCTTACAGGAAGTAGTACAATATTTGTTCAATCTTTTATCGATAAGCTAGCTCAGCAATGTATTCGCACTAAAAGATCTAGGAGATATTCACTATTTCCTTTTAATTGAAGTCAAAACCTTTTTCGATGGAATTTTTCTTTCTCAAACTAAATACACCAAAGACCTCTTAGCTTGAACACATATGCTTAACTCTTCCTTATGATAATAACCTTGTTGATGAAAAGGAATTTCATAGTATAGTAGAAGCCCTGCCAAACCTCACATTCACTCTTCCAAACATTACCCATGCTATCAACAAAGTGTGCTAACACTTTCATCAACCTACTAATGTTCACTTGCTTGCTGTAAAACACATTATTTGTTATCTTAACGGTACCCTTAATCATGGAATTCAGATTTTGTCTCAAAGTGAACTAACATTAAATGATTTTTGTGATGCAGATTGGGCAAGATGGCCTCTTACTCATAGAAGCACCACGAGATTTTGTATTTATCTTGGCTCAAATTGTGTGTCTGGTCATCTAAAAAGAAACCAATAGTAGCTCAATTTAGTGCTGAAGCTGAATATCGTGCTCTAGCCTCAAATGCTGCTGAACTCACTTGAATCACCTATCTTCTTGGTGAAATTGGCTTCTTCCTCTCACAATTGCCTCAATTATTCAAAGACAACATAAGTGCTCTACATATGACTATCAATCCTGTCTTTCATGCTAGAACCAAGCACACTGAGCTAGATTACGACTTTATACGAGGAAAAGTTGCTATTGGTGCTCTTATCACTAAGTACATACCTTCCAATCTACAAATTGCATATGTGCTTACAAAACCACTATCCAAGAAAATATTCAAGAGCTTTCTAATCAAGCTGGGAGATCAAGTTCTTCCACTCACCAGCTTAAGGAGGCCAATGATAATAAAATATAGATTAAAACTGATATTAAAACATCCTAAATTTGTGCTAGCTATTGGAGAGTCAATTGGGCAATATATCTTCACCAAACATCATTACTAAGAAAGCATTATTATAGGAATTAAATTCACTACTACAATATAAGCAATATAGGACGGCCTCAAATTTAGAGTGAGAAACAAATAGGACGGTCACATGTATATGGCCGTCGTTTAAGAAATATAGGACGGCTATTACGGAAAAAAATGGGCGTTACTTTATAGGACGGCTTATAGCCGTCTTAAAAAAAAATTGGCAACTTTCTTTTAGGGCGGCTATTAGCCGTCTTATATACCAACATTATTAGCCGTCCTAAAAGAAAGTTGCTATTTTTTTTTTTTAACTTAATTATATACCGCTCGATTATCCCCGTGAAACTACTTTACCTTTACCAAATTAAACATTCTCACAGAGGATATCAATCAGGCAGATCTTTGTGAAAACCCTAACTGGGAAGACCATAACCCTAGAGGTTGAGTCATCGGACACTATCGACAATGTGAAGGCTAAGATTCAAGACAAGGAGGGCATTCCACCTGATCAACAGCGTTTAATCTTCGCTGGAAAACAGCTAGAAGATGGCCGAACCCTAGCTGACTACAATATTCTGAAGGAATCGACCCTTCACTTGGTGCTAAGGCTAAGGGGTGGGGCCAAGAAGCGTAAGAAGAAGACTTACACTAAGCCCAAGAAGATCAAGCACAAGAAGAAGAAGGTCAAGCTCGCTGTGCTTCAGTTCTACAAGGTGGATGATTCTGGAAAGGTCCAGAGGCTGAGGAAAGAGTGTCCCAATGCTGAGTGTGGCGCTGGAACTTTCATGGCTAACCATTTCGACAGACATTACTATGGAAAGTGTGGGCTGACTTATGTTTATCAGAAGGCTGGTGGTGATTAGGAACAAACAATGGGTTTTATGAGTACCCATTTTCTATTAGTTTTTAAAGCTTATATCTTTTAGCTGAAACTTTTTGTTTAATGCGGGATTTGAATGCTATTTAATCTTGAATTTTACTGATAATTTTGATATGAATGAAAATTGGGACTATGTTTTTTATTCTGTGGTCAATAGATTGTTGATGATATGATTTGAATTCTGAATTCGATGAATTTGAAGGTTCTTTTATATTTTGAGTGTTCATTGATATTTTGAGTGAGCTTAAGTCTGATTTCCATAGCTATAATAATTCATCACGTGGAGTAGATGGTATGGTTATAACTGAGCATCGCGGCTTAGTTTCTATTATTTGCTTGGTTTATTCGATTGAGTTAATTTCTGTTGATTTAGTTATGATTGTTTTAAGTTCCTCTTAAAAGGATTCCTTTAAAAAAAATTTAATACACATGAGCTGCCTATGGTTATATCTGAGCATCATGGTTGCTTATTATTAAGTAGACAGTAATTTAGATGATTGGAATTGGGGAAGTCAATTCTATTTGTTGAGCACCAGAAAGATTGGAATTGGGCATAATGTTTTGATTAGCATGCAGAAAAAGACTAAAGCTTTGGGCATAATGTTTTGATTAGCATGCAGAAAAAGACTAAAGCTCAGGCCAAGGGAAGCTATGCTGAAGCTCAGGTTATAAATGTTGTTTCCTATTTTATTTTGAGTTATGTCGGAGTTTCTTTTTGTAAGTATCGCGTTTTAAATTGAATAAGGGTCTTCACTTTGGGTTCTTTGGTACTTTGCCTCAGTTGGAATTTTTAATAGTTATAGCTATTAGACATTTGTTTTATTACCTTTATTTAGATTAAGTTCTGCAACTGTTAAAATTCTAAAGTATTTTTTTTGCTCAATTGCAGGCCAGGTATTTGTTGCCGGACAAGTTGAAGGTTCACTTTGGGTTCTTTGGTACTTTGCCTCAGTTGGAATTTTTAATAATTATAGCTATTAGACATTTGTTTTATTACCTTTATTTAGACTAAGTTCTGCAACTGTTAAAATTCTAAAGTATTTTTTTTTGCTCAATTGCAGGCTAGGTATTTGTTGCCGGACAAGTTGAAGGTTCAAGAACTTGTTAACGAGCTGAAGGAGAAGAAAATTGGTGTAGTTGCTCACTTCTACATGGACCCTGAAGTTCAAGGGGTCTTAACTGCTGCGTAGAAGCAGTGGCCTCACATTTATATATCAGATTCGTTGGTTATGGCGGACACAGCAGTTAAGATGGCTAAAGCTGGATGCAAATTTATCACAGTTTTGGGTGTAGATTTTATGTCTGAAAATGTGCGGGCAATTCTTGATCAAGCTGGATTTACAGAGGTGGTTACTATACTCTAATTGTTTACTCTCAACAAATGAAACCGTGTAACTTATAGCAATAAGATATTTCAATTGCCATTAAATATTCAATTTTTATTCTTGCAGACTTAGTCCTGTCCTCACAATTAAAGGGGTTTGATGTTTAACAGATTTATGGTTTGGAACCTTTTATTCTATGATAGGGTTTCTTTGACAACTATACTGAATTTAGGCAATGAAATGATGTAGAGTACCTCATCCTTTATATAATTAACCATTACTCTTTGTTGTACTTGCTTGTGGAGCAATTTATAAGTTTGTTTCTTTGCTATTTACGTGCAGGTTGGTGTATATAGGATGTCAAATGAACGGATTGGATGTTCTTTGGCAGATGCTGCCGCTACCCCTGCTTATACGAGCTATCTTGAGGCAGCTTCTGCTTCAACTCCATCTTTACATGTCGTATACATAAATACTTCACCACCATAGATCTGGTTTCTTCACCACCATAGAAAGTTTTTGAATTTTAGATTGTATATATGTTCTTGAATATTATGATAATCTGTACATGTAAATTAAAGCTAGTTAGGCAACTTTGAACTACGTATTTGTAATGTAAATTATGGATATTTTTGGAATGAAATATTGTATTCTGAATCTGAATTGTGTTCTTGGAATGACTATAATTATTTACAGGTTATATAGATTTTAGTTCGGGCAAACAAAAAATTTTTAAAAAAAAAAAAAGAAAAAAAAAAAACTATATAGGGCGGCTTTTGACCGTCCTAAAAAAATTATATTGGACGGCTATTGACCGTCCTATAAAATTCTTTTAGGACGGTCAAAAGCCGCCCTATATAGTTTTTTTTTTTTTTTTTTTTTTTTTTTTTTTTTTGTGGCCGTCCTATAAACAATTTACTGACCGTCTTAAAAAAAATTTATAGGACGGTCAGTGGCCGTCCTATAAAAAAAATTTTTACGACGCTCCGCGAACATCCTATTTTTTTCGATTCTTTTACGACGGGACTTTATAGGACGGCCATTGACCGCCCTATAAGTCTTATAGGACGGTCAGTGGCCGTCCTATAAAGGCAATTTTGTAGTAGTGATTACTTTACCGTTAGAGCCATATTGCTCATATAACAATTATGACTTTACCGTAGGAGTCTCAATGCTCCATAACTCAAGGAAATTTTTTATTCTTTACCATTAGTGTTAAAGGTTTATGTGTATATATACATAGCTGAATATCTTTCTTAGTCAATAAAAAAAAAGTGAATAATATTTATTTAATTCATTGCTTTCTCATTTTATTCTTATTTCTTACCAAAATATTCATCACTTTAGAGCACCCCATTGTTCTCTTCGTAACCCATCATCATTACTTGCATACACACCAAAGACCCATGCAACTATCAAATTAAGGAACCAAACACTTCAAAGTCAATAAAGAAATTATTTACTAAAACGAACCACTACATTAAGTTCACACAAAAATATCATCCTCACTAATAGCACCCCCAGAAGTGCCCAATTATGATTAGAGCTTCCAACTAACAAAGTAAAATTGCCCTTCAACAAATCTTTATTAATCACCTCATCCGAACACAAACACCCTTTGGGCTCCTAACAACTCTTTTAATGTGACCAAGAGAACGCTGATTTAATTACCTGAGATAGCATATAAACGAAGGAAATTAACTTTTTGTTTAAAATAACAAAACGACTGTGTTTTGATAAAGCACAAATGACAATGTTAACCCAGCCTTCGCTTCTTCTTCTTCGATTCTTCTTCGCTTCTTCTGTTAATCCTATAAGTTTACCGCAGGTTTAGTTTAGTTTAATAATTGAAACAGAGAGCTAATACCTATCCTGGAAAGCTAAAGCCACAGGTACTTGTGCCTAAATTTCAGATTTTACCGCTTGTTCTATTCTGTGGAAAATTTCTTGAAGATGAACGGTCATGGTAGCTGTGCTGTGTTTAGTTTAATAATTGAAACAGAGAGCTAATTTGATAGGTCACATTGGAGTTCAGAGTTCTGAACTTGACTTCGTTTACGGAGTTCAGAGTTCTGAACTTGACTTCGTTTACACTGGTTTAGAATGTTGGATAGGTATTGAATTTAAAATTGTGTATGCCAAGTAAAATGTGTGAAGATGAAGATGAAGATGAAGATGAAGATGAAGTGGAGATGAAGTCATGTGAATGTACAGGTTACATACAAATTTATTTTATATGTAACATGTACATTCACTTGAACCCACTTGAAGAAGAAGAAAAAGAACAACTTATGTACATTCACATTTTGTATGTACAGGTTACATACACATTTATTTTGTATGTAACCTGTACATTCACATTTTGTATGTACAGGTTACCTGTACATACGAACTGTTTTTCCTGCAAAATGTGAATGTACAGGTTACATACAAATTTATTTTGTATGTAACCTGTACATTCACATGAAATGCATTGTATTGTTTGTATGTTATTATTGTTTGAACAGCTTACAAAATGTGAATGTACAGGATACATACAAAATGTGAATGTACAGGTTACATATAAATTTGTATGTACATGTTACATACAAATTTGAATGTACAGGTTACATACAAATTTGTATGTACAGGTTACATACAAATTTACATACAAAATAAATTTGTATGTACAGGTTACATACAAAATAAATTTGTATGTAACCTGTACATACAAAAACACGAAGATGGCGTGATTTTTACGAATATGCAGATAAATGGATATTTCCGTAAAAGTCATATATATTATATAAATGAAACGGTGAGTTTAAATCTAAAAAGTGCTATTTAAGTATAAAAAGCTTTTTTCTTCAAATCTTTGTTATTTGAGTAATTCACTGGAGAACGCTGCCCAGTAGTATTGGGCCTATTGGCCATTAAAGACTATAGCGAAAATAATAAAAGTAAATTATAATACCTTACAGACTTTAGTGAAAAATCATATCCTTTAACAATGTCATAAGTAATAAAAATAAAGAAATAAAGAAAGTAAAAAGACAAGATATTTTATGATATTTTTTACAATAAATGATATTTAGTATAACAAAATTTGGAGAAATTTAAAAATCAAAAGTAAACCTTAAAGAAGAAGATAGATTTAAAGAATAATCTTTAACCAAAATAAAAATATTATTTCTAAGAAAAAACATAATATATTATGAAATGAATAATAAAAAAATGAGTATTACTGTAGCTGATACAATAGAAAGGTTTAATATACCATTAATTAATAAAGAAATTATTATGAAAAAACAATCAAAATAGTAAGATAAAAAATTAGATATATATATATATATTAATTTAGGAGGAATATAAATTTTCATAAAAATGCATTTTAGAGAAGGAATAGATACTTCAATAAAATTAGCATTACTAGACAATATGATAACAAACAAAAATATGCTTTATTAGGAATGATTAATTGAAACTTTGGATATCAAAAATTAAAATTTACAGCATATTCTAGGTTTGCGATTAATATTAATGATAAAAATCTAACCAAATATTAAGTCTAGCTTATGATTTTAAACGAAA
Organism: Elaeagnus macrophylla; assembly: GCA_029378325.1. Taxonomy (NCBI): domain Eukaryota; kingdom Viridiplantae; phylum Streptophyta; class Magnoliopsida; order Rosales; family Elaeagnaceae; genus Elaeagnus; species Elaeagnus macrophylla. Next base: position 7,679,697 of record CM055645.1, read on the forward strand.
AAATCTAATGAAAGAGGAAAATCACCAATTTTCAATACATTATTTGATAGGATATTCACTAACAAATCAGCCACAATTGTTCAACATATGGACAAAACTAATTTATAAAAATAGATAAAACATTCAAATGAATAAGACAAATAATAAAACCAAAAATATTAATAGAATATAAAATATCTGATTAATGAAATTTAGACATTAAAAAAAAAAAAACTCTTATACCAATAAGAAAAAGAAATATATAAATGATTATGTTTATAGACACTCAAGCAAAAATGAAAAAAAGGGACAAAGAAATAGAAGAATTAAAATTAGAAATTAAAGAAGTAAAAGAATTAGTTTATACAATAAAATAATGATATTAGACTAAAAGCTTATGTTAACAGACAATTTACTAGGAATACAATTAAAAGAAAATAATAACCTAACAAGCATTTTAGTAACCAAATATTTATAATGAAAGCTTTAATTTTCTTGGCAGAAAAAATAAATACTACAAATGAATTAAATATTAAAATTTTGCAAGAAATAAACAAAACTAAAGAAAATACAATTAGATATGCACAAGAAAGTTATAGAATTAAAAAGAGATGTTAGCAACATACTAAGAGAAAATAGATTAAAATTTGATCAATTACAAGGCCAAAAGAGGAACACCTAAGAGATATGATGCTTTAATACTCAAGAATGATAAAAGAAAATATGAAAAAAAAAAAAAAAGTCCAAAGATATAGTTACAGTATAAATGGAATACAAAAAAGATTTGGAATAACAATTTATGAACCCTGAAAATAGTGATATAGGAAAATTAATTAATTTGTTAAATCGAACAAATGAAGAATTAGAAAAATATTATGAAGAAAAACTTTGTACAAATAAAAAAGAAGATGATATGATAACAATTAGCGAATTAAATATGAACAATAAGATATAGGTCAAAAAATTCACATGAAACCTGTATTATCAACCACACAAATACCAACTCCACAAATATGAGAAATATCTGACTCACATAGGAAAGAAAGGAATAGACAAAGATCAGGAGAACTTGAACCTTTTAATAGGAGAAGACAACAACCAAAAATAGAAGAATGATTATATTGAAGTACTAGAGCTAGTATTCCATTAGAGTTTAGACCTCATGAAAATTATAAATATGATATTCTTGATTTAGATTACATAAGAGATAGAAAGAAAGCCTTAGATGAATGAGCTAGTGAAATGAGTATAATTATACAAACTTCTACAACTAAACAAACAAATCTCTCAACTTGTAGAGTATTAGTAGCTCAGAAAATAACATGAAATGTTAAAATTTAGTTTACAAATTTAATAGAACAACAACATTTAATAAAGCAAAGAAATACAATTACAGGAAGAGAATACTTAAACACTATAATAAATGAGATATATAAGGAATTCATTAGAAAAGATAAGGGTATGAATATTACTGACTCTTGTAAATGAAATAACTGAAGCTAAATGGTATTTAACAAACATGAAAATATGCAATATGTGCTACATGGATTATTTTATATGTGAGTATAAAATATATTATCATAAGTTACCACCTTTTATGTAAGAAACTTATAACGAAATATTTTTTTTTTTAAATTACCTAAAATATTACATAAGACTATGATAGAAGGATGAAATACTCTAGAAGATTGAGAGAAATTTGAAAAAGAAATTCAAGAATTTTTGAAATTAAAAGTAATTATTCTCAATAATTCATCACACTCTAGCACAATATTCTTAGTAAAAAAGAAGCTGAGAAAAGAAGAAAAAAAAAGATAATAATAATAATAATAAATTTCAAAGCTTTAAATAAAAAAACTATTGATTATGTTTATTTTATTCCAAATAAAGAAGAATTATTATCACTTATTAAAGGCAATAATTATTTTTTAAGTTTTGACTGTAAAAGTAAATTTTGGAAAATAAGACTTGATAATGAATCACAAAAATTAATAGCATTTAACTGTTCATTAGAATTGTCCTTATGGGCAGTTAAATGCTAATGAACAGTTGTTTCATTTGAATCAAAACAAGTACTAGGTATTTTTCAAAGATACATGAATAATATTTTTAAAAAATATCACAATTTTATTGTGTATACTTAGATGATATATTAGTATTCAGTAATGAATTATCTAAACATTATTTAGAAATTATTAATATTTTACAAAAATATAAAAAATTAGAAATAGTATCAGAAAAAAAAAGCAGTCATTACTCAAAAAAAAAAAATATTTCGAGTTAGAAATACAATATAAAAAAAATGATGTACAATCCCATATTTTAAATAACACACAAAATTTCTAGTATGATCAAATATAAAAATTAATTACAAAATTTTTTAAGATGTTTAATATATGCAAAAGCATATATAAAGAAATTAGCAGAAATGAGAAAGCCATTAAAAATAAAGCTTAAAAGGGATTATGTTCGACAGTGGACTAATCAAGACACTAAATATACGAATAAAGTAAAAGCACAAAAAAAGATTTATCAACTTTATACCATCCAAGACTAGATGATAAAATGATAATAGAAACATACGCTTCACATGAATATTGGGGAGTAGTGTTAAAAGCAAAAGTTGATGATAAAGATGAATACCTTTGTAGATTTACTTCATAATCTTTTCAAGACCCTAAATTAAATTATCATAATAATAAAAAAGAATTTTTATCTATTAAAAAATTTGCAATATACGTTATGAATTCAAAATTTATTGTTAGAACTGACAATAAATTTTTTGGATATTTTTTAAGAACCAATATTGCAAGTGATTATAAAGAAGAAAGATTCATTAGGTGTCAAGAATGGTTTAACTATTATAGCTTTGATGCAGAACATTTACCAGAAAGTAAAAATAGTTTGGCAGATGCTTTTACAAAACCTTGTCAAAGGTTTGGTGCACAGCGTATTGCAGAAGAAGAAGATGAATGAAATATGGTTTTTTGATTGATACTCGTACCAGTTTTGCACTGTTGTTTATATACAACAAACCTACTAACTACCTAACAAACTTAGCTGTAACAAACTATTAGTTACATAATTAGGTTTAAGTAAATTACAAGTATAACCCTGCTACTTCTAATACTCCCCCTCAAACTTATGGTTTGCTTAGAACCATAAGTTTGCTTCTAAAGCTCAAAAAGGCAGAACCTCCTAGAGGTTTAGTTAAAACATCTGCAAGCTGTTTGTCAGAGGAACAATACAAAATTTCGATTCGTTTTTGTAAAACTAAATCCCTAACAAAATGAACATCTATTTCTATATGTTTGGTTCTTGCATGTTGTACGGGATTTTTGGCAATGTGTTGAGCACTAAAGTTGTCACATAACAATTTTGCTTTACCTGAAACTTCAAAACCGATTTCTTTCAGTAAAGACAATATCCAAATTACTTCAGCAGCTCCACTAGCAAGGGCTCTATATTCAGACTCAACTGATGAGCGTGACACGACACATTGTTTAGAAGAAGACCAGCTAATTAGATTTCCTCCAAAAAACATACAATAACCACTCACACTTCTTCTATCATCATGACAGCTGGCCCAGTCTGCATCCGTGTATCCAATCAAATTTAACTCAATTGGTTTCATAAGCATTACTCCATAACCTGCTGTGCCCTTTAGATATCTCAATACACGCTTTGCTGCCTTCATGTGCACATCAGTGGGTGCACTCATAAACTGACATAACTTTCCTACAGCAAAGCTCAATTCTGGTCTAGTTACAACACAATATTGTAAAGCACCAACTAAACTTCTGTAGGAAGAAGGATCCTCAAGCAAAACTCCATCATGCTTACTTAATACTCCCCCTGAAATCATAGGAGTGACAGCAGGTTTGGAAGTAGTCATACCAAACCGAGCAAGAAGATCACCAACATATTTGGTTTGGCTGAGATGTAAACCATGAGAAGAGAAGAGGACCTCAATGCCAAGAAAGAAATTAAGACGGCCCATATCTTTTAAGGCAAACCGATCATGCAAAGCATGCACAAAATCTTGTAATTGAGTAGCACAAGAGCCAGTAAACACAACATCATCCACATAGACAAGAACTAACATCACATGGCCATTAGCACGACGGATAAACAGACTGATATCACTCTTAACACCAACAAAACCACATTGAAGTAGCCAATGCTGCAATTTGTGAAACCAGGCACGTGGAGCCTGTTTTAAGCCATAAAGGGACTTCTTTAACAAACAGACTTTATGAGACTGAAGTGGATCTGCATAACCGAGAGGTTGCTTCATATATACAGGTTCTTCAAGATCACCATTTAAGAACGCATTGTTGATATCAAGTTGGCGAATATCCCATCCAAAGTATAAGGCAAGAGATAGCACAATGCGCACGGATGTGAGTTTAACCACAGGGCTGTAAGTTTCAGTGTAATCCAACCCTGGTGTTTGCAGATAGCCCTGAGCGACCAGGCGAGCTTTATACTTGTCTAAAGAACCATCAGGCTTGATTTTGGTACGATAGACCCAAAGATTTCCAATAACTTTGGCATGAGGTGGTGGATCAACCAAAATCCAAGTCTGATTCTTAAGTAAAGCAGCATATTCACTATCCATGGCACATTTCCATTCTGGTATGGTGATAGCATCTTTGAATGTTTTAGGTGCAAGAAGCAATGAGGATGAAGGAGAAGCCAGAAGGGCTTTAGGTTTAGAAATGCCATGCTTGGAACGAGTAATCATATGATGAGTGTTAGTAGAAATATCATGTGTATTAGGAGAAGATAGGGGTGGTAAGACCACCTCTAAATTGATATTAGGAAACTGAGAAGGAACAAAAGATTGAGGAGAAGAGATATCAGGAATATCAGGAATAAATTGGGATGTAGAGGGTGACTGAAGTGATAGAGATGGAACACTAGATGAAGACACGGGATGTTGAGAAAGAGGAGACACAACGGGCAAAAGAGAGGAGTCACCAGAAGACTCAGAAAGATTCTTTGAATTAGTAGAACAAGTGGGACGGTAACCACGTGAAGAGTCAATTAAAGGAGCTGACACAGTAGGTATAGAAAAAGGATAATGATTAGATGAAGCTGATGGGGAACCAGATGATGAAAGAGGACTAGAATCAGAAGAGACGTGTGAAAGTAAATGACCAGGCTGGTGAGAGGAACAAGACACACTACTTGACAAAATAGAGGAGACCCAAGAGGGAACATGTAGCGAAAAGGACGGATCAGAAAAGTTACTGGTTGAACTAGTAGACCCATTCACAGAAGAGACAAAAGGGAACTCATTTTCACTAAAGACAACATGTCTGCTAGTGATAATTTTCTTGTTATTCATATTTAGGCAAAGGTAACCACGCTGACTTGGAGCATACCCTAAGAATGTACAAACAGCAGACCTGAAAGCATAAGGCCAATAAACCATAGGTACTTGGGATTTGAATAATAAGGCAAGACCAGCATCAACAACACGCCTATGGCGTGACTCTACCATACCATTTTGGGAAGAGGTATGAGGACAGGTTAAACGGTAATCAATACCACAGTTTTCAAGAATTTTTGCTAAAGGTTTGAATTCAGCAGCTCCATCACTTTGAACATGTTTGATATGGGTGTTAAATTGACATTCAACCATGTTTTTAAATTTCAAGAAAATGGAGCAGGCTTGATCTCTTGAATGCAGAAAGAAAATCCAAGAAAATCGTGTGCAATCATCAACAATTAGTAAAAAATACCGATCACCATTGATGCTAGTATGAGGAGCAGGCCCCCAAATATCAAAATACAAAAGTTCAAAAGGAACTAAAGCATTTACATGAGAAGAAACAAAAGGTAGTTTGTGAGATTTGGACAAAGCACAAGCTGTGCAAGAAGACTGTAAATCAGTGCTATGAGAAGGCAATTGAATGCCTTGACTAGATAAGGCCTTATTGACAATATCTTCAGACGCATGAGCAAGCCGATCATGCCAAATGGAGCTTTTGGAGAGAAATGCAGCGTGGCTAAAAGAGTGAAAGTTGGAATGCTTGAAACCAAGTTTGTATAAACCTTGATCAGCAAGGCCTTGAAGAAGAACCCTCTTCGTAAGAGTGTCCTTGACAAGAAAAGAATTAGCATGAAATTCAACAAAAACTGAATTATCTTGACACAATTTATTGACAGAAATGAGTTTGGTAGACATAGATGGAGCATGTAAAACATGTTTGAGATTTAAGTGTTTATGACAATTTGTAGGCAAATGAGTAGAACCAGTATGGAGAATAGAAAGCTTACCACCATCACCAATCATAATACCATCTGATCCAGTATAACCAGTGACATTTGATATCTGAGAAACATCATTAGTAATATGGTGACTAGCACCACTATCAAGCACCCACGGATTATCTTTGTTTATACTGTTTGAGGTTGAGCTAGAAACAAATGCAGATGGTGAACCATTAGTTCTATCATTTGGTTTATGTCCATTTCTTTCTCCAAGAAGATTCTTAAGAGTGTAGCAGACTGATGCAGTATGTCCCATTTTGGAACAAAACTGACACTGTGTGTTGTTTCTACTTCCATATCTTCCATTGCGATTTCCATAACGACCTCCACATCCACGATTTCCACTGGTATTGACATTGCCTGTACTTGCTGGAGTAAAAGAATTATTGTGGCTAACACTTCCTCTTCCAAAATTTGTGAAGTTAGCTTGACAAATACTAACCTCCTCAGCCTTGTCTTGTTGCAAAAGCAGATTCTCATATGCGAGCAGCTCACTTTTAGCTTGTTCAATACTCACATCACCCCTACTTAACGAACATATGCATGGATTAAACCGTGGTCCAAGACCACCAAGAATCAAGATCAATAAGTCTTGATCATCAACTGATCTTCCTATTGCAGCAAGTTCATCAGCAAACCCTTTCATTTTGTCAAAATAATCTAAGACATTCAGATTGTCTTTTCTTGTGGTTTGTAATTGTAATTTCACTTCCATCACCCTAGTTCTTGATGTTGAAATGAAGTTCTTTTCAAGACTAGACCACATATCAAAAGCAGTAAGTTTACCAGAAATATTACCGGTCATTGAAGCAGAAATAGAGTTGTAGATCCAACTCTTTATGACTCCATTGAAGCGAGACCATAAAGCATATTCAGGATTAGGTTTATTTGAGTCTTTAATGAATCGATCTGGTTCCGATTTATTTCCATTTATGAAGTCCTCTACTCCATACGCAGAGATTAAACTCAGCATTTGCTCCTTCCAAATCAAGAAATTACTCCGATCAAGTTTCACTCCAATACTGACATTCGTAGGAGGAATTGTTACAGCCAACTGTGCTAACTGTTTTGATAATAGATCTTGCTCAAGTTCGTTTTCTCTGATTGAGACTTGAGACACTGATTTTTCATTGCTTCTTGAATCATCCATTGCTACTTTGCAAAGAACCGAAAATGTCTAACAGATTGTAAGAGATTTTGCCAAGAAGAATGGCTCTGATACCATACAAAACCTTGTCAAAGGTTTGGTGCACAGCGTATTGCAGAAGAAGAAGATGAATGAAATATGGTTTTCTGATTGATACTCGTACCAGTTTTGCACTGTTGTTTATATACAACAAACCTACTAACTACCTAACAAACTTAGCTGTAACAAACTATTAGTTACATAATTAGGTTTAAGTAAATTACAAGTATAACCCTGCTACTTCTAATAGCTTTGACCAAAGAATTAGTACTTCTAACTATATTTTAACTACAAGAATGGATCATCTTGATATAGAAATCAAGATCAAATAAAAGGAAATCTCAATTTGGGAAAATGATATCAAAATCTTCAAGGAACAGCTTAAGGTATTATACCTTAAGAAATCTTTAGACAGCAAATGTACATTGACTGACTCAGTTAAACAGAAAAACCCTAAAGAACTTAAAAACTCAAAGTGTAAAGAAGCTAAATCTTAAAAAAAAAAAAATTGAAAAGAAAGGAATTAAAATTCCAAAAGTAGGAAATGAGAAAACCAGTACTAACAACTTAGAGAAGAAAAAAGAGAAGATCAATTGGGCAGATGAAGCCGAGAAAGAAGATTCAAAAAAGATCTAGTTGTATATAATGGACCAAAGCCAAGAATTTACACTAGCTAGCCAGAGGCAAGCATAGCAATATTAAAATTTAGTGGAAACATCCACAGAACTTTTACCAACATAAGAGAAGTAGAAGGAAGCTATATAATTATAAGGTTCCAAAGTTGCTATGATCACCAACAAAAATAGCAAGGAATTACTCTCAAATAATGCAACAACATACTGAATGAACCAGTAGGTTAAAGGACTTTGGAAAGATTTTAAGACCAATAATCTTTAAGGAAGCAACAAGCAATTCCTCAGAAGAAAGAGAAAGATATAGGATCCTGAAAAAATAGTAATGGATAAGCTTATATAACTTAACTAGGAAAACTACTGAAAAACTTCTTGATAATATGAAGTTTTATACCACAGAAAAAGACTTTTCACTAGTGTTTGATATGAACATAGCATTGGTAATAAATTTAATATTTTAGAAGGAGTTGATTCAATATTTGTCTATAGGGCATTCCATGCTGGATTAATAGAAAATGTATATCTAGAAAATGATTTAAAAGAATTAAACTATTTTCCTGAAAACTTCAAAAAATATATCAAAAATTTTTAAAAGAAAATTAGGTTTACAGACAAGCCAATTTATTTAAGATGTCTTAGTTCAATAATGGATTTGAACCAGGAAATACTAGTAAGTCATATCATTTTATTAAACTTGGGCCAGCTAATACTAAACGAGAAGTCTCTCATCTCAAAGCTTTACAAAAAAAGGAATTTAATTATGAAGAATTATGTATTGAAAGAGGACAAATAATAAGTTAAATTTACCATGAAATAAGAAGAACTAATAACTCTTCTGAAATTAAGATCAATTATTGTACCAGTAAAGTCATTATTACTTTTCAGAGTAATATGATTATAATCGAGAAAGATAGTGAAAAAGTAATTACATATGAAACTAATTTCAACTGCACTAAGCTTGAAGGAGGTGAATAAACCAAGAAGGCATTTTGCCATTATTCAAAAAAGCTATTTGAAGACCATAAATGCATCTATTGCATTAGAGCTAATGAAGCCTACGTGGACTCAGAGTCTTCCCAGAGCTTAGTGTCAGTAGACAAGGAATAAATAATGTAGGAACCACTTCCAAAATTGACGCTGAAGCCAGCAATAATGTTAGATGCTAGAAAGAAAAGTTATGTGAAATAGTGATATCCCACCAGTTTAAACAGAGAACCCTTATGTATATAAAGGGAAATATTTTCTATTAGTGGGATATACGAAATCACATCACTCTAGCTTTTATCCATTTCTATCTTTGTATTTTAAAATGATTATGAGCTAGAAACCCTTTCAAAGTTGCAAGTTTTCTAGATTGTAAACTATTTGTTTAATGAATAAAAGTCCAACTTAAATTCTAAATTTAGTTATCACTTTAGATCTAGGAAGCTAAGTACATATCTCAACAAGATTAGCAGGGATAGAAGGTTTATTCTGGAGTGAAGCTTAGCTCTTTCGAACAAGAAGGATATAGCTAAGAAGCAGAAGTACAAGGTAGACCATATTTAAAAATGGGTTAGTTTATATTTAGAAACTAGTATACCTTTATTTTTATTAATATTGTTAAATTCATATATAAGCTATATTTTTATTAATAGAGAAATCAGAAAACAAACATAATAACATGAAAATGAATTATAACACAACTAAGAAATCAGGGACAGACTTATATAGAAGTAAAATTAAGAAATATCCTCAAATCTAAGAAAATTTAAAAAATACAATTTATCTCAAACAAGCTCTTATTTGTTTTAAAACATCTTTAAAAGACAACTTCAAAAGAAGTGTAGGAAAGACAAAAATAATTGAAAATTTATAATGATTAATTGACTATTTTCCTAAACATGAAAAAAGGTACAATTTAGTAAAGGACCAAAACAAAGAATATTTAGATTTAGAAACAAGCCTTGAATTGTAAATATGGACATATAAGAGAATAAAGAAATTCAAGAATTGATTGGTCGGAGAGATGAAGAACTTGAGATTTTGAACTTGAAACTCAAGAAGGAATAGTGTTTAGGAACAATGTTTAACTAATCCCTATAGACATGGAAAAAAAAATTATACTCAAAAGTAAGGAAAAATAAAATAAAAAATTATGATAAGATAAAAGATTTTGAAGAAAAATATATGAAATTCTTAGAACAATATTTTGACAATAAAAGTTATGAAATATGTTTAGAAAATTTTAAAAGATTTGACACTTTTTTAAATTATTATACAGATTATATTTCTAGCTTTTTATACCTAAGAAACCATCCCATAGGAAAAATTTTAAGAAATTATTTTACACAAAAATATAACAAGGTAAATGAAGAAGAATTTGATAATCTAATTTTTGGGTTTTATTTATTTAAAGAACATAGAAAAAGATAAGTTAATTGAAACTTAAAAATTAAAAATATCAGGTAAAAATTGGTATTGGAGCAATAAACATATTTTACAAGATGGCAAACAAATGTTTAAAATTAAGCATAGCCAACTTCAAAGAGAGAAGTAAATTATTTAAAATATTATAAAAAATAAATAATAGAATTAATATTACTAATTAAGGAAATAACAAAAAGATTATCCAAAAAAATATCACAGATAATAATTTATAAAGTATTTTTAATTGGAACTTAAAATTAACATGGTTACATTATAAGTAAAAGACTTATTAAGAATAAAAATGCTTACATCATCACAAATCTCTAATTTAAAGAAATTATTTAGTTTAGTACGAAATACTGAAAATAATAAAGATTTTAAGGAAAATTTTACTAAAATGTTCTTAGCATATATAAAAACAAAAATGAATAACATAAGACTATCACAAGAATAAAAAGATACCCTAAAAGAAAAATTAACACATTTAGAGAACACAATAACAAAAAAAAAAGTTAGAAGAATTTAAAGTTTTTTTAAACACTATTTTAAAAAAAAAATTAAAAGAAATCCTTTCAAAATATCAAAAGAATAAAAAAAAAATTTAAGAAATAAAAGAAAAGAAAATTATTAAATTTTAGATAAAAAATTATTTTCAAAAATTATGAATTTTGGTTTAAGAATTCATTATTTGGATTAAAAAAAATTATATCATAAAAAACATAAATAAAAAAGCATATCTTAAAGATAAATATATATATATATATATATATATGTGTGTGTGTGTGTCTGTGGAAAATATAAGTAGAATTGGCCATGAAAGAAACATTTAGTCATTTGATTGTGCCAAAAGAAATTTTAAAAAAAGTATTAAGTGCAATATTTTCTTTTATATTTTTCATTGCATACATGCAACCAAATATTCATTGACACAGCAGTTCATTCACATAATTATTGAACTCAATTATTTTATTACAAGGAAAGAGATTAAATATCTTATGGACAATAAATAGCTAAATTGCGTACTCTGTCAAGCATAATTAAATGCAAAAGAGTTTCGTTAGAAATGTTGATTTATTAGGATCACATGGGGTTGTGTCATGTCAACTATTTATATAGATTTATATCAGTGTTGGATTATTAGTGTTCATGGCTGGTCATGGGTAATCAATTCTAAATATAATTAACTGCATACATTACTTCAAGAAAATTTCCTTTTTTTATTCATTTAAATTTATATTTTTCTTGTCGCCTCATGATGTTAAATATTGATAAAAGATTAGTTAAAATTATCATTTGAGTTGTAATATTGTATTTGAGTTATGCATATTTTGTCCAATCAACTATAGTGACTTGTGTTTGCATTTTAGGAATACCATGTACAACATTGCTACCATTATATGGGAGTAAAGAATTGAAAAAAAGTGACATAATAAAAATAAAAAATTTAATTATATTACATAATTTTTTTTATATATAAAATTTTATTTTTAACTTTTTAAAAATATATATATATATATATATATATATATATATATATATATATATATATATATATTTATTTTTCTTATAACGTAAATGAATATATGTTTTTTAGTGTTAGAAGAAAAAGAACATAAATTTTTTTACTAAAATAATTAAAAATAAAATTAATTAAATAATTCAATCATTTATTTCAAAAATAAAATAACTATTATGAAAGGAAACGTATTATTCACATTGTAATTTAAGGACTATATTTGGGGTGTAATGTGCTGGTTTAAAAAGGTTTATATGGAAAAGGTATAATTAACTTACAAAATTTTCTAGGGAAATTACCAAAAATAGCACCCCCCAAAATTATAATAACAAAATTAGCACCCCCTTGTGTTCAATTAGAATTGAACGTTTAATATTGAACGTTCAATATTCAATTTGAACGTAAAATATTGAACGTTCAATATTAAATAGGTCTAATTGTCGTCATTCAATTCTAATTGAACGGATAATATTGAACGTTCAATATTGAACGAGTCTAAATTATCGTCGTTCAATTTTAATTGAACACAGGGGTGCTAGTTTTGTTATTATAATTTTTAGGGGGTGTTAGTTTTGTTATTTTCCCAATTTTCTACATGTTAACATGATCCTCCCCATAGTATTATTAGTCTAACTAAGGTATGTATTATATTTTTTTTTTTTTTTTTAAATTATAAAAAATAACACCCCTAAAATTTATAATAACAAAACTAATACCTTAATAATATTGAATTAAACGTATAATGTCGAATGTTCAATATTAAACGAGTCAAAATTGTCACAATTTAATTTGAATGACGTTCAAAGAAAAATAATGTATAAGTCATTTTTTAATTATGTAAATATATGATTTGAACAATTACAAATATTGAGGAGTGATATTTTTATTTATTTATTTATTTTAATGTTCAACAGAGAAGAACTTTGATAATGCATAAAAGAGAATAAGTGTTCTTTACAAATTGCTCATGGACCAGCTGATCCAGAACTTGCCTAAGCAGATCTACCATATCAAAGACATCTACTCCTCCCGACAAACAAAATTTAGCCAACAAATCAGCCCCCACATTAGCATCCCTTTGCACCCATTGCACCCTACACAAGGGCAAGAGAGAAATCAGTCCTACAATATTCTGTAAAATAGGAACAATCTGCCAACAATCAACAACACTTGCATTAGCTATCCAACTAGTCACTTTTAAAGAATCTGATTCACACATGACATCCGCCCAACCTTCATGTATTATATTTTGTTGGATGAATTTCTTATTGGTATCACAATTTTTCAAGTCTTGGCTCCTAAACAACTTAAACGGAACGTGTAGACATTTTTGTTTCAATTTGGGAAAGTACAAGATATATCCGATCTTTATACCTAAAGATTTGTTTGGCGTGGTTTTTTTTTTTAAAAATTGCAAACTCTCTTGAAAATATTTGGGAAAATAACAAAACTAACACCCCCTAAAAATTATAATAACAAAACTAGCACCCCTGTGTTCAATTAAAATTGAACGACGATAATTTAGACTCGTTCAATATTGAACGTTCAATATTATCCGTTCAATTAGAATTGAATGACGACAATTAGACCTATTTAATATTGAACGTTCAATATTTTACGTTCAAATTGAATATTGAACGTTCAATATTAAACGTTCAATTTTAATTGAACACAGGGGTGCTAGTTTTGTTATTATAATTTTGGGAAATTACCAAAAATAGCACCCCTTAAAAATTATAATAACAAAACTAGCACCCTTGTGTTCAATTAAAATTGAACGTTTAATATTGAACGTTCAATATTCAATTTGAACGTAAAATATTAAACGTTCAATATTAAATAGGTCTAATTGTCGTCATTCAATTCTAATTGAACGGATAATATTGAACGTTCAATATTGAACGAGTCTAAATTATCGTCGTTCAATTTTAATTGAACACAGGAGTGCTAGTTTTGTTATTATAATTTTTAGGGGGTGTTAGTTTTGTTATTTTCCCTATAATTTTTAGGGGTGTTATTTTTGGTAATTTCCCAAAATATTTTCACTCAAAATTTGCTCTCAATGTGTATGGTAAATTTTTTTCTCACAAAAAATATCTCTTCATTTTTATCTCTTATATATATAAACACGATCCATAGTACCTCAATATTCATCATTTTTTATTGAAAACGGGGTAATGGATCTCTTTTATGCAAATGAAAAAAAAGGAGCAGATTTGACTCGGCACATCCATCCAATACCTAGTGAATACCGTTGCACACTTTAAGATGAGTACCACATAAGCAAATTGGTCTTATTTTAAAAAATGAGAATAAAACATATAAAGAATCAACAAATTTTGTACCCTATATAGAAAATGTTAACTTTGATAATAAAATTGTAGCAATAAAATGTTAAAACTAAACCATAAACCTTAAAAACTAAAGTCTAAAATTAACTTTGATTAAATTGTTTTAAACAAGTTGCTATTTTATTCCTTTGGTGCTCACCTTAATGTGAGCATTGTTGCTTATTTGATCATTTTTATGTTTCCCTTAAAAATATGGCTAAAATCCTTGAACCTTATGATTAACTAAGAACACATATATCCTTATTTGATTTAAAAAAATTCCAAAATAATTATGTGAGAAGAGAAATGTTAAGAATACATAAATTTGAACTCATTTTTGCACTCACATCAATCATATTGTGACATGTGGAAAATTATTTTCAAAAATAAGAAAGTGATTCAATTTTTTAAATAATTTTGCCACATATTATAATATGATTAATATAAGTGAAAAAGTAGGTATAAATTTATATGATCATAGCATTTCTCTATATTGAAATCTTATTTTAATTAAACTTCAATAAAAGATACATCTTCTTTACGCCCCAAAGGGTTTTTTTTTAAAGAAAAAATTATTTAAACACATTACAGATATATATTAATTAAATAAAATAAAATTGCACAACTATGAAAACACCCAAAAATATACATCTCCTTTACTCTTAAGAGTGCTACACGCCCTTTAGGGTTTTTTTTAAAAGAAAAATTTATTTAATTTATTAAACCACATTACAAATATATATTAATTAGATAAAATAAAATTGTCAATTAGGAAAACACCCTAAAATATTTATTCCATAAAAATCTTTAAAAAAGTAGACCATAAAAACATGTAATGAACAATGCACTTGGGGGCTACCTCGTTCCCTTGGTAAAGAAGAGGAAGAATGTAATCCCTAGTAAGCTATGCGCTCAAGTAAGATCAGACGGTATCGATCTCGATGCTCCAAGGAAAACTCAAATAAATTTTAGTAAATTCCTTGTGGTCTCCAAAAATGTTGTCTCTATTCGAGTGAACTACAAAGAAAAAGCTATATGTTAGTGTGTGTTGGAAAAATAGCAGAGAAATGACATGATATTTCTAAAGTGTTGTGTGGCATACCATTGCCAATAAACTCAAAGGGCATAGGGCCAAACTGATGACAAGCTGCATTGTAATTGCCCCCAATTGCAAACTAGGATTTCCTCCAAACCTTTGTTTGTTTGAGGACCGACACTCTAAGCATAATATGTGTATGAAATCCTATACTATCATATCATTGCCATAATCTTTCCACAACATATAACAAGAAAACATGATTCTCCAAAAAATGGGAGAAAACAGGCCTGGTGAAGTAGGTAGTACATACATCAATAACCTCCACATAATTGGAGAAAAAAGAAGTTGAAGACCAAATCAAAGATGGTATGCGAATATGGTCACATGACAAGGGGTGGGCAGTTGGACCTTATCCCACATTTTGAGTGGTGTTGCTCAAAAGAACTAGGTATCTTGAACAACCCTTTCAATACATCTAAGTGGTTGTTAGTCAAATCAAGAACCAAACAGTCTACCATAAGATAACTCTGGATTTGCGAACTTCGTATCTAGAAAGGACATTAAATTTCCAGGACCTAACCTAGCTCTATCTTAGAGCAGGGGATGTGTCTTGAGGAACCAAAACAACTAACTAACTGATTTCCTTAACTGATTATGGGTTGTGCCAAGATTACAATTGAATAAAGTTTCACAAATTTTGGCAGAGTTTCCTTTAAATTGAGACTAATCATTATGCAGTAAAATGACAACAATTCTCATATGATATTTTTCCATAGACTATCGGACTTCATGTTCTTTTACACAACCATAAAATAACTCGTGTCCATTAGCACGGCATTAGTTGGCAATTTTGTAGATAAATATAGTTTATATAATATTTAAATTTTAGAAATGGCATGACATTGCTCTTGTTTGATTCAAATATTTTTGAGCTATACCATTGTCAAAACCTTAAAAGCTCTTCATTTTAAAGTAAAAATGATTCCCTTCACATGCACTTTACATAGATTTTTGTTTGGAGTAATTCTAATATGTAGATCAAAAGTTATGTGCATTTTAAGAAAGCGGGATGCATCCACCTAAAAGAGAGATCGATCCTCCTATATATGGAGCGATCCCAAATAGATCACGATTTAATCTTATTGAACTGTATACCTTTAAAAAAAGTGGGTCTAGAGAGAGGGATCGATCCCCTTCATAGACGGATTGATCCCCTTTATATGTAGGCGTAATAGCATTTTGGGTCAGATCAATCCCTACCCTGGTTGGATCGACCCCAAGCCTCGTTGGTGTAACTTTTTCAAGATTGGATCAATTCCCCTCAAGGATGGATCGATCTCACTGAAGGAAACTATGTTTTGTTTCACTCGTTTTTAATCATAATTAGCCCCTAATTGCCAATGATATTTTGACACATTTGCAAGTGATGTATTCCTACCTAGGTTTTCATAAAAGGATACTAAGTATCCTTATTTGCATATATATACATGCCTAAGCTTTGACACATTTATACTCACTGATTTTTTAAATCTTTATATTAGCCTCATCTTTTCATCTTGTATTTCTAAACTAGTGCAAATTTGAATTGATATTGAATCTCTTATATTTATGTAATCATGCTAGTTTAAGTTTAAGCCTATTTATTTCATATCTTTATGTTCATATAGCTTCTTCTTGCTTAGGTTCTTTCATGATTGATCATTGAGATTTAAAGAAGCTATTTTTATTAAACCTGGCTAGAGATTTGATTTGTTTGATATATGTTTTGAATCTTATAGTTAGGATTATTCATTGTTAAATCCGTTCTAAAACACACCTTGCACTTGTGCTATTTGTGCTAACTTTTCAGGTATTAAGGTTGACGTATTTAGCATCTTGAATGACTCGAGTTTGCAAAGCATCAGTCAGGATCCATTCGCACCAATCCTATGGAGATTGTGAAGATAGAATAGGGGCTCATAATTAAAGTACATTGGGGGCTTTATCTGTGAATGGTAGTCTAAGACTTGACTTTGTGCTTGAATATTGAATTTTCATAATAGATAGGTTAGATGGTCTGGTAGACCAATAATTTTTCTCTTAAGTCATTGTTGTGGCTTAGGTTGTTTTCACCTAAAAATCTTATATGTCATTTTCTATTTTTGTACTTTATTTTTATATGCAATTGCATGTCTAGCCATTGTGTGTATGTCACATAATTAAAATTTATTAAAATTGAAAATAACTTATTCAAACCCCCTCCCCCCCTAGGTTTATTTAGTCCATAATTTAGAATTTTTAAACTATAATATACATGCCACACATAAAAATATAAGGTTTTTAAGCCTTGGCTACTAGTCCACATACACACAATAGAACTTTTCTATACAAAAGGGAAAATATATCAAATTAAATCATCTAAATTGTACAATAAATGTTTGATCCTAAGCTTCTAAACTCTTTGTCTTTTATGTTTCCACAAAGCTGCTACCGAAGAGAGAGAAATATAAAAAAGTGAGCTTGAAAGCATAATGAGTAGATGAGTTTTCTAAAAGAATTGTTTTACATAGTATTTATGAAAATTGCGAATGAAATGCTTATATGAGTTACCCTAAAATAACATTCTTATGAAAAATTATGTGTTTGATCTTTAAAATATAATGGAGTACTATTATAAGTATGCAAATAAAAAATATAACCATGAAAACTATTCATTGAATTTATTATGCCAATATCACCTGGGGATCTGATCGCACACTAAGAAGATGCTAGCACTAGTGCAAGCTCTCAATTACGTGTGTGGGGAATTCACTTGATGTAGCCATTAGAAAGGCTCAATTGGGTTTGCTGTTGCGTGCTGACTTTATTGAACTGATAAATATCACATTGAGTTAGTAAACATCATATTGAACTGAACTAAACCAAATTTATTGGTCATGATGTCATACCAAGTCAAACTGAATATTGTGATTACTAAGTAAAGCCAACTATTACTAAAAATTGAAGGGAAAGTATTTTGATAATTCTTAAATATTTACTAAACTTGCAAACTTGTATAAAAGATAGTATTAAGTAATAAAACTGATTTAATCTTAAGGTGAAGCTGCTTGCAAATTATCTTGCTTTTAGCTGGCTAATTTAAATAATAAAATATATTATCATAATACTATCATACTAGAAGTGCATTGAAATTAACATATAATATGTTATTCAAATTCAAGTTAAAATGTGAATGCACTTTCAACTTTAAAGTTCAAAAATAAGCTACAAATATCAAATGAAATTACTTGAATGTGCATAAAGGTCTCAATGATATTATCAAAACATTAGAAAAGTTAGCTCAATATCACTCTGCAAACTTCATTTAAAATCAATATAGCTAGTAAAAAAAATTTTTTGTGCTGATGTTGCTGACTAGTTCAAGTGCCAAAAGACAAACACGTTTTCATAACATGATTTTGTGCATAAGCACATAAAACATGCATTTTAAAACTAGATATGACCAATTCTAGTAGCAAAGATTGGCATGAAAGCTACACTATTAGAAAATAACTAGGGAAATTACCAAAAATAGCACCCCTAAAAATTATAATAACAAAACTAGCACCCCCTTGTGTTCAATTAGAATTGAACGTTTAATATTGAACGTTCAATATTCAATTTGAACGTAAAATATTGAACGTTCAATATTAAATAGGTCTAATTATCGTCATTCAATTCTAATTGAACGGATAATATTGAACGTTCAATATTGAACGAGTCCAAATTATCGTCGTTCAATTTTAATTGAACACAGGGGTGCTAGTTTTGTTATTATAATTTTTGGGGGGTGTTAGTTTTGTTATTTTCCCAAATAACTAATATGTGCTATTGAAAATTTCATTTTAATTGAACTGGTCATCTCATATCCATATGCATCAAACTTTACTAAATACTTAAATAGGGGTGATAATTATGTCGTGTTAGCTGTGTTCATATCTTATTCGTTTCATGTTATTGAATCGTGTAAAAAATTATCACCCCTTATACTTAAAGGAATTGGCTTCTAAAAGTAATTATTCAAGTAATATTGTAATATCATTTGATTTAGTTTTTAAAATGATGAATATTTACTCAAAGTACGGTATCACCTTTATTGCTCTATTTGCACTATAACGCTACCTAATCAACCCTTGTTACAGGATCATACTTAGTTTCAAAAATAAGAACAACACCACTACTAGTTTGGCAAATTTAAAACTAAAAGATAATCTAAAGTTGCTAAACATGGGTTTGATAACATATAATTTAATTTCATCTTGAACACTTGGGTAGAAATCAAAGTGCTACTTCTAACTTTGATATTGTTATGCTTCTACTCCCAATTCAGAAAAGCTTATTATTAAATTTGTTGAGCTTACATGTAAAATAGGTCCAAAATGTTTAGACACATAAATGAAATATAAAAATTGATCTCAGCCTTTTTGCCAACTTAGGTAAAACTTCTTTTGACATTGCAATAATGAAAACTACATTATTCAAATACACATTACTTTAAGTCAAAATATCCAAATTAAAATATATAAAAATGTACAAAAAGTAGACATTCTCGTTTTCTAGAAATATAACATATGCTCATTGGCTATCCCCAAAGTTGTTTTAAAATTGAAATTTATGTTCGTACCATCTCACCATAAATAGTTTTAAAACACTTCTGACTTATCATCACATAAGCATATATAACTTTTCATATAAATATCCAAATATAATTATGTAAAAAGATACAAAATTAAACATTTCAACCTTTAAAACAATATATAACACACTCATATAAGATTAGTACCCTTCCATAAACTGAAAATGTCGCCTAGTTCAAAACATGATTTTCAGGACAATTTTTGTTGGACATGTTCTCGATTAAATAAGTATAATTTTGTCTATAAAATTAATATGACAAATCATAAAATGTCTCGTAAAATAGACATTCATATATTTCTAATAAGATATTGGGAAAATAACAAAACTAACACCCCCTAAAAATTATAATAACAAAACTAGCACCCCTGTGTTCAATTAAAATTGAACGACGATAATTTAGACTCGTTCAATATTGAACGTTCAATATTATCCGTTCAATTAGAATTGAATGACGACAATTAGACCTATTTAATATTGAACGTTCAATATTTTACGTTCAAATTGAATATTGAACGTTCAATATTAAACGTTCAATTTTAATTGAACACAGGGGTGCTAGTTTTGTTATTATAATTTTTAGGGGGTGCTATTTTTGGTAATTTCCCTAAGATATTTCCCAAAATGTGGATAATTATGCATGTTTCTCGGTTTTCATTTAAAGTTGCAAAAAAACAGTTACATAGGTATGCTTCCAACTTAGAATCTTTAACTTCTTCCATATCCTTTTTCGTTTTTTTTTTTTCCTTTTTCTTTCATATTTCTTTTTTTTTTTGCTTGTTTTCTATTTATTTCATGCTTCTTAGAAAATATTACACTAATATGGTTAAGATAAGATGGACAAAAAAAATAGGACATGTGTCTTCTTTGACACCTCATTCTTAAAAAAAAGTAAAATAATATAAAAATAATAATAATAATAATAATATAAAATAATCAAATTAAAATATTTAAATAAATAATACTAAGGTAAAATCATAACAACAAATATGCATGAAACAATAATTTGAGGGGTGTTACAGAAATTCCCAGAGAAATGTTCTCTTTTATCTCAGAGCTGGGCACGGATGGAACCAAAAGGATTGCATGAGCTCGAACCTCGGAATACCAGAGTGAAACGCACCGCCGCTGGCTATGCTACTGCCAACTAGACTGTCATCAACTAAGCCACAAACGAATAGACCATCGCTAGAAATGTCATTTTTGGTCGAATGGCCACTGGCTAGGTCACCTTAAGCGGACATGCCTAATTGGTTGATTATGTCTTGTCAGATGGATGGTCTTTATTGGCTAGAGCACTAGTTGGCCTGATCGCTGCCTACTGCGCATCCACCACCAAGAACCAAGTTTGGTCCATTTATTCATTTTTCTTTGAATTGTGAAGGTGGAGATTTGTAAAATATGCCACATAAAGTCAAGTTTGAAGACCATTGGATTATTTAGGGACTTAAAACCATGCATACACTTAACATTGCAATTAGTGTTGTTATGCATGTAATTGGGCTCAGTTGTATATTTAGATCCTTTAAAGTGTTTATAACTAATATATCATAATAACGCATAAAACTAATAAAATAATATAAATAATATAAATAATAACTATTAGTATTAAAACAGTTTTACTTTAACTTTATAAATTATTCTTGCTTCGTTCATATATGTAGATACTATTGTTTATAAAATGTATTTGAGCCTTAACAGGGGTATTTATTTATCGTTTTCTCTAGTTCAAGGGTAATGCCATCCATTTTTGTCTATGTTATCCTGGGGCTTACTTTGTGTGTTTTGTTTTCGTCTCCTCTTATAAAGCATTTGAGTATCAAGTCCTAGGCTTACTAGGGTTTGCGCTTGTTTGAGTCATGTGATGTAATACTTTGTTTTTTTTAAATGGTACTAAAGTCTTATTCTTTTTCATTAATAAGAAAAAACATACTCACACAATTGGGTGAGATTCGAATTTGGGTTCCTAGTAGAAGAATTATGAGTCTTACTACCTAAATCTTAAGAGATTTTCAAAAATTTCTTTATAAAAGATTAAATAAGATTTTATGTTGCCGGGACTTCATGTGATGTAATACTTTGATCATTCTAATAGTGGAATGATCTTTTCTCTTCTTGTGAACATAGGACGCAAGTCGATAATTATTCAAAACTAACATTTAAAAGAGTAGGGAGTACAAAAGAGGAGGCTAGGATTTTTTAGAATGCAAAAGTGTTTGTAAATGTTACAAGCTAAACCTTTTAAAATAAAATAAAAAAGAAAAGAAAAATACTAAAATAACCTTATAATAAAATATTAATTACTCTAATATCTCACATCAAACTCAACATGTGGCTGTAAGAAGCATCGAGAGTTTGCCAACTAGAAAACGAAAGCGTGACATAGTTTGTGATTTGGTAAAGAAGTCTGCAATCTGCAAAGAAGAATAAACAAAAGGCAAGATAATGGTGCCTTGCTTGAGGTGATGACAAGTAAAATGGCAATCAATCTCGATATGCTTGTTGCGTTTATGAAAACCTGAGTTGTGAGTAATCTGGATAGCACTCTAGTTGTCGCAATATATAGGGGTGGGATGAGAAAGAAAAACACTCATATCTACAAGTAGCCAACGTAAGCAAACATTCTCTTTGGTACTAGATGTCATAGCACGATACTTTGCCTCAGTAGAAGATTGAGAAACAACAGTTTGCTTCTTGCTCTTCCAAAAAATAAATCACCCAAAAAGATACAAAAACCAGTGACGGATTTGAGATCTATGGGATCACAACCATAATCAGCATCAGAGTATGCACGCAGTTCCAAGGAAGAGGTGGATGGAAGTAAGAGACTCTAAAAAATAGTGCCCTGAAGATACTACAAAATACGTAGAACGACTGTCCAATGAATGGTAGTAGGAGAAGCAAAAAACTAACTAACAATATGAACAACATAAGCAATGTCCGGACGAGTAATAATAAGGTAGACTAAGCTGCCAACAATAGTTCGATATAAGGTAGGATTTTACAAAGGAGTGCCATTAGAAGGAGAATACTAAACATTATGCTTAACAATTTTATTATCGGTAAGGCGAGCCTGCTCAAGAATGTCAGCAGTATACTTTGATTGAGAGAGAAGATAACCTTTTAGAGAGAATGCAACTTCAATACCCAAAAAATACCAAATATAATCCAAATCTTTCATTTTAAATTAACGGGCTAATTCAGACTTTAGCAATGTAATCCCATGAACATCATCACTAGTAATAATCATATCATCAATATATAAGGAAAGCAAAATATGACATGTAGTAGTATGCTTAACAAAGAGAGCAGAGTCATGATCACTAAAAGAAAATCCAAGAGAGGCAATAACAGTAGAGAACTTCTCAAACCATGCTTGAGGTGCTTGTTTTAAACCATATAAAACTTTTTGAAGCTTAAAAACTTCTCCATGATTATGTGGGATACTAGGCGGGGGAACCATGTAAAATTCTTCATGCAGATCACCATTCAAGAAAGCATTTTTAACATCCATATGAGGTATACACCACCCATGAGCAGATGCAACTGCAATAAGTGTGTGAACTATAGTCATTTTTGCAACAGAGGCAAAAGTCTTTTCATAATTATTACCACTCATTTGAGAGTATCCCTTTGCAACTACTCGAGACTTCTACCTTTCAATAGACCAATCAAAATGAAGTTTAATTTTATTTATTCAATGGAAACCAATAGCTCGTTTACCTGGCGGTAAAGGTACAAAGACCCATATGTTGGTTTGATGCAAAGCAGTAAGTACCTCAGCCATAGATTGTTGCTAAAGGGGATCAAGGACTGCCTCTTTGTAGGATAATGGTTCAGAGAGACAATGAATAGATGCTAAAAATGAAGTGAAAGAAGTGAAATAGGAAGAGTAAACAAAATTTGATAGTTTAGTAGACTTACTAGTGCGCTGAGGATAATGAGGAGGATCCACAATTCCAAGAGGAGCTGGGGCAACTGTAGGAGGAGGGGAAGCAGCATAAGTGTCAAGCTACTGTGTATCACTATCTGCATAATCTATAGTTAGAGGAACTTGTAGAGAAGAATCATCGATATGGTCAGAGAAAGGATCAATATGAATAAGATCTGATTTGATAACAGTAACATGAATAGAAAAAAAAAGGTATATGCTCAAGAAAGATAACAGGACTAGATACATATAGTTTTTGTGAAGATGGATCAAGACAACGATATTCCTTTTTCCCTTCACCATTGATGAACACTATTTTGACCTACTATTTGTTACGTTTTTAAGTATTTATTTCGCATTTAATCTCAATATAATCTTGTTTTGGAGGGTATTTTATTGTTTTGTAGGTCAAAGTAAGTTTGGGAAGAAATGTGGAAAAAGAGAGCAAAAGTGAAGCAAAAGTGTTTAAAAATGTAAGCCTTACATTGGGGGACGTAAGCCGCAGCGAGAGGCTCTCGGGTTGCATCCTAGAATTTCATGAAAATATTGCGCGCCGCGGCATGGTTATTATGCGCTGCGGCGGCAAGGTTTTTGCTTTGGTTCGCAATTCTGAAAAAACATCGCGCGCCGCGGAGCAGATTGCAATTCCCCCCAGCCACACACGCACATGCTCTTTGGGAAATCCTTACATATACGAAAACCTAAATGAACTCCAGCCTCCAACGCATCTCTCCAGCCTCCAACACAACAAACACACGAGACTCCAAGGGTGAAAAGTGCGTTAACAGTACCAAATTCAGGTTTTTCATACAATTTTGGGAGAGAACTTACTTCATCAAAGACTATTCAATTGGATCTTCATTAAGAGACTTGAAATAGGTGATCATCCAACATCAAGGATCTTGTTGCAAGAGTGAAAGTTGGTAGATTCTTATTTGTAATCCTTCTTTTCCTCATTAGAATTCTTTCTATGTCATTTATAATGAAGAATCTGGATTTGAGTTTAATCATGTGTAACTAAACCCTTGTGTGTGGGAATTTAGGAATGTGACTTTGAATGGATATTATTTCTGTGGTTTGAATATTATTTGAGTGATTTATTTCATGTTCATTGTTTATTAACATTTACATTCATTAATTATTTTTGGCCAATTTAGTTATGAATGTTTGAGACTATTTTAGGATTGAACTTTAGAAACGCCATCTAAGTTTAGTTGGGCATTCTTGAGCATGAACTTAAATTGAGTGCATTGACTTGTCTTAATTTAGGTGATTGAATTACCTTTTCTAAGATTAATGCTAATTAATTAATTAACGGTTCGGATCAAAGAAGTTAATTAGTTAATTAAGGGGAAATCACCATTGATTTGGGATTTTCTAGGATTAGTGAAAAGAATCAATAAATCCACTTAATATGCTTGATTGAGGAGACCACATAAACTAATTTATCCATGCTTAGTTCACTACCTAATTTCCCACACTCGTTCATCTTATTGCTTCAGCGACACTTTCACACATTCACTTTATTTTTCTTGTTTATTTTAATATTTTTAGCAATCATATTCACACCAATCTTTGATTAGAGTGTTTAGGATTTATTTTTAGTGTCACGTTTTAGATTACATTTGACTCTTTCAAAAACCACCGCAATTCCTTTGAAAGACGATCTTGGGAGTATACTTGTCACCTACTATAAGTGACTTGTGTACTTGCAAGCTTTTACAAATACAAAATTTGGTTATCAAGTTTTTGTGCATCAACCATAACTAAGAAAAACACAAATGGTAGAGCGTGACGATAATTTGGTACGTTCTACATGAGAACAAAGGACAAAACTAGTAGAACTAAAGACTCTCAAGGAGGAATAGTCAGGACTATGTCTATATAGTTTTTCAAAAGGAGACAAACTTGAAGTAATAGATGATGGGGTCTTATTGATTAAGTTGACCGCAATAAGAACTGTTTCTTCCCAAAACTCACTAGGAACTGAAGAAGACAACAAAGAGAATGAGAGTTTCAACAATGTGCCTATCTTTCCTTTCATCAATCCCATTTTGCTCAGGAGTGTCAGTACAAGAGGTTTGGTGAATAGTTCCATCTAAAGTAAGCAAATCACAAAATTTATTGGAAGTATATTCACCACCTAGATCACATTTAAAATACTTAATAACAGCAGACTGTTGTGTTCTTATTAGAGCACTATAGTTATTATAAATATCAAAGAAATCATAACAACGTTTCATAAGATATATCCAACCAAAACGAGTGTGATCATCAATAAAAGAGACATAATATCGAGACTTTCCTTTTGAAATAACAGGAGAAGGTCCCCATACATTAGAATGAACTAAATCAAAAGGTGCAACATAATAAGAAGTACTTTTATTAAAAGGTAATGTAGAAAATTTTGCAAGTTTACAACTACTACAATCAGAAATATCATGAGCTTGCAAATTTTCTAAGACTCCAGCAGAAGCTAAGTATCGTAAACGGGAAGCGAAAACATTGCCATAAATAAAAACTAGAAGATGAAGAACACAATCAAAAAGAATAAAGGTCAACACTAAGACCTACAAATTTTGGTAATCTCAGCTCATCCAAAACATATAATTCCCTTGTCTACGGCCTGTTCCAATCAGCTTTTGGGTTTGCAGATCTGCACATGACAAGAAGTAGAAGAAAAGGAAACTGAGCAACCAGAATCACACAATTGACCAACAAATGAAAAGTTTAGTGAAAGCTCATGAATATAGTAAACATTATGAAGAGATAAATGAGAATTGACAAGAGAACAAACACTTGCTAATGGCATAGGAGTATCATTAACAGTTATGATAAGTACAGATGATGTAGGACACAAGGAAGCAAAAATTTTTGAATTAGGAGACATATGGTGGGAAGTTCTAGAATCCAAAACCCAAGTTGAAGAGGACATATCTGAAGAACTAGAAAGGGACTGACCTATTGTAGAAGAGGCAGATATGACATGCGGTTGTGTATCAAGAAACCTTTGAAACTGCTCAGTGAGGGAAGCCAATGTAGAATTGAAAGAAAAGGTTAAAAGGTTAGAGGTTTCTGATGGAGGTATAGCTACTGCAGTATTAAATTACAGAGCGCGATACGAACATGGTTGTGATTGATTACCAAACTGTGTAGGCCTAAATTGGTGCTTTTGTTGAAACTGATGTGATTGTGATTGGTTGCCAAACTGATGTGGTGCTTGATTCAATTTAGGACATTGAACTTTTCAATGACCCTTTTCTTTGTAAAAGATGCAGGCATCAAACCCAACCTTTGTATAAGTCTTGTTCTCATAATGAGCAGGAGGTCGAGAAGAAGCTGCAAAAACAGAAAGATTAGGTAGTGGGAGAATTCCTTTTCTTGCTTGAGACTTAAGGCATATTTTATCAACCAAAAGCTCACTGACCACCGAATCAACTAAAGAAAGTGGGCCACGGTGTAGAATGGAACCACAAAGATCCTCAAAATCATCGCAAAGTGCCATTAAGAATTGAACCAAGCATTGTTCCTCTCTACGAGCAATATAAGGTACACAAGCTTGAAGTTTTGCTAATTCTGTTAGAGCCAATTGATCCCAAAGGTTTGTCATTGCTTAATAAAACTCTTGAATACTCATGTTTTTTTGTTCAA
Organism: Elaeagnus macrophylla; assembly: GCA_029378325.1. NCBI lineage: Eukaryota > Viridiplantae > Streptophyta > Magnoliopsida > Rosales > Elaeagnaceae > Elaeagnus > Elaeagnus macrophylla. Next base: position 7,707,305 of record CM055645.1, read on the forward strand.
TAGCTCGAATATCTGATTATAATTGATATTACTTTGCAAAGTTTGACTGTGTATACAGTCTTGCAAGATGTTCTCAAACTTCCTTCACTGTATCATATTTTGCTAATTGAGTGCCTATTGATTGTTCAACAGAATTATTTATCCAAGTAATAATTTTTTAATTATCTACTTCCCAAGTATCTAGCAGAGTTGCATAATCAGTCTTTTCTATTGTAGGTTGATTCACAATTTTAGATACATAACCTCACATCTTTTTACCTTTGAGAAAATTTTTCATCACATAACTCCAATACGAATAATTCTTTTTATCTAACCTCACACTAATTGACTATAACGAGTCATTTTTACCACTAGCCATTGCTAAAAAAAAAAAAAAAAACCTCTTCCAAATTACCAAATCAAACGAAAATCCTAAAATTGCAGTTCGAACAAAACATCCATAAATAAATGAAAATATCTATCTGATGAGAAAAAAATTGTAGACTCGTGAATGATACCGTTAAAAAAAATTGTGCTTGAATTTACAGTTACTTCAATAACCATGTTCTAATACCATAATAATTATTCATAACTAACATTTAAGAGAGATACAAAAGAAGAGAAAAGGGAGAGGAAAAGAGGAGGTTAGGATTTTTTTTAGAATGCAAAAGTGTTTGTAAATATTACAAGCTAAATTTTTTAAAGGCAAAATAAATAAGAAAAGAAAAAGACTAAAATAACTTTATAATAAAATATTAATTACTCTAATTCAAGTATATTTGAACCATGTCATCTCTACGTAATTTTCTTTACTTTGTCTTGCAATCTTTGTGTCTAATGCAAATTTTTTAGTGTGTCATCGTCTCAGTACTGAGTTCTTGAGAGATTCGTACCAAAGATTATATGCATTTTTTGATTTGATACAATTTCATAATAGTATATCTTAAAATGCTTTCAATTTTTATCCTTAATTTGACATAATGAATCAAATATAGCACAGAGAGTATAGCAATTAATTTCAATTCAATTGACATTGTTTTCTTTTCGGTTATTCATCTTTATAAATAACCATAATCATAACCAAATTAAAGAGCAAAAGGAAAGGCTTTAACAACTGGGTATTATCACAATATTGAATTAACTAAATTGGTTTATTAAACTGGCCTTAAACCATGTTTTAATGCAGCAGTCCACACAAGATCAATTCTGTCAACATCAATAGCTCCAACTTCATGGTGACTCCAACCTTCTAAGAAATGAACCACACCACCTGCATGACATGCATGAACTACTCCTCTGTCCATAGTGTACTGTAACATTCAATGAGAAAAGACAAAACAAAACGCAACAGTTTAGAATTATTTGACTTATTAAATATATAGAGTTCGAGAAGTAAATATCATGTAAAATGTATATAATTGAATTAGTTTCAAAACAATATATCAGTTGTATATAACTTGTATATATAATATATGTATACATAATTCATAAAGTGTACATATTCTAAATATGTACACTTTGTATACAATTAACATGCTATTTAGGACCAATTCAACTATGTACAAACAAGCATGTTATTATAGGACTATAAATATAGTATATATAGGATAGGATAAGATTAGTGACTACAAAATATTACACAATTTTAAAATAAACAATTTTTTTTCTACTCTTTAATAAATCTCAACCAATCAGTTAAAAGAGTGTAAAAAGTTGGGTCATTGTTGAACTTATTTCATATATATTTGTGTTTGAATCTTGGTTTGATGCTACAAAGATTGTGTTTTACCTCACAATAACCAAGCCCTTGCACATCTTCAGGTAGTCGCATGGCAGCAAGATCACCATAAGTACAGTCTCTTCTGAAATGAAAGATGGGTGGTACAACGAATTGATGAAAATGCGTTCCACTTGGAGCCCAACTTTGCTCTCTTGGTGTTATCCACTTGCCAACAATCCACGTCTATCAAATATGTTACCAACAGATCATATTTATTAGTCAATACTGCTGCATAGTTTTACCTAAACTGCAGGACGTATCGTATTCTTGTTATGTTGTCAAATTTCATGGAAAATACACACCTTGCAATTTTGTGCTGCTTGGTATTTGGTGACTTGAACTAGGTAGCTTTGACAATCTGTTGGTGCTTCCTTCTGTATTATTTGAAATCTTTCTTTTGATAGAGTCAACATCTGTAAAATTGATTAATTAATCAGACACCCGAAATTATATTTGTCCCCACCAGGACAGCAAGTTGGTGTCTATCTTTTATTGGTTTTTAACCTGTATCTTACTATCAAATCAGGTAGAATCTACCATAATTCGTAAGTATTTAGTTTACATTGAATAATTCATAAGTATTTAGTTTACTTTTAAAGGGGATGTAAGAAGCATATAGTTTTCTCAAATATTATGTATTATATTTCCAATAAATTAAAAAACCTTTGGAAATTACAAAAAATAGAACCTTTAAAATTTATAATAATAAAACTATCACGTCAATAGTATTGAACGATTTTAAATTGCCGCAATTTAATTTGAATTATGTTTAATTGGATGAATGTTCAAAAAAATAATGCAAAAGTCATTTTTTAATTGTGAAAATATACGATTTGAATATAAAAGTTGCTATTTTTGTTATTATAAATTTTAAAAATTGTTATTTTTGTTATTTTCTCTTAAAACTTTAATTTATTGCCATCACCATCACCATCCCATGACCTTTTCTTTTATTAATCTGTTATTGATATGTACCCATACCTAACTAGAAAAGAGAACCCTTAGCAAAAAAAAAAAAAAAAACTAGAAAAGAGAACAATGGTACCACCAAAACTATTGCCAACATTAATGTGCTCATTGCAAAAGTACGTAAGAGAGTAATTGATATGGAAACAAGACTCACAAGGACTCCCACTCTTCTCCGGCAAAGGTAGAGAGCAATGGCTCTTCCAAGTTTGGAAGTGGCACCAGTTAGAAACACCTCTTTGACATCCTTGGGAATCTCATTTAGAATAACAGCAGCAGTCAAAGTGTTTCCATGTACAACTCTAACTCTAAGGTTTGGATGTTTATTTACAAAGAGTGTTCCTCCGCCGTTAAGAGATTCATTCTGCACAAGATTATAATGAACAAAAGTTTGATAAAGACTGTCTCACTTTAAAGATTCAAATAGGAAACGTTGAATAAGTTAACTGTACTGAGAATTCTTAAATGTGTGAAAATTATATACTTTATACTTGTGTAAATATCGATTTAGTCTTATAACATTATTCAATTAACACATTATTTTTGTAATTATTACAAGTTCATTTAATATAATAATTTTAAATTTGAGTATTTTTTTAAAAAAATGTCAAAATCTTCGTTAAATGAACGTGTATATGTTATATATGATATACTACGTCGGAATAATAATCCAAAAATATTATTATTAAAATAATAATTTTTTATAAATTTATTTTTTAATATTTAAATTTAAAATTATTGAATTAAATAAATTTTTTTGTTCAAAGAATTAAAGTAGAATGAGGTAAAATTATAATACCCAAAACTCCTTGTTTACTTGATCTGCTTCAGGTTAATACCCAAAATTATTTGTAGCTCTAAAGTAGACTGAGACACTTCACTTTATGGAAGCAGAACAAGTGTTATTATTTTTTTAAGAAATTAGATAAAAGATAGGCATAACTGTTAGTCAAAACATTAACTAACTCAACCATCAAAATCAGAATTCACCAGAGCCTTACTAGAGTAAATAGAAAACTAATATTTCCAATTATAGTGTTAATTTTAGAACAGAACAACACAAATACCAAACCTTATTTAAAGCAGCAAGGCTGATGACCTTCACTCCCAACTTGTCAGCCTTGAGAATGGCCTCCTCTATTAGCTTATTGATGCTCGCTGTAGCGAATGGCAAGAAATACTACAGAATAAAACATTTTAGATCATTTACAAGTATTTTATCACATTGAAAATGTGATCATTGGAAAGCTTAAAGAGAGAATTTTAAAAACAACAGACCTGAAAGCCAAATCTAGGCACAACCCATGTCTGATGCAACCGGCCTCTGAGGTTGTAAAAATGTACTACAAAAGTTTTTGACCAAATCCACATTCCTATCATAACTAAAAACGCGCCAGGCCACATTGGCAACAAGAAGATCTTTGTTGCGAAAGGCAATGATCCGAAAGATCTGAACACAAATGACACATGCATTGAAGATAAAACATCTACCACATGAGCCAGGAATACAAAGTCTGGTGCCTTCCCATTTCTACCTGCAAAATCAACTCACTTTACTAGTTGGAATTTCCATACTCAATCATTAAGGGCATGTTTGAAAAAAAATAAAAAAATCACCAAGTTGTTCGGTAATGATTTCAAATATTTTTTTTTCAAAAAAACTTTAAAAATAAAGAAAAATATTGGTTATTTTTTAAAATTTTAAGTTTTTAATTATCTTCTTCCAATACTTAATCAGACAAAAGTTATAAGACTTGATTTACTTTCTAGAAAAACGTAGAAAACGTTTGGTCAAAATGAAAAAAAAAAAAAAAATGTGATTGAAAAATCTTATTTTTAAAGATTTATGAATTACCCTATATTTTGATAGTGGTTCTTAAAACTGTAAAAATTAAAATTAGAAATCGTTACCAAACATATCTAATTGAAATATTACTTTAAAAAAATCATGAATTAAGAATTTAAATTCTTATCAAACAAGCCCTAAATAAAAAGAGTGCTCAAATTTTGAGTAAAATACACAATCTTATATAGTATTAAAATGATTGTAACTCGTCTTTAACTTGTGATAGACCTTTGTACGAACTCACCTGCATTTAAACAAATTTCCTTGTGCATTTCCCATGATCTGCTATTCATAGTCTTCCCAAGGGTATCAAATAGAGGCATAAAAAGGCAGAAATTGGTACTCATCTCCGTGCGGTGAAGGCTATGGTATCTACAATGAGCATAACAAATACTGCTTGTCACATCAACATGGTACCGAAAACATGACTATAGTAGAATTAACTAACAAATTAAAGATGAAAAGTCACAACTCAATTTAAGTCATGTACAATTTGGGTTACACAATTATTCGGAACTATCATATTGATGAAGTAAACGCTACTTAGAAATCTTTCTAATGCATTTAAAAGAGTTAGGGTCCTAAATAACATATAAAATATATACATAATCGACTTTATTCTAAAATATATAGCATGTCAGTAATCAATTCAATTATTGCAATTAAAACAGTAGACTTGGTTAAGTCACTTACGTCGGAGTATATAGTAGATATTTGAGAAATGGAATAGTCTCAAACAACTGATACGGAACAATTTCAACATTGGAATGCCCCAAACATCTGAGAAAGTCAAATACTGCAATATATCCATATGTCAAGCTTATTGATCCATATCCCACGAGAGAAACCCCAAGTATTGGAATCACAATGACTATACTTAATACCGAATGCTCCAATAATGTGGCGTGTCCCACTGTAATACAAAACAAATACATTTGAAATGTTTAATAAGCTGCATAAAGTAAATTATATAGGACTATAATTTGCAATTGGGTACTATTATTTGTTGCTATATAGTTTACCTGTAAAAGGTTGGGGAATTGGAGAAGAATGGTGAAGAGAATGATAATGGATGAAAAGATAATCATTATGGAACCATCTATGCACACAATAATAAAGAGGTTCTGAAACACCCATATGAAGTATCATAATTGCTATAAGACCCTTTGTATTCCAAAGGGGAAGATTTTGAACAATTGGGAAAAAATAACAAGCCATTGAGGCAATTAGAGCTTGAAGAATTATAAAATTGTCCCTGTAACAAAATATTAAAAGAAAAAGGTCATTTTTTGAGGAAAAAAGTTAGAGACAATTCTAAAAAGTACTATTGTTCTATAAGTAGTAAGACAATACCAGTCCCATTCTTTGTCAATCTGTTTGAAATCAAGTCCTTGTTGGAAAATGCGCCTGTTTCGTGTTAGGAAAAGCATGTTACTGTAAGAACTCCATAGCTGGTGTATTAAACCTCTAAGAGCACATATCAAAAGAATATGGAAACACCAGCTATGCTTCAGAGACTCCTCTTCAATAATCGAGTGCACAACCTTTGCAAAGAAAGGTCCAAGTAGCAGATACTACACAAGGAAAAAAAGAAGAAGAAGAAGAAGATATATATAACAATATAAGTACTAACTAAATAGACAAAATTTTGTTTGTTTTTGCTTTTTGTAAAAGTGTTTCACGACTAAAAGTGAAAATTTGTCAAAAGCACCTTCAGGCTTTGAAATCACCTTTTGAAAATGCTTTTTTCTTTAACAAATTCCTGTCTGAAACTACTTGTAACAAAAACACATCCTTAAATAAAATCTAAATATTATTGTTTTCTAGTTAACAGTAGTATGATTTAAATACCTTAAAGTTCCCAAGGTTCTCCCATGGCCAACCTGACAGTGAAGCACTGCTCATTTTTCCCTTGAGGACAAGATGCCCAAATCTGCTTTGTGTTCCCTTTGTTATTTTCAAACTGCTTAGTAAGAATATCCTTAGATTTGTTGATTTGGGTTAATTAATTAGTTACGTATCGTATGGACCTTAACTTATAACTGAAAATGAAGAAACAAAGATGGCCCAGAAGACAAGAAACAAAACAAAATTCCCAAACCACAAGGAGCTACGCAGAATGTAATTAAGTATGCAATTGGCTTCTCTGCAATTGGCAAACACAAGTCTAATAAGCTGCTTTATATAGCTTTCAATAGAATCCAGAGCATTAAAACCCTCTATCAGTATTCTATAAGTTCAATAATTCCAAAATATATTACGTACACAATAATTAAATTTGCATATATGTGTTTTTACCGATTCTTTTATGATTGTAAATGTACTCGTATAATTCTCCCTCAAATTAATCTTGGAAGAGTGATGCTACAGGTCTCGTGCTTATTTCAAAAATTCTAATTATATTTTATATTTATTTCAAAAATAATATTTAAGATCTATACTTTTTTTTTTTAGTTTAGTTTTATTGTTATTAAAAAGTGATTGCATAAGAACAAATTATTATTTTTAAAAGTTTTAATTTTTTTATTTAATTTTTTCTTCAACTACTTCATTTACGATGTATTCAAATTAAAAAAAAAATTCCATCTAATGCAATTAAAAAAGTTTAAAAAAAATAATTTTTTTCTTGTACACTTACTTTTTAATAATAATGAAATACATTGTTACATAAAGTAAGTTAAAAAGGTAAGTGTCATTTTTGTAATTGTTGTTGTTATTATTATTATTATTATTATGTAATTGTATGATTAGGGTGTGAAAGAGAGAGAGTGAGAGCTTCTCCTAACTGAGTGGTGAAATTATTTTCTATACAACATTAACATAGTTTGTACATCTCATAAAAAAAAAAAAATTATATCTCTCTAATCCCCTCTTTTTTAGATTTTTACACTTTTTTTTTTTTTCTCTCTCTCTCTCGTATTAATCTGATATATGTTTCAATCATATCGCATTTCTTGTGTCTCTATCTCATTCCTTATATACCAAAAAAGTCTACTAATGAGTTGGAGCTTGCCATCAATCTTATAATGATACAATTAATTATTATATTTTTTGGTTTCTATTTTTTTAAATAATTTGTCAAGTTTCACACAAATACATAAATTCACCTTACAAAAGAGTTTTAGTGTAAGCGCACTGCTAAGACTCGAGCATTAATTTTTAATTTATTCATATTATTTCAAATTAATTTATAAAAAAATATATATTTATTATCACTATGTATATTAATTGTATTCTTTTTATATAAATATTGCTTATTGCCTTGAATTTTCTTCCTTTTCATATATCTATAATCATGTAGTAACTCCGATATATATAAAGAATTATTCAATATATGTAATTGAAAATGAAATGTTTTAATTAAATGAAAATTGTCTCATTTAAGGTTAAGTTTTAGCATATTTCACAAATAATGATGAGTTAAGCAAATTTTTCAACGTAGAATTTGAGTGTAAGATACCAAGAAGCTAAAAGGGTGCGTAAAGTTTTCACATGTGTAAAGTTACAAATGGACCATGTATCTATGATCACTCTCTCTTTAGATAAATGAGGCAGGATTTTTAAACTCCGGGAGAAAAAGCCTAATTTTTTTTTTGTCAGTATTTATTATATATATTTTTATATTATAGTAAAAAAATTTAAAATTTAAAATTTAAAATTTTAAAAATAAAAAATTATTTTCTATTAATTAATTATAAAATAAATGTTATATAATACTTTTTTTTTTAAATGGCTCTAAAGTCCCATTTTTTTTTTATTAATGAGAGAAAACACACTCGCACACACTCGAGTGAGATTCGAACTTGGGTTCTTGGTGGAAAAATTGAAAATTTTATCATCTGAACCACAAGTGATTCCCAATGTTGCATGCTACTTGACTCTTAGTTCTCTTTAGTTTTCTCTTTATTTATTTCTTAATATTATCATTTTTTTTTTGTTAATTGTGATCGTAAAAATGTGTTTGTTTTATTTATATATACATGCAGCAAATTGAAACATGTTATTTTACTCCAAAGTTTCCCTTAAACAATTACTCTGTCAAATTAAATCTCATTTTTTATACAATTTAGAAGCAAATTATAAATTTATTTTATATAATTTGATCATCATATTACTTTATAACAAAGTTCAATTGAATATATTTACTTATTCATCTTTTATTTTTTTAAATTTTAATTATATTTTTAATTTATCATTAAAATTTGAAAAAAAAAATTTCATTATATATTAAAATTTTATTTTATCTTTTATATTTGACAAAAAAATATAATATCAATAATTGTGTAACGATTTTTATCTGTTAATATTTATCTAATTTTATATATTAAATGTATAAAGTTAATTTTTTTAATGCGTATTAACTAAAATGTATACTTATAATTATTTGTATAGCATGAGAAAAAAATTTAATTAAAAATAAGGAAGAAAAATATATAATAATTATTTATTTATTATATATTTATTTGCTTAAATAAATTGTTAAAAATGAAAATAATTTTTATATATTTTATTTTAATATGAGAAAATTTATGACATGTTTGGTGCACCGTATCGGATAGGTTAAATATAATCATATTAAACTGAATTGTATTGAATTTATTACAATTAATATATACAGTATCTGGTAACAAGTTGTATAATATAGTCAGATTAAATTAATTATATACATTTTAATAAAATAATTTATATTTAAAATAGTTTTTTATTACAAAATTTATTTAAATTAATATTTATTTTATTTTATATTTTTAAAAAAAAAAAATAATATTTTTAATTTGAGATTAAAAAATTAAGACATAATTTTAAAATTAAAATTTATATAAATTAAACTAATTGTTTAATATAATATAAACTTATATTAATTATAAATTTTTTATGTAATTATATTATTTTTATATTGATTGTATAGTTTGATTTTATAATAAATGCATTTGAAATATATAAGGGTTTTACATTTATATTTCGCTTTTAGACATATAAACTTTTTTTGAGCCGCCACGTTTCGGTATCGTGCAGAATCACGTGAACTGAATTCTGCCAGCATTAGTATTCTAGCATGGGAATAACTCATTAAGTACGTCGCTTGGAGTTAGCTCGTAAACATTTAATGCCAGTTCGTCCTCATATCCAAATTGAAAGCAACTTTTTGCCTAAATAGCTCGCATAAACGTGGCTTGAAAGTTTTAAGTAGAAGCTGTTATTTATTGCTTATATATATTTTATTAATTATATTTTTTTTATTGATTATTTATATTTATTAATTACATCATCAGTAACTACTGTTATGTAAAATAACTAATACAATTTTTTTTTTACATACTATTCCTATGTCTATCAAAAGTTACTCTAAAAATTGATTAGTTAAGATTGTTTCATAAAAGTAAGAGAATTATTTCATCACCTATAATTTGCTAACCACTTTGACAATTTGATTTAGTTGCGAGAATGTAATTATTAAATATCATCTAATTTGAAAAAGGTTTCCTTGTAAATTGGTCAAAGATGCCGACATAATATCATTCTAATTACAAAAGTGTATTACAACTTTCATATTATGTAATAATACTTCAGAAAAAGACTTCTTCCATACACAAAAAAAAAAGATTTGGGCGGGTGACTTTTTTTTTTCCTTCCTTTTCCTAGTGGCCTATAGTTCACATTCTTCAGCTGGTTTCGAACTTCATGTGTCAAGACATCTCATGCCACTCGGGCTACAAGCAATCGGCTTTGGGCGGGTGACTCTACAAGCAAATAAATCATTTTTTTGTAGATGGCATAACAACTCATAAAGGTACTGTACGATTAATGAAAAAGGTAAGTTTCAAATCTTAATCCTTACGGGTCATATTTAAAATATTTATTTATTATTTGATAAAAAAATAATTAATTTAGTTGTTTCCTTATTTTTCATATTAGTTTAATTATTTTTTATTAAAAAAATAAACTACGAATCTTTTACTTTATTTTTCGTACTAAATGTAATGGTTTGTATTAGAAGTAAAGATGTGAGCAAATAATTGAATTTGCTAAAGTCAATTAACAATCCGATTCAATTCGCTATTTTAGATGAATTTCAAATTCAATATCAGATCGGATTCTTAATCAGAAATGTACAATGCAAGATACGATTTATATTGACATATATGTTACGATCCTATCCGATCCTAACTACTTTTAATAGTATAAATAAATAAATATTTCACTTTATAATATGCTAAATAATACACATCTTTCACACATAATTACTAATATACCAGAAACAAAAATTAGAGTGAAATGTTTAAATAATGACTTTGTTTAGGTTAAATATATTGTTTAATTTGCTAGCTATAAAAAGATATTTTTAAGTTATTTTATTTGTAAAAAAATTAATAAGAAAGGACAAAATTATTTTTTCATTTAATTTTTCTTTAATCTAACTGAATATGATATATGTTACATGCATGTTTATATTTTTTGATATATATATACGTAAAAAATTTCTCGAATTTTTTAAGAAAAGTTTTGTTATAAACTTAAACAATTTTTTTAATAAAACTTAAATCAAAATTTACATTTTTTAATATCCTAAGTCATACATTAGAGAATAAAATTTAAAAATAATTGTACCAAATGACTCGGGCGAGTTTCATTACTACCACGTGCCTTTTTTTTCCCCTCTCTTTTTTAATTTGCATTTTTTCTTTCTCTCTTTCTATTAATTTGCTTGGAGCTTTTTACTTCTTTTAATTTGTGTTATCCCCCTTCCCCCTCCCCCCTCCCCCTCGAGCTTTTTTCTTCTATTAATTTGCTTCTTCTTCTTTTTTTCCGTTTGGGTTTTTTTTTTCTCCTTTGATTTGCCTAAATGTTAAAATTTTATCTTTTTTGACTAGTAATGTTAAAAATGACCAAAGTAGAATTTTTTTAAGCATCATGAATACTTATATGAAATTATTTAAAAATATGGTCAATTTTTTATATTTTTTGCAAAATATGGGTACTGAAAAAGTACAAAGTCTCTCTCAAGGGGTTCTTTCATTTTTGGCACATCTTCATGGTTGAATACATGTTCAAAAAAATTTAATTTTGTATATATTTTTAAAAGTGCAAATCTCTCTGGAGTTTTGGTAAATCGAACAGTGAATTGTTGCCGATAATCAAAACACTATGTTAAACTTCAAAAAATAGGTGTTGGACCACAAACATTACTTTTGAACATGTTCAAATTCGAGCATAATTAATTAAAGAATAAAATAAAAAAAGGCATTAGCCAAGTGGTCACAAACAAAAATTGCCCGTCCTATTTTTAAGGAACTTTGGATTTAGAAAGTTTGAAGTTATCTAGGATTAGGGATGATAAAAAGATCTATCACATTAGAGTTTCATATGATCCACTTCAAATAAAATTAAAATGGATCATTTTTTATTGGATTGGATCACGATCTATGTACAAGATTAATTGATTCGACTGAATTGAATCAAATTGAGATAGATTGATAAATGATCAGATCATGTTAGATTAATCCAAAACTAAATATTTTTAAAATTATAATTTTAGAACAAAAAAATCACACATTTTAAAAATACTTCTCAAATTTTTACAATTATTTGTCTGAAAAATTTATAATATTATTATGTTATAATTTTAGATGATACCAAGCTAAAGATGTTAATTTTTTTAACTTATATATTACAATAATAATTAAAAAAGTTGAAATATATTAATTATAAATAAGTAATAAATATTTTTTTAAAAATCTATGATAATCTTTTATTTTTATTTTTATTTATCAATTTTAAGTATATAATATACCACATTAAATAATGTATTGAAAAAAAAATAAAACAGTTCGAATCAAATCATGAATAGCCATATGATCCACAGATCAGAAAAAAATTTGATCCATGATCCACGGATAAAAAATAATAATAACAATAAAATATAACTATTTATAATTAAAAAAAAAAAAATTCAGCCATTATTTTGATAACAATAAAAGTTGTGTTATGACAATATTGTCATCATAGTGCTATTTATTTAAATGCATAATAATTTTTTAAATTAATATTTTCTTAAATTCTATTTCAATAAATATTTATTTTAAAAAAATATAAAATAAGTGTTACAAAAAATTAAGGCTCATATCTAACTGAGGCATAAGGCGGGCATGAATCGCCGCTAACCATTATATATTTTAATTTATTTTAAAATATCTTGAAAGTAAAAAATTATTTAACTAGTAAACATATAAAATTAATAAAAAAGTGTCAGTCAACTTCCTTACATTATGCTTTTAGTTCCATGGATTGTAAAATGTAATTTCTACTATACTAACTTTGATAAAAGGAGCCTGTTTGGATAAACAGGCCAAAAGCCCATTGGTGCAATCCGCCAACTGACATGGCCCACATATAGTCCAGTTTGTTACCTTGTAAACAATATTGTGATCATAAATCTTGTTAGACACAACAAGCACAACATTGACATTAGTTTAGGGAGATTGACCCCGTAAGCCTCCATGGGTTATTTTCTTGCTAGTTGAAGTATTATATGATCCATGGCAGCTCGCTATCTAGAATTGCTCATATATCTAACCTGTTTAACGATTATCACTTCGTTGATTTTGTAGGGGACAAACAAATCGCATTTACCTAATTTGACATTGGTCATTTCATTTCATGTCAAATTAATCTCATCTTCATAGGTCACATCAATTTTTTATGAACCAATCATCTCACGACACGTGTATTTTTTATATCTAGATATGTGTATGAACTATCATTGTAAAGAAGACTTAAACATTAATACAAACTCCATATTGTGTAGTGTTATCTCTAAACAATTGGTGCCCACTATGGGGCTCAAAACTTTTTAGCCAAGTATTAGAATTTGAGACCTAAAGTTTCATTTACTAAGAGATATTACCCTAAGTTAGGAAAAATCACTCCAAGTGTCAACTATTTACTTAAAGTCATGACAGCCTACCTTCCAAATGCTTGGCAACTACAGGATCAAAATCCCACCAATATTATCAACCAAACCGTTTCCTCAGCCCGTGCTGAGCCTTCTATGGAGCACTTCGATTTGGGGTACCCTTTTGAAAATCCTATCAATGAAGCAGCTCCTACCAGTTCTTCAAGCCAATCCATGATCCCACAAGCCCAGTATTTGGGATGACCTACAAACAATTAGGTAATGATGGTTCTTTTACAATGCCAATTGGCAGACTTACAACGAGCATTCTCGCCACCCAAAAAGAGAATAAAGACTTGATAATTCATATCTCAATTTTCAAACACAACCTATGGCTCAAAATCACCAATTAAAGGGAGGTCGAAGGGTGGAATCATACCACGAAGATTCAGAAAGTTTGTATCAAATACAAAGCCGCCACCTCAATATTGTGAACCAGGTTTAGGCATGTCACCAAATCTAATCCAGTACATTGTACATATTGTACTTCCAAAGTGGTTAACATGAAAAGAAAGGTAGCTTTTAATTTATGTCATGGGTTAACAAAGCTTTAAGGTTTCAATTAACCACACGAAATGGTTAACAAAAATAGTAGTTATTGTAGTTATCGGGTTAACATGAAAGGAAATCTTTCTTAAATTAATCTTTCAATTCATGTCATGGATTAATAAAGAAAATGGATTTTTGCTTTCTGTTAACCTAAATAGTTAACAATAGTTAACAAAAAGAGTAATAATTGTAGTTATCGGGTTAACATGAAAAGAAAGCTTTTTTAAAGTAAGCTTTCCTTAACCTAAATAGTTAACAAAAATAGTAGTTATTATATTAAAAGCTTTCTCAAAGCTTTCATTGTTATCACACCTTTATTTAAGGATCCCCTAACCCAATGTTAAAGCTTACATTAAACTTAAAGAGTATAAGAGTATAAGTTTTATTAAAGCTTTCAATTGGTTAACATGAAAGAAAAGAAAACTAACTTTCAATTCATGTCATGGGTTAACATTGGGTTAAAAGTTTTCAATTCATTAGTTAACAAAAAAAGTGGAGTACTTTTTACTTTTCATTAACCGAACATAATAGTTAACAATAAGTAAGCTAGCTATATCTATTGCTTAAAGTGGAACCACTTTAAGACTATTTAAAGCGAATATCTACTACTTTAGTGGTATTCCATCGCTTTGTTTTATGTATCTATTGCTTTTCATGTAGTGTATTCCGCTAAATGAAATAATTCTATTTCATTATATATTCTATGTAAGGTAAACGAGTTTTTGATGGATTTAAAACTTATTGTACAATAACTACACTAGAATTCTGCAATTCAATATTGATTGCAATTGCACTAACAAAGTTTTGTTATCAAATCAAGTAGTTATGAAACCTTGCTTGCCAGAGCGACCCATTCCTAATGCCTTAACAATATTCTCATTAGCACTAACAATATTCTCCTCTATTAATAACTTTATATTTGCCTTGATTGCTTCATTAAGTGTAGACATGTCAACTAGGTTCATTATTTTATTATTTTTTTAACCATAATACCATCATATACAACTAATAAACTAAAAGCGTACCAAAACAAAAACATGTCTAAATCAAACTAGAGTAAATCTCTACAAGAACATGTCACACTGGACCTAAGATGTAGATAAAAATACCTCAATTCTAGTTAATTTTATTAACTATAGTGAAAATTACTACCCCAAAAAATGACTTTAAAGATGTCATAACTATCATTGTAAGGCTACCATGACGTTCTTTTCCATGGTTATTTGTCGACATAGTTGATTAAATCGATATCTAAGTTTTCTCTCCTTTTATGTTGATTGGTCTGAAGGCATGAGGCGAGCAACAACTCTATTGTGAACGAAAATGCATCTCTAACTTTGTAAAATAGCTAGTGATGTTGAAGCAAAAACATATACCCTAACACCCTAAGTGTAATATTTGTGTGACTTACTGGGAAAACTTCTAGCGCACTTAAAAACATGAGGGTCATTTAATAACAACCATCATGAAAAATTAACAACAATGACAGTAGTTTTAAATAATCGTTATAGAAGCATATGATAAATTTTTTCCTTATTTTGAACTTTCTATGATGGTCGTTATTATAACGACTGTCATAAAAGCTTAAGAAATTTTAACTATCATCATAACTTTTTTTACACTTTTTTCATGATAGTCATATTTAAAAAAAAAAAATTTGGTTGATTGTCCTTAAATATCTTTTTTTACATAGTGAAATAAAAGAAAAAATTACCCGCAGAGGGAGAGTACATTTCTATAAAGGATGACTTTTCCTTCAGTAGAAGAGATCTAAAGGAGGAAAAGAAGGAAAAACGACTAGAGTCTAGAAAAAAATGAAAAACAGCAAGGGTTTATAGAAAAAGAAAAAGAAGAGAACAATAAAACTTTTACCCTTGTTAATTAATGGCTCATATTTTTGTCGCATTTTAATACTTGATAGGAAAATATAATATTTTAATAGATAAATCATTAAACTAATATAAGTTATATAAGTTATTTTTAATTGACCTATTTTCTTAAAAATAAGATTTAATTTTATAATAGGATAGACTAAACAACATCAACTTCAAAATTTGGGACTTCTGCGCCCTGTTCCTGAAATTAATTGAAAACAAGATTAAAATTAAATTTTAACTACAATCATTATTTTACGCATAACATATCAATATCATACTTTAAAATAATTAGTTTCCTGACAATTGAATCATCTATATACAATTATTAACTTTAATATGTAATTTTAAATTTTTGATAATTAATTATCTATGTATTTTAATCATTATTTTTAAATTGTTTTGGTTGAATTTGATTTTGTTAATAATAAATGATTGTGACTCATTAAGTATAGTCATACACGACTTTGATAGTTATATTGCATTTTATGTGTTGAAAATAATTTGTAAAAATAATAGGTTTAATATCTCTAAAATTTATAATAATAAAAATAATACTTTTAATATTAAATCATATTCAACTAAATTTAAAAGAATTGTATTGTTTTTATTATTTAAAATTTTGAAATGTTATTTAAGATAGTTTCTCAAATATACTTGCAGTATGATATAGCCCATACCCACACCCATACCGATACCCATCTAAATTACTTATGGTCAAAGATGAGTTAAGGATAGGTAGAGTTTTAACCAAAAACCTGACTAAAATAAATACCTTGCATGGCAAAGGTAATATCCTCGACTATAATCAACTCGACGTTAGAATTAGCGGTGTCAATTCGTACGAATTAAATTATTTTAAACTGATTTAAATTAGCCCAGCATAAATTAATCAAACCTTACTTTAATTTAAATTTAATTCGAGTTAACAAAAGTGAGCTCGAACTCAAACCAAACACAATTGAGTTGGCTCAAAATGATCCAAATTAGCCTGAATTGTTAATTACATATATTTTTTAGTTAATATAACTTTTTTATTAAAAACATATATTCAATGATTAAAGCTCAAACATCATAACATAAAATAATAAAAAAATTATATAAATATAAGAAAAAAATTAATTATTAAAGCAAGAAGTTAATTTCTAAATTAATTAAACAATAGATAAATGTCATTAAACTCTACCCATGCAAAAGTTAAAACTATTCATGCTCTTATGAAAACTTACATTTAAAATAAAGAGCTCTCAAGTTCAAATAAAATTTCTTCTAACTATTACAATAAATAAATAGAGATGAATAGATTAAATAAAGATACTTACCAAAAAATAAAGAGATAAAATAACTTAAAATGTTATACGATAATATAACCTTTTTTTATATACAAGAGAATAGAACTTTGACTATTATATAATACATAATTTTTAAGGCAATGAATAAGTGGAAAAGAAAATAATATAGCACATATTGATAAAATGTTTGAAATTTTTACTTCAAAAAATAATACCTATTCATTTTAAAAATAAAAATTTTATAATACTAATTGGAATTAAATATGAATATTTTTTTTTTTTGTTTAAAGAGTTAGGTAGATTTAAACGGTAAATGCATTAATATCAAATAATGTGACGTTAAATGCATTAATATCAAAGATTGTAATATAATATTGTGACAAAATAAGTATACTATAACTATTTATTAATTATCAACTTATTTTTAAAAAGAAAAATGAAAAAAAATAATTGATATATTATAAAAGAAAAATATTGAAAGAGATAAAAGATTATTTTAATTTTAATATAGTATTTTCTTTTTTTTTTAATTTTATTTATTTAAAATTTAATTTAATTGAATTTTATTTTGAATTAATGATTTGCCTTATCTTAACTTAATTTTTTTTTTATGTTATTCGATCTATGTTAAAATAAATTTAAATTTAATTTAATTTATATTAGATTTAAATTTTTTAATTTAAATTTAATTCGATCATTCCAATTATATCTTTGTGCATGTCCCAAGTCACAAGCAAGATTGTTTATTTACATTTTGTCTCTATTATCCCACGTGGATTTCTTTTGTAATAGCACGTGTATCTTGTACAAATCTGTATAAAGTATATGAGTGGCATTTGTCCCTTGGGCAGTGTGTGCCAATCATTTTCACTTTTATTTCCAACAATTATCTTTTGAGTATAGCTATAAAATTAACATTCACTCTTACATTAAGACGTTCATCTACATTAAAAAATTTAGATACGCTTGCTATTATTCACCAATACTAACACAAACTTTTGCAATTGCATACGTTTTAGATCATGTTTAGTTTTAGTAGCAATATTAACCACTATTAATTGCCTTTTTATTTCTGAACTTATATTTCATGTGCTAATTTACCTATTAATTTTATATTAATATTATTTAATTTTGATAAATTCAATAAGATTGTTGTGAGAAGATTTCAATCTAATTCAATCACCGATTCAAAATCATTCAAAAGTTAATTGATTAATTTAGGCCTTATTTAATAACGATTTTGATTTTTAATTTTTGATTTTTTTCAAGCAAGTTTTCAATCAAGTATGTTTGGTAACAATTTTTAATTTTGATTTTTACATTTTTAAGGAATCACTACCAAATATGGGGGTGATTAATAAATCTTTAAAAATAATATTTTTTAATTAGATTTCTGATTGTTTTCATTTTGATCAAACATTTTTTTTAAAAGTAAATAAAGTTTTATAACTTTTTATGATTAAATATTAGAATAAAATGATTAGAAACTTCAAATTTATAAAAAATAACTAAAAATTTTCTTTATTTTTAATTTTTTTTGAAAAAAATCAAAAAATGAAAATTATTATCAAACTATTTGGGGGTGATTATTGATTTTTTTTCTTCTTGAAAATCACTAAATAAAAATTATTATCAAACACATTTGTGATTATTTTTATAAAAGAATCAAAAATCAAAAAATTAATTATTTAATCATATATCATAAATCGTAAATCAAAATCGTTATCAAACATGCCATTAGATTTTTCGATTCATCAATATATACGTTGCACATCCTAAAAAAATTCACCATTTTAAATTACATGTTTAAACCATACTAAAAATATGGTTTGATGTTATAGAAAATACATACGAGTTAATGCAACAAATATTTTTGTAAACATTATGAGCATATATGTGAAAGATGAAAACTTCAGAGGTCGGTAAAATTTTCTTTATCATACTCACTCCTGGAAGTACACAGCTCTACTTGAAATGTAATTAACAATTCTTTCTTTTTTAAGAGCAAAATTAATAGAAGTTTGAGTATTTGACAAAGAATTATTTGTGCCAATCAGCGTTGGGTTAAAGCTAGGGGTGTCAATTCGTGCGAGCTGGGTTAGTTCGAGCTGGCCCAAACTAGCCCAACCCAGCCCAAATTGGTTCAATCCTAGCTCAATTCAAATTTAATTCGAGCTAGCAAATGTGAACTCAAACCCAAACCAAACACAAACGAGCTGGCTCAAACTAGCCCGAATTATTAATTATATATATATTTTAGTTAATATGACTTTTTTATTAAAAAAAATATGTTTAATAATTAAAACTCAAATAAAATTACATGAAACAATAAAAAAATATATATATATAATAAAAACTTAATTATTAAAACAAAAAATTAATTACTAAATTAATTTGGCCATGAGTAAATGCATTCAACCATACTCAAGTAAAAGTTAGAAGTCGTCATGCCCTCATAAAAACTCATATTTAGAATAAAGAATTCTCAAATCCAAATAAAATTTCTTCTAATTATTAAACAAAATAAATAGAGATAAGTAGATTAAATAAATATACTTATTAAAAATTGAACAATTAAAGTAAATTAAAATGTTACACGATAACATAACTTTTTTTATATACACAAGAATAAAACTTTGACTATTACATAATATCCAAGTCTCAAGACAAGGAACAAGTAGAAAAGAGAATAGCATAACACAAGTATCAATTTAAAAATAGAAACTTCATAATACTAATTTAAATTAAATATAAATATTATTATTTTTTGTTTCAAGAGTTAGGTAGATTTAAATGCTAAATGCATTAACATCAAAGAATGTAACATAATATTGTCACAAAATGAATAAATTATAACTATTTATTCATTATCAGCTTATTTTTCAAAAGAAAAGGGAAAAAATAACTAATATATCATAAAAGAAAAGTACTAAAAGAAATGAAAGATTATTTTAATTTTAATATAGTATTTTTTATTTTTTATTTAAAATTTAATTTAATTTTATTTTAGTTCGGGCTAATGGACTGGCCCTAACACAGCCCTAATTTGTTCGTGTTATTCGACTTGGGTCGAAACAAGCCCAAATTTAATTCGATTCGTGTTTTTCGATTCAGATTCGATTCGGTCAATCGAGCTATAGCATAAATTGCTAGCCCTAGTTAAAGCTTCAATCTTCCTTCTTAATTCTATTATTTCTTGTCCTTGATCAACCAGCAATCTTCTCTTCCAATCGCAATCCACAACCACGCCTTACTACCCTTGCAATGAGGCACATATCAAAGGGCACTGGGACTGTTAACCGCCCCCCCCCACACAAAAACTCTAGGACAACATATAATAAAGAGAATTCTAAAATATCAAACTCCTCTTTGACAAGTATAGTGAGAGAATAACTTGGGTTTAATTGACAATTTGAATGATTTGGCCAATTAATTGCTAGCAAATTTGATTGTACTCCTCTTTGACAAGAATAGTGAAATTTTTCGGTGCCAACCTCAACAATGAATTAGGTAGTTGCATTGACTACTTAACCATTTAAATTTTTGTGTTGATTATTTTTCATTATTTTGTTGGTGCTTGTTATTATTATTGTTTGCTCAGCTTTATTATCCTATCTTGAGCATAACAAGTAGTATCAGAGCTTGGTTAAAAAGCACAGAGTCATCCATAAAAATTGGAAGATTTAATCGAGATAATGATTTATCGCGATGGCAGATGCGTATGAAAGATGTATTGATTCAATATGGAGTTACAAAGCTATTACAAGGTAAAGATAAAAAGCCTGATCATAGGAAAGATGAAGTATGGGATGAGCTTGATTAAAAGGCAGCAAGTGCAATACGTCAAGAACTTTTAGATGAGGTAATTCATAACATTTTTAATAAGAAAACTACTTATGATTTATGGAAAACTTTAGAGTAGCTTTATATGGCCAAAAATATGAGAAATAAATTATTTTTGAAGAAATAATTGTGTACTTTTCGATGTTTGAGAATACAAATTTTATGACACACATGAATACCTTCGATAGGTTGATTTCTAAACTTGCTCAGTTAGGGGTAACATTTGATGATGAAGATAAAAGTATGTTGATATTGTGTTATCCGCCATTATCTTATGATCATTTGATTATCACCTTATTGTAGGGAAAAAAGACTATTGTTTTGAAGAGTATTAAGGAAGCTTTGTTGTCTTACCAAAAGAAAAAGAAAGTTGATAGTAAACAATCACAAGCAGATGGTCTCATTGTTACTAAGAAAAAAAATAATAATAATAATAATAAATAGTACAGTTACAAGCATAGAAGAAGCAAGTCTAGAGACATAAATTATAATAAAGGCGAAGGAAGATCAAGCTCAAGACCAAGGCAGTTCAATAAAGACATGGAGTGTTATTATTGTCACAAAAAAGGTCCTATTCGAAAATATTGCAAAATTTTGCCAAGGATATGAAGGATAGAAAGAACCAGACACAACCTACTAATTTAGCTAATGTTGCAGAGGATAAAAGTGGGGATAAAGATGATGATTTGCTATCTGTCTCATCAGGTATTGATTCCTTTGTTAATTCTTGGATTCTTGATTCTTTTTGTTCCGATCATAGAAATTGGTTTGATACTTATACTAGCAAGAGTGGTAATTGGGTGTATATGGGCAACAATGCAAAATGTGAAGTTGTTGGGATATGAACCATAAAGGTTAAGATGTTTGATGGTGTTGTGAGAACATTGAGAGGTGTGAGGCATATCCCTGACCTGAAAAAGAATTTGGTTTCTCTTGGTGGGTTAGATGAGATGGGCTATTCATATTCTGCAAAAGATGGAGTGCTTAAAGTATCTAAAGGAGCTTTAGTAGTAATTAAGGGTAAGAAATTTGACAATCTCTACAAGATCATCGGAAATACTATTGTAGGTGGAGTCGCTTTAATTTCTGAAGATCCTACTTTTGGTGATACTATGCTTTGGTATATGAAGCTTAGACATCTGAGTGAGAAGATCCTACTTGTGTGTAGACCTACAAGCTTGATTTATGTTAATATTGTGTTTATGGTAAGCAGAAAAGAGTAAGTTTTAAGGCAACGACTCACACTAGTTCTAATATTTTGGACTATGTCCATTCTAATGTTTGCAAACCAGTGACTGTTGCTTCTTAAAATAGAGCTTATTATTATGTTACTTTCGTCAATGACTACTCCAGAAAGGTTTGGGTTTATTTTATGAGAAATAAAACTCAGGTATTTTATATATTTAAGGAATGAAGGTAGAGGTAGCGAACCAGTCTGGCAGAAAGATAAAGATTTTGAGAACTAATAATGGTATCGATTACAAGCACAAGGCATTCAGAGAGTTATGCAAGAAAGCTGGTGTTATTCGACAATATACAGTGAGGAAGACTCCTCAGCAAAATGGAGTTATTGAGAGGATGAGTAGAACCATTGCAGAGAGAGCAAGGTGTATGAGATTGCAAATAGGTTTGCCAAAGAATTTTTTGGCAGAGACTGTGAGTACTACGATTTTTCTCATCAATCAAAGTCCTCATTCTTTCATCGATTTCAAAATTCCTCTAGTATTATTTGACATTATACAGTGAAGAAGACTCCTCAATAAAATGAAGTTGCTGAGAGGATGAATATAACCATTGCAAAGAAAGCAAAGTGTATGAAATTGCAAGCAGGTTTTCCAAAAAATTTTTAGGCAGAGACTGTGAGCACTATGATTTTTCTCATCAATCGAAGTCCTCATTCTGAGGAGGTATAACATTCTAAACCTGTTGATTATTCTGCGCTAAAATTTTTTGGTTGTCCTACTTTTGTTCATATACAGAGTGACGAGAGATCAAAACTAGATTACAAATCCAAGAAGTTCATTTTTCTTGGCTACTATAAAGGTGTCAAAAGTTACAAGTTGTATGATCCAAAACCTAAGAAATTGGTTATTAGTAGAGATGTGGTTTTTGACAAGAAGTCTATGCTAAAAAGTGTGACGGTGGAGCTTATGTCAGAAAGTTTTGGTCAAAAGGGTAAAGCTCCAAAGGAGATAGAGTTCACATTTCAAAACTCAAAGGATAAGATTTATCAGCTGGTCATTAGAGAGGTTCAGCAGCAACCAACGATCCAAGATTAAGAGCAATCACAGACTAAGGATCAAAAGCAGTCTAGCATTGTTACTCATAGGGAGTCAGGCATTCGTAGGGCACCACAGAGACTTGGGTTTGAAGACGACATAGTTTCATTTGCTTTGTTCTTTGGTAGTGATGACCCTATTTATTTCCAAGATGCTATAAGCAGAAAAGATAGTGAGAAGTGGAAGGCTTCAATGAATGAAAAGATGAAGTCATAACACAAGAACAAAACATGGGAGTTAGTTCCACCGCCTAAGGGCTAGAAAGCTATTGGTTACAAATGAGTTTATCTAATTAAAGAACTGAAGCAGTATAAGAGTCGATTGGTAGCAAAAGGATACTCACAGAAAGAAGGAGTTGATTATAATGAGATTTATTCACATGTTGTGAAGCACACTTCTATCAGAGTCATTCTTTCCATTGTCAACTTGTATGACTTGGAGTTGAAGTAGTTAAATGTTAAAACTGCTTTTTTCCATGGAGATTTGGATGAAGTGATTTACATGCAACAACTAGAAGAGTTCATTGAATCTAGTAAAGAAGACTATGTCCACAGACTGAAGAAGTCATTGTATGTGATGAAGCAATCACCTCGTCAATGGTATAAACGATTTGACTCCATTGTTTCTAATGGTTATTGTCGTTGTGAGAATGATTTTTGTGTTTACTTTAAGATTGGTGATGATGCATCATTGGTATTGCTTACTTTATATGTTGATGATATGTTGATTGTTGCTCAAAATAAGTAAAAGATCAATAATTTAAAGAATTTACTTAAGAGCGAATTTGAGATAAATGATCTTGGTATTGCTAAAAAATATCCATGGAGTTGAGATCAGTCGTGACAGGAGAGCTGGGAAAATTTGGTTGTCCCAAAAACATTACATGGAGATGATCTAGCATAAGTTTAGCATGATGAATGCTGAGCCAGTGAGCACACTAATGAGTGCTTAAAATGCACTAATATTTTATGGTTTATTGTGCTTAATTGTGAAAAATAGATTTTTTATAACTCGTTTATTTAATTATTTACATAAATCTATCAATTCAAAATCACGGTATATTTTAGTGTATTTCAGGTATTTTTAGCGTCAAAACATTGTATAATGCAAACACATAAAGACGGAACACTTATGGCACTCAAATTACAATTTAGGAGCAACACGAGTCAAATTATGTAAGCCTTACATAACAAGCCAACCAGTATGTAAGGGTACTGTGAAGACACAAAATACAATGCACGCTGCAGTGGGAAAAAGTTGTGCCGTGATTGGAGCCTCTCGAGTTTGGCCAATGTTTTCGAAAATATTTCTGTGTTGTAGCGGGGAAATATGTGTGCTGCCTATAATTTGGACAACCCAAATTTTATGTAACGCTTACACATATAAATACCCCATTAAGTCTCCCTTTTACATAGAACTCAATTTTGCGAATCATTAGGAGACTTAATCAGATTTTTGGAGTCTTTTCACACTCAAAGAAGAATGAGAATCAATTATAAGGATTCAAGAAGCCATTGAAAATCAATGATCAAGCTTTTGGGGAAGGAAACGTTATTGAATCCAATTAGGGTATTTAGATCTAGGTTTCTTGTTGTTATAGAATTTGTCCCTTTTCTTTTTACTTCTTTGAGATGTATGTTGAATTATATTTGTCGATGAATATGAATTCGAACATGATTGGCTAAATCTATTATGGATGTTTAGTTTGTGTTGCCATATTTGCTAGAATTATTATGGTGGATATTTTTTATTACTTAAAGATAAATAAAATTGAGTTTTAATTAAAAGTATGTTTAGATGCTTAATTGTGAATTTTCATGAGCTAATTTGATATTCATGATTAGGTTGAAAAATATTAGAATTTGGTTTTAGGAACGTCACCTTGACTTTACTTTTAAAAACTTAATCAAAACTTCAAATTGATGACCTAGACTTGGCATCAATTTGAATGGCATATTTTTCTTGTGCATAATTTGATTGCTATTTAATATACTAGATCGTAGGACATTGATTAGTGAATCAACAAAGAGAATTACCTGATCGTAGAAATTTTCGTAAATAAAAGGAAAGCCGGTAATATTTATTTATTAGAACGTTAATTCATCATAATATTTCGATGCAAGCATGGTAAACTAAGCTAAATGTCCATACATCCTCCATTGATACTTAAAACCTTTTTGAGTTAATTCAAGTTTGCATTATTGTTTTTTTTATTTGTTCATTACCATTGATCTTGCTCTTAAATCTAACTTTATTTACTGTTTTATTAGCCTTAGAATTCTAATTATTTAGAGTTTTAGTAGTCCTAGAATTCTAATTAGTTAGTGTTTTAGTTTCTTTAGGACTCTAAAGAGATTAAGAAAAAGATCGTTTATAACTATTGCAATTCTTTGAGAGATCGACCTCGGAAGTTTGCTTATCATTTGCTATAAGTGATTCCTACACTTGTGAGTACTATAATTTGTACATCACACACCCTTTGCAGTACATTTTAGATTGTCTACAAGTTTATGTCCTAGTACAAAGGACGAGGTGGAGTACATGGCTAAGGTGCCTTATGCCAGTGCAGTTGGATGTTTGTTCCTAGCAATGATATACCAAAACTTGTAGTGACTACTTTTCTAGATAAAAAAGAAATTAGAACAACTCCAAGACCTCGGCCCATTGACCCCAACAGTATAAACAAAGTTAACACACCAAGCAATCTTGCAATTCCAAAATTCAATTTTCTAGATTGTTGCTATGAACAGGAAGCACCTCATGATATCACAAATATTACTCAAGATAACACACTCATTGACATAGATGGGGAGAAAAAATTAGAACAAATCCAAGCCAATCATATCACAACCACACAAACAACTCTCAATGATCAAAACCTTTAGGAAGAGTTACCTCTCCATATAGCCAAAATGAACAAGTAAGCACCTTTCAAATTAACCAACCGGTAACCACATCACGATCAACACGCATTTGTCATAGACCAGCCTATATGAGCGACTATGAATTTCATCCAAATACTTCTTCCAATGTTTCTTTCAATGTATCACAAGACTACTCACCTACAGTACCAAAAACTTTAAAGACAACACTTAAAACCATACATTGGAAGGCTACTATGGAAGAAGAGTTAACAGCTCTATATAAAAACAAAACTTGGTCCCTTGTTCCTTATCCCAAAGACGCTAATGTCATTGGATCAAAGTGGGTGTATTGGATCAAATTCAAAATATATTGCTGTGGTCTCAAACTGGCCATTCGACAACTTGATGTCAAGAATGCATTCCTTCAAGGAGATCTTAAAGAGACTACCCACGTGGAACAACCTCTAGGTTTTATCGATCCTAATTTTCCTGAACATCTTTCTTTATTGCATAAATCTCATTATGGCTTAAAACAAGCAACTAGAGCTTGATTTAACAAGTTTTCTCAATGTCTATCACCTTTGGTCTTTTTCCAGCAAGGTTGATTCTCCATTGTTCATTTACAAGAAAAATAATGATATCCTCATTTTACTTGTTTATGTAGATGATCTCATTCTTACAAGAAGTATAATAATACTTGTTCAATCTCTTATCAACAAGCTCAACAATGCATATGCTCTAAAAGATCTAGGAGATATTCACTATTTCCTTTTAATTGAAGTCAAACCCCTTTTCGGTGGAATTTTTCTTTCTCAAACTAAATACACCAAAGACCTCCTTGCTTGAATAGATATGCTTAACTCTTCCTCATTCTCCACTCCTATGTCCCTTAAGCCACCAACTCTACCTTATGATAATAACCATGTTGATGAAAATGAATTTTGCATTATAGAAGAAGCCCTACAATACCTCACCTTCACTCTTCCCTCTTCCAAACATTACCCATGCAGTCAACAAAGTGTGCCAACACTTTTATCAACCAACTAATGCTCACTTGCTTGCTGTAAAATGCATTATTTGTTATTGATGTGTAAATTATAGTACTCGCAAGTGTAAGAATCCCTTGTAGCAAGTGATAATCAAAGTTCTGATATTGATCTTTTAAGGAATTATAATCGTTATAAATAATCTTTTTCTTATTCTCTTTAGAGTCCTAAAGCAACTAAAATACTAACTAATTAGAATTCAAGAACTACTAAAAATCTAAATAATTAGAATCCTAAGGCTAATAAAAATGTAAATTAAGTTGGATTTGAGAGTAAGATCAATGGTGGTGAACAAAAAAAGAAAACAATAATGCAAACTTGAATTAACTCAAAAAGGTTTTAAGTATCAATGGAGGATATATGGACGTTTAGTTTGGTTGACCATGCTTGCATCGAAATGTTATGGTGAATTAACATAAATGTTCTAATAAATAAATATTACAGGCTTTTCTTTTATATACGAAAATTCCTTCGATTGGGTAATTTTCTTTGTTGATTAATTAATCAATATCCTACAATTGGATATATTAAATAGCAAACAAATTAAGCACAAGGAAAAATATGTCATTCAAATCAATGCCATGACTATGTCATCGATCAATTTGAAATTTTGATTAAGTTTGTCAAAGTGTAGTCAAGGTAGCCTTCCTAAAACCAAACTCTAATATTTTTCAACCTAATTATGAATATCTAATTGGTCCATGAAAATTTAAACATCTAAACATACTCTTAATCAAAAAGCAATTTTATTTATCTTTAAGCAATAAAAATATCCACCATAATAATTCTAGCAAGCATGACAACACAAACTAAACAGCCATAATAGATTTAACCAATCATGTTCGAATTAATATTCATAGATAAATATAATTCAACATACATCTCAAAGAAGTAAGAAGAAAACGAAAAAATTATATAACAATAAGAAACCTAGATCTAAATACCACAATTAAATTAGATGATGTTTTCTTCCCTAAAAGGTTGATCTTAGATCTTCAAAGGCTTTTTGAATCCTTAGAATTGATTCTCTTGCTTTTTTAAATGTGAAAAAACTCCAAAAATCTGTTTAAGTCTCCTAATCATTCGCAAAATTGAGTTCTATGTAAAAGGGAGACTTAATGAGGTATTTATATGTGTAAGCGTTACATAAAATTTGGCCTGTCCAAATCATAGGCGCGCCGCGGCACTCATATTTTCCCGCCATGGTACAGAAATATTTTTGAAAAGACTGGCCAAACCTGAGAGGCTCTATTGCGGCACAACTTTTCCCGACTGCAGCTCGCGTTGTATTTTGTGTCTTCACAGGTACCCCTTACATACTGGTTGACTTGTAATGTAAGGCTTACATAATTTGACTCTTGTTGCTCCTAAATTATAATTCGAGTGTCATAAGTGTTCCATCTTTGTGTGTTTGCATTATTCAACTCTTTTGACGCTAAAAATACCTGAAATACGCTAAAATATACCTGTGATTTTGAATGGATAGATTTATGTAAATAATTAAATACATGAGTTATAACAAATCTAATTTCTTACAATTAAGTATAATAAATTACAAAATGTTAGTGCTTCATCACAACCCCCAACCATCTTCTTGCTAGTCTTTAGTAAGTGAAGCGATCTAAAAAACTAAAAGAAAAATAAATAAACTAAACTATACTAACCTAAATTACTTTCGTAGATTGTCACGGTTGCATTTAGCATATGCGACAAGCCTTTAAACCCCTAGGTGGCCCTAGCAGACGAGTTATAGTCTCGTGAAGGCTTCCAGTGATGATACCCACAAATATCATACAACTCTTAAAACTATCTAAAACTCTAGACATGCTTGAATCAATCCATGCATATTTCTTAAAATTTGTTAATGACAAATGGCATACGAAATAGTTGAAAACCCATTAAGCTCAAAAACAATCCAAATATCAAATCCATTTTCGTAATTGGCTTACTTTTCATATCCATCTCCACTAATATAGAAGTCAAAACTACTTTGAATCAATAGGACTTTATTAAGCTTGTAATATTGGGTTAAGGTGTGGGGTTACCAAAGAACGAAAAGGATATTATCAAAAAGATAAGAGTACTTAGCATTTTAAGAGTAACACCATTAATAATTTAGGATTTTAATACCTCACAAACTTACTCAAATTTTTTACCCAATTATTCTTTTCCTTTTCCCTATTTTATAAGCTCTATATTTTCCTTTAATCCTTGCTTGATTTTCTTTGTTCCTTTTGCTTCTTATTATCATTTCTTTTTTTTAAAGCAAGAGATATAATTTCCTCCAATTCAAATGTTCATATAAACCAAGTGCTACATTGAGTACTCTTATCATTATGGATGAAACAATATATATGTAAGTATTCAACAATAACACAATTATGCTCAAAAGGGGCACTATGGAACGAAATAGTATGGGGAGGCTCAAAAAGTTCAAACAGTCCAAAGATGGCCTAAATCACTTTCTAAGTGGTATGTAATTCTATTATTTTGCCTTAATGGATTTTCAAGAAAGTTCTAGAGTTTGTTGAGATTTGAAATATATCACGAATATGCATACACTACACAAATAAAAAATAGTGATACTAACCAAACAAACTAGCACATATACCACAAAATCTTCAAACTAGATGAATCTAACATTTTTGTGCCTCTTCACTTAGGTGAAAATCAATTTCTTTCACATATCACCATCATTACAATCATATTAATATCACAGACTGTCGAATTGATTCAAGTCAACTCAATACTATCCTAACAAAATTCAAATGAAAAAAACCTACAAAGAGTTAAAATTTTCAATTTGGTCTAAATTCATGCTGATGGAATATTTTTCCCACCCCCAACCTAATTTATACATTGTCCTCAATGCTTAAAGAAAAACAAAAGAAATTAAGTAAAAGAGTGAAGAAGTTACCCCCATTTTGTATGTAATTGTGTACATTACAGTTACGCTTTGCTTCACCATTCTTCGCCCTTCTCATCATGTAGCATTTAGTTCGCAAGAAATTATGAATGAAACTTTTAAATGTGTGTATCACAACTCAGAGCCAAATTTAAAAATTAACTAAAAGCAAATGAAATCAAAAACTACTGAACAAAGTTATTATTTCAGTTCATAATTAAACCAACATAAAAAATAAATAAATAAAGGAAAAACTGAAAGAAAAAGAAAATTAAAACTAAACAAAATTAAATAAAAAAATAAATAAATTAAAGAAAGGATAAAATAAAAAGGGGAGGCTTAGTCCTCCATATCATCATGTTGCTCGACTTCTTCTTCAGGTTGGTTTTCTAGTGGTCTGTATACGAAGTCATGGCCCGAGTATTACAACTCTGTTTTGAATTGAGTGAGGTGCACTCCGCCATGTGTCAATTAAAAGCTCATCATCATGTGGATTAGAGATTGGTATTCATGAGAGTATTTCATCTGTTCACTGAACCAAGCTTGTTATTGACATTGGTACTCTTGTATTTTATTCACTTTCGCTTCCATGTTTAATAACGTATCTTTGATGGTAGCGTTCTTGAAAGAAGTTCTATGACCTTCCTACTACCTTGTCCCACCTTATGTCCACTGGTTAGATGCCTCATGTAAGAGAAAGTTAATGTTTTGTTAGGTTGCAAAATTACCTCGCCTGTGTCATATTGTACTCCGTATTTAACACAAAGGGCGGTGATCAGCTGTGGAAAGATAACTAAGGTCGTGGTGCTCAGTTAAGTATACAACCCTTTGTTGGATTATCATCCCAACATCAACCGATCTTTCGGTTTCTATTGCATATTGCAAAATTGCCCTTTCCCTATCAACAATACTGTAATGCCGGGTTAGCATCAATCTTGAGCTCATGAAGTATTGCCAGATATGGGAGTAGGTTCTAAGATACTTTGCTTGGAAGGTGTTTATCATGTCCCCCTTTAGTTATCACTCCGCATAACCATCGGTGAGGGTGTTTATGATTTCCTCGTAATCCACTTCTTTTAAATAAGTTTCACACCCACTATTATGTATGTCCCTCAACCCATAGTAGGCATTAATAATCGTCCTATTAAAGGGGACTTCAACACCCTTCACCCAAACTTTTTCATCTTGAGCTTTCGGGACATTCGCGTAGAATTCCTGGACCAAAGAATTCACACCTGCTTCCGGTGCGTGCACAAACTTCCTCCAACCAAATACTTCAATTTTATCAGAAATGCCCACAAAACCCACTTGTCCAAAATCCAAACCACTCTCCATAACAAAACTTTTGTTCTTTTTGGTAGCACCTTTATATCGCTCTTGCGCCTCTTTACTAACGAACTTAGAGGCATCAAAATTCCATTCCTCTACCATTTTTTCTTTTCCTTTAGAACGACTTCCCTCTCCAACTTTTCTTTTGCCAGCCATAAGATATGCTACTAAATTTTTTTTTGTTCAGAAATACTAACAAAAATACTCAACAAATTTCAAACGCTTAATCCTCTCCTTCAAAAGTTCAACAACTCAACTTTCCAAAATTCTTCTCTTCTTCAAATTAAACACTTAATTCCAAAAAAAATTCACACAAATCCATAATTTTCATATAATAAATACCAAATTAAGTTAAAATTGTGAAGAAATTTACCACTTGTGAGTTGAATTAATTGAAGCCTTGAAGAAAAATTCCTAATTTTTGAAACCTTAGCCTCTTGGGAAGAAGATGAAATAGGTTTTTTTCCCTTGATTTCTTAAGCAAATCTGTGAAGATTGAGAAGGAAATACTTGATAGCAAGGTTAGATTAAAGAAATTAGGGAGGAAAGTATTGTTTTTGGTGAAAAATGGAGAGAAAGTGAGGGAGTGTTTGGGAGAATGTGAGACAAAGTTGTGTTTGAAATGAATGGGTTTTCACTAGTGGCCCTTTTTTGAGGAAAATTTTAAATGCACGTCGTAGCACAAAGTTTTCCCTGCCGTAGTACAGGTCAATTTTAGACTGCCGCACGTAAAATTGAGACACTCCCACCGCAGTACAAATTTTTTCCTGCCGCGGCAAGCACAAATTTTGAAAATTCCATCCCAAAACAAAGACACCTGTTGTGGCACGTACAAATTTTGAAAATTCCATCCCAAAATAGAGACACGCACGCTTGCCACAAATTTTTTTCTGCCGTAGCACGTACAGATTTTTAAAATTCCATCCCAAAATAGAGACACTCATGCCGCGACTCAAATTTTCCCTGTTGTGGCACTGATTAATTTTTTAAAAATTTTTATTTTTTATTTTTTTTGAAATAGAGAACATGGATAAAGTATTCACCCCCAACCTAGATTGAGGTAATGTCCTCATTACCATGAAAAATTTTAAAAACAAAATTAAATCAAAAAATAAGAGAAAAGAACGAAAGAAAAACAAAAAAATAAATTGATGAATATAATATTGAATGGGTGCCTCTCATTAAGGGCTTAGTTTTACGTCTTAGCAAGACGTGGCTGCTGTTGTGTGACTAAGAATCTTGGAGACGTATGGTTTCTATGTTTTTCATGTTATTATCTTCTTCCAAGTACAGTTTAACACGATGCCCGTTCACTTTAAATGATTCTTGTGTTTTGGGATTTAGCAACTCAACCATTTAATATGAAAATACATTAGCAATGGTATACGGTGCACTCCACCTAGAATGTAGTTTTCCTAGAAACAAACATAAACATGAATTATATAAAAGAACTTTCATTCCAGAAACTAAAGACTTACTGATGAGCCCTTTATCGTAATAACGCTTAGTACACTCCTTGTATATCTTGCCAGTCTCGTAAGCCTCATCCTTAATTTCTTCAAGTTCACTTAGTTGGAGTAGTCGTTTTTCCCTAGCTTTTGTCATGTCCATGTTGAGCTCTTTAATCGCCCAATAAGCTCTATGCTCTAGCTCAACGGGTAAGTGACATGCTTTTTCAAATATCAACCGGTAGGGGCTCATACCAATGAGTGTCTTGTAAGCTGTGCGATATGCCCATAAAGCATCATTCAACTTTACTAACCAACCTTACTTGAGGGGCACATGTGTGTTCCAATATTCCCTTGATTTGTCTGTTGCTCACTTCCACTTGGCCCGTAGTTTGGGGATGGTATGGGGTAACCACTCTATGTGAGATGTTGTACTCTTTCAAAAGCCCATCAAAGAGCTTGTTGCAAAAATGGCTTCTTCCATCACTAATGATAGCTCTCGGTGTTCCAAACCTGTTAAAAATCATATCCTTCAAGAATTTAACAATATTAGCATCATTAGTTCTAGTGGATATGGCTTCTACCCACTTTGAGACATAGTCAACTGCTACTAAAATATAAGTAAAGCCAAAAGATGAGGGAAACGGACCCATGAAATCAATTCCCCACACATCAAACAATTCTACTACAAGATTTTATGT
Organism: Elaeagnus macrophylla; assembly: GCA_029378325.1. NCBI lineage: Eukaryota > Viridiplantae > Streptophyta > Magnoliopsida > Rosales > Elaeagnaceae > Elaeagnus > Elaeagnus macrophylla. The sequence continues at coordinate 7,740,959 of CM055645.1, forward strand.
GAAAGGCATTTCATTACGTTTGCCTATATTACTGGTCCTTTGACATCTATCACATCTCACAAAAAACAAGTTAGCATCCTGAAACAAAGCAGGCCAATAGAATCCAGATTGTAATACCTTTAGGACTGTTTTCTTAACACCAAAATGGCCCCCACAGTGTAGCTCATGGAAAAAAGTTAGGATGCTCTCATGTTCCTCTTCGAGCACACACCTCCGGATGACTTGATCTTGACATAACTTGAACAAATAAGGGTCATCCCAAAAGTATTGCTTGCAAATACTGAAAAACCTTTTCTTTTCCTGAAAAGTGATGTTAGGTCTCAAAATTTCACTAGCAAGATAATTAACAATGTCAGCATACCATGGGTTTGGACCTATTGTAAAAAATTGTTCATCAGGGAAGGTTTCTATGATTGTTTCCTTAATTTCACCCTCAACAGTATCATACTTAGAAATCAACCTAGACAAATGATCAGCTACTATATTTTTAGTGCCTTTTTTATCCTTGATCTCTAGGTCAAATTCTTGAAAAAGTAAGACCCACTTAATGAGTCTAGGCTTTAGTCAATATATATCTCAAAGCAGCATGATCCAAATGAACAATAACTTTAGTTCCTACCAAGTAAGACCTAAATTTATCAAGTGAGAAAACAATAGCCAAAACTCTTTTTCGATGGTGAAATAATTAATTTGGCATCATTGAGGGTTTTGCTAGCGTAGTACATAACATGTAAACGTTTATCCACTCTTTGTCCCAAAACAATTCCTATGGCATAGTGTCACACATAATCTCAAATGGTAAAGGCCAATCAGGTGCCACAATAACAGGTGCAGAAGTAAGTTTATCTTTCAAATTATTGAAAGCAACAAGGAAATCATCAGTAAAATCAAATGGAACATCTTTGGATAGTAGGTTACATAAATGACGAGTTATTTTGAAAAAATCCTTAATAAATCATCTATAGAAACCTGCATGTCCTAAGAAACTCCTTATCCCCTTAACAGATGTAGGGGATGTAATTTTGCAATCAAATCTATTTTAGCCTTATCTACCTCAATTTTCTTGCTAGATATGATATGTCCTAAAACTATACCCTGTTGGACCATAAAATGACTTTTTTTCCAACTAAGTGTCAAATTACACTCAATGCAACGTTTTAACACCAAAGTCAATTTGTGCAAGCAATCATCAAAGGAATTACCAAAAATAAAAAATTCATCCATAAATACCTCGATGAATTACTCCACCATGTCTGAAAATATAGACATCATGCATCTCTAAAAGGTGGTGGGTGCATTGCATAGTCCAAATGGAATCCTCCTGAAGGTGAAAGTATCGAATGGGCATGTGAATGTCATCTTCTCTTAATTTTTTGGAGCAATGGGTACCTAATAATAACTTGAAATACCATCCAAAAAATAGTAGAAATCGTGTCTAGCTAGTATTTCTAACATTTGATCAATGAAGGGAAGGGGGAAGTGATCCTTTTTGGTGTACAAATTCAACTTTCGAAAATCAATACAGATCCTCCAACTTGTAATTGTCCGAGTGGCACTAATTCGTTCTTCTCATTCTTATTCACAGTTATTCTAGATTTTTTTGGTACCACATGAACTGAACTAACCCACTTACTATCAGCAATTTGATAAATTACTCCTACTGCTAGGAGTTTTAAAACTTATTTTTTAACCACGTCTTGCATGATCAGTTTAGTCTCTTTTAAGCTTCTTTAACTGGTTTGATATTGTCCTCCAAATTGATCTTATGAATACACATCGCTGGACTAATGCTTCTAATGTCCCCTATACTCCATCCTATTGATTTCCTATACTTCTTAAGTGCCCTTACTAATTTGTCCTCTTATTTTTGGGTGAGTGTAGATGATATAGTAACTGGATAAGTTTCATTCTCTCCCAAAAATATATATTTCAGATGCTTAGATAGTTCTTTAAGTTCTAGTTCAAGTGGGGTAATTTCTTTTTCATGTGGGGCATCTAATAAATCTAAAGGTGTACTAGCTTCCTCTATGGGTATGGCATTATCTAACAAATCATTGTACTCCTTAGTCTCATCATCTAAACTATCATCTACCACTCCAACTGTAAGTGCTACCTCTAATTTATCATCTAATCTATCCTGTACAAATGTATCATGAATAATAGGATCTAAACATTCAACAAATGAACATTCATCAATAGTAGATATAGAAGAATAAGAAGACGAATCAAAAACCTTAAAATGTACAGTCTCTCCTAAGACTATCATTGTCAACTTCCCACTTTGGACATTAATTATAGTTTGGGTGGTGGCCATAAATGGTCTACCCAAGAGAATTGTATACTCCTTGTCCAATGATGGGTTATCCTGCATATCTAAACCCACAAAATCAATAGGTATGATAAGCTTATCTACCTGTACAAGTAAGTCCTCAACCATGCCCTTTGGATATTTAAAAGATCTATCTGCAAGTTGAAGGGACATGGTTGTTGGTTTTAGTTCTCCCAAACCTAGCTACAAGAAAATAGAGTAAGGCATCAAATTTATACTAGCACCAAGATCAAGCATAGCCTTAGCTACTTTCCTATCCCCCATAGTAATATTAATGATAAAACTACCTGAATCTTTTTACTTAGGGTGTAGGTTATGTTGAACCACTGCAATAGCAATTTCCAATACTATAACTCTTTCATTAAGCTCATACCTTCTTTTCTTAGTATTTAATTCTTTGAAAATCTTTGCATAAGAAGGTACATTTTTAATTACATCTAACAAAGGTAGATTAATGTTCACTTTTGAAAGCATGTTAAATAAATCAGAAAATTGTTTATCTTTCTTACTGTCCTTTAAGCGATGTGGGGACGGTACTGGTGGTCGGTATGGCTCTGATGACTTGTGTAATTTAGGGGAGCTAGATGACTCTCCAATTGTTTCCTTGGAAGGCTTTTCATGTTTTTATCTTTCCCCCACTTCCTTAGAAATTGTGTTGTCATCTTCCATGTTACCTGCACTATATGGTAAATCATTAGAAATTTTAGGTGAAATTTTTGTAACTACCTTACCATTCTGAAGAACCGTTACAGCTTTCGCTTAATCAGGTTGACTAGGCAGCTTTCCTGTCTCTTGTTTATGCATTAGTTCAGCTAGCTGCCTCACTTGTATTTCCACTCTTTTTATTGATGCATCCATAGATTTCATCCTTCCACTACAGGATTACATGAAAGTATTCAATGTTTCCTCCACGGTTGGTTTATTAGGTGGAAATTGTCAGTTAATGTTTTTGTCTTGTGTTTGAGTTTGGGAAAAAGGTTGGCTATTATTTTATTTCCAGGCAAAGTTGAGGTGATTTCTCCATCCAGGGTTGTAAGTACTAGAATAAGGGTCATTCCTAGGTCTAGGTTGGTACCCTTGCATTAAATTTACCTCTTCATTAGTACCTGCATAAGAATCACCTTCAAAAGAACAAACATTAGCCTCATGTCCATAAGAACTACAAACTCCACATACCTCGTGTTTTAGCATTTGATTCATATTAGTGGTAGTAAGAAGATGCACTTGTTTAGTTAACTCAACAAGGTGCATGGCCATTTCATTATTGGAGCCTAATTTATGGACTTCAACTCTTCTTCCTCTAGCACTCTTTTGTTGGAAATTGGCTCCCAACATCTCAAAAAGCTCATATATTTCATCTGCTATTTTCTCACCTGTTGCTCACAATGGTGTATATGATTTAACGCAAGTGCACGTGTCGCAAACAAGTAATATAATGATAAGAAAGATCGTTCCCACGGAGATTGGAATACTAGAAAATATCGTAAAAATTAACTATTAAAATCAATATTTTGTGTTTTTGTTTATTAAAATAAAATAAATAAATAAAATAAATTAAATAAATAGACGAGAGGACAAGAGTGAAAATACGGAAACAACGACCAACGAGAAGGATATCAAGAATCGCAAGTAAATAATTCAGTTAGGATTGCGAATGTGACAAGTGTTGTAGACAGACTGCGTTGCTGCAGTAATGCTGTAGCAATGCTGCAGCAAAGTGCACCAGTAACTAGAATTGCGAAAATTCATAAAGGATTCTTCCGAATCTGCAATGTTTATATATTCTATGACTCAATAAAACATATTCCTATGCACAACTGAATCTACGAACAACGTTACATGCACAAATTCTATTAGGTTATGTGAGATAATTATATATTCCTATATTAATTTCTTCACACTATTCTAGCTTCATCCAACTTAAATTAACCTTTCCAGATTCAATTTCAGTTTAGTATCCTATCAATTGTTGATCAAACAATTAACAAGAGTAAATCAATAAATCAAGCATAGAATAACTAGCACCCTTTGTCAAGCAAAGCACAAGCTTTTAAAATTAAAGCATAAGGTCTACACACACTTGCACATCCACAACCCTAACTGAATAAAAATTTAGCCAAGCATATTTATAAAATTAAATATCAAATCATTCATGATCAACATCAGATTCATAGAGTTATAGAAATTTGGAAAAACAATAAAAGAAGAATAGAAGAAGGAATAAATTAATAAAATCCCTTTTTATTGAATCTCAATCAATTGGATTCCAAATCCCTAATCTCTCTTGCTTTCTTCAATGATTCTTCTTGCAAATCAAGCCTTCAATTGGTCTCTTTCCAAATCCCTTTGATGCTTTGTTTTGCTTCTCCTTTTCTGCCCCAAATCTGTCCAGATTTAGTGTTGCTGCTGCTGTGTATTTTTCTCCCTTGTGGCCGCCTGTTTCTCCTTAGTTTTGGTGCTCAGATCTGCTGCAAAAGTGTTGATTGTTCTCTCCTCTTTCGGCACACTTTCTGTCCAGAATTTTGCTAAATATATATAGTTTATTTGCTGCAGCAGTTTTGCCCTAGCTGCTGCCCAGAAATTACCCTAGCTGCTGCCCAGAAAATTGCCCTAGCTGTTGCCTAGAAATTATATAATCAGCCCCTGTTTTTTTATCATTAACCCTAGGTTTAATTGGAGACAATTTTTGGTGTATTAATTTCCAATATTATCCCTAAAAAGGTGAGTTAATAAGAGCCCAAAATTGTCCTTTTGTTTAGAGTCCAAATCAGCCCCTGAATTTTAATTCCAAGTCAGCCTCTGTTTTGGCGCAGTTTTTCCTGGTGTGATTTTGCTGCAGCAATGCTGCAGCAAAGTTGGATTCTTGTATTTTCTTTGTTGTTTTCTTTATCTCCTGCAAGGGCAATGAAAATCTAATGAGTGCACATCAAAATATAATTCTTTTTGACACATTTCATAATTATTTTGAATTTATTACGAAAGAATTTACTTAAATCACAAAATCCACAAATATTATATAAATGAGTGTAATGTGCAAACATTCTCAAAAGAACAAACAATTATTTATGAATAAGAGCTAATAATACTCTAATAAATTAGAGTTATCAACTCCCCCAAACTTAGCATCTTGCTTGTCCTCAAGCAATAAATTATATGATGATTGGCAAGTGGCAATTTAAAACAAAGGTTTCAACTCACGCTAAAAACATAGTTGTCAACTAATAAATAAACTAAACTTGTTTCAAAAGTAGAAAGAAGAAATCTCAAATTCATGATCCAAATTGAATTTTTCTCAAATGTTAGTTTCAATATCTCAAACTCATTCCAAAACAACCCCATGTGTGTGTGATGTCTCATAATTTGTTATTTGATACTTCCCCCCAAACTTAGGTAATTTATGTTCCTTAAGCTTAAAATCATGCCTCCATATATTGGTCTTTTGAATCCCTCTCCACTAATGTAGATATTCACTAATCAAAGATCAAAAGGACTTAAATAAGCTTGAAATGTAAGGCTAGGGTAAAGGTAAGGTGAAAGTCATATTTAGGTATCATACCCCACAAGCACAAACACTATTCAAGAATACTTTTGGACTCTTTATTGAAATTGTTACCCCCGAACTTTTCTTCATTCATTTTTTTTTTGAATGAATCTGTTTTGCTGCAGCAATGCTTTAGCAAAGCTGTTTCCAGATTTTTTTTTTTTTTTTGAATGAAGGATCGATCTCAATATAACCAAACAAGAGTGATTTTCATCATAATCAAAACCATTTTCAACACCATAATTTTCTTTCTTCCAAGAGGCATCAACCTTTGTAACAACAATTCATAAAGATAGTAATGCACTTGTGAGATAAAGGTCAAAGGATATGCAAATAAGGAAATGCTAAGTTTTTATGTGAGTGTTGACAAAAAGAATTTTGATCATTCATGGCTCAAATTAGGTGTACAAAGGGAACATATTCTTAGTCAAGGTTAGCATGAAAAGCACAATCGAATCCAAAGAAGGCCTAAATCATTTCCTTGATTAATAAATTTTCTAAGATTTCGCCTTGAAAAACTCTCCAAACCAATTCTAGAAGCTTAAACTCTCCCATAAACTACCCTTATTCAAAGTTTATATCAAACAAACAACCAAGTTGACAGTGCATATGAGTTGTGGGTGTATATCATAAAATAAGTTCTCAACATTTTTCAACTAACACCTAATAAAATCAATTCTTCTCATAAAGTAAGATATCTCTTCTAATAAATTGACAAATTAGTTTCTTTTTAAAGAAAACATGACAACATGAAAATTTTCTTGCAATTCATCATAACGTCACAGCAGATTTCGCATCATAATTTAAATTCAGCATAGAAATTTCATCAATTCCACAATTCAACAGTAGACAGATTAGACAATAAACAGATCAGATAGTAAACAGCATATTCATCCCCCCAAACTTAAAATAAGCACTGTCCTCAATGCTCACAGTAAACAGATCAGTCAGCAAGCAAAAAGGGTAGAAAGAAAATAAAATAAAAATGACAAAGTAATGAGACTGCCCTGTTATTGCTACATAACTCCCTTTTTCTAGCTAGAAGTGAAATTTGCACCAGTTGTTGTACGTGGCTCGGCAATAGTAGATAATCAATATGGTCACAATTTACCAGGCACGGTGAAAGTGGAATGTTCTGAAGCCAAACAAATTATCTAGGTGAAGTTGGAAGTGCTGACCATATAAAATACCCATATTTGTTTTCGCGGGGGGGGGGGGGGGGGGGGGGGGAACTTGTGGTGTTGAATGGCGAGACTGGTGGTAGTTGCTCGGGGCCAAGGAGGAAAGTGGGGAGTGACGTAGCTGGTTGCTCGGCGAGTAGTGGAGAGCTGGTCGGTTTGAGCTTGGGTGGCTTGTAGTGGGTTGAGGTTTGGAGCGTTGGGTGCTCGGAGGGGCGCGAAGGAGATGGAAGGCGAGAGTGTGAGGGTAACTGTGAGGCGTGGGCTTTTGTGGGGTGAGTGGGCTAATGACCCAAATAGCCTTTCCTCCTTTTTTTAAAATAAAAATTGCTCTTGTGTATTCCAATATTTTCCATGGTCCAACCTCCATTAGAGCCCACTTTGAAGCTCTAATTTTGACAACATCCATTGAAGCCCAATCCATGAATCTGATTATTAAGCCATGCCCAAAATGCTTTAACGCCTGGTCTTTATTAAAGAAGACAACACAGAACTTTTGTATTATAATAATTTTTGGTTCTGGTGTATTTCTCCTCTGCTTTCTTCTCCCCTATACTTAAATCTCCATTGAAACTCAAAACTAAAGCACTGAAAGTAAGCCCAACCAACGTAGAACCTTGCTTAAATAAGGACAGTGTAGAACTTTGCTATGGCATTGCTGCAGCAAAGTAGCAAAATTTTCCATTTTTTCACACTGTGAGAAAATATTTTGTCGTTGGTTTTGCTTTGCTTTTCTCTTGCTTTCACTCCCTGGGATGACCTGAAAATGCAGAAAATAAACTTCTAAGTAAAAGAACTCACACAATTAAATTGAATTAAAAATCATAAACTAAAAATTAAGAAAAACTAAGAAAAATGAAGAAACATGGGTTGCTTCCCATGAGCGCTTGTGTTAGAGTCGACATCCCGACTTTGTTTGTAGTCATGGGTCTAGGAGTGGAATGGAGGTATGCTCCCTATCAAGAATTCCTCTCCAATAATGTCTAATGTGTTGGCCATTAGCTTGAAATTTTTTCTTGGACCAACATTTCCAATATTTTTGACTTAGACCAACATTGTTCTTTAAGATCCTCTTAATTTCTCGATAGGACTGACATTATTGCAAAATATTCACCATCTCATCTTCGGGAATACACCTTCTAATCTTTCGGTCTTTATATCGCTTGAACAAGAATGGCCTATCCCAATATTAGAACTTCAAATTATGGAAAAATTTCCTCTTTTGATAGGAATTTGAATCTGGTGGCACATCAACTGAAGATTTAGGAAGGTTGAAGTCCGAAGATAAAAAGTCTAGAAATTGAACTTTATTTTCCGTTTTGTATGTATTAGAACCTGCTTCCAACCAAGGTAATTTCTCCTCAATTTCCTCTTCACCATCAGAATCATATTGCGATAAAATTTGTAGAGAATTATTATAGCCACATTTTTCAGGTTCATTAGATACCAGAGAATCCACAACTGAAATGGATGAGCACTCTTCAACATTATTGGGAGATTCCATGGTTTTAAACACGTTGAAAGTGACTTGTTCATCTTGAACTCTCATAGTTAATTCTCCTTTTTGAACATCAATCAAAGTTCGGCCTGTAGCTAAGAATGGTCTTCCCAAAATAATAGGCACTTCTCTATCTTCTTCATAATCAAGTACAATAAAATCCGCTGGGAAGATGAATTTATCCACTTTCACCAAGACATCTTCAATTTTTCCTTCAGGATGAGCAATGGATCGATCTGCTAGTTGTAAAGAGACTGTAGTAGGCCATGCTTCACCAATCCCCAACTTCTTAAAAATTGACAAAGGCATCAAATTAATGCTTGCTCCCAAATCACATAAAGCCTTGCCAAAATATTGATTACCTATAGAGCATGGAATTGTGAAACTCCCAGGATCCTTGAGCTTAGGAGGAAGTTTGTTCTGTAACATAGCACTACTTTCACTTGTTAAGGCAACTGTCTCAAATTCTCCAAATCGTCTCTTTTTGGTCAGGATGTCTTTCATGAATTTGACATAATTTGGCATTTGTTCCAAGGCTTCCACCAATGGAATGTTGATATGAAGTTGCTTAAGAACATCCAAAAATTTCCTGAATTGAAGATCTTGCTGCTGTTTCTGAAATCTTTGAGGGAATGGTGGAGGTGGTCTGTGCTGCTGGGAACTTTGCTGCAGCAATGCTGTAGCATTCTGGGTACCAGAATTTTCTGAGTTTTTCAGAACTGCTTCAGATTTGTCTTGCTCTTTTTCCTCCTTATCTTGGGTTGAAATGTTCCCCTTTTGAATTATTTTCTGTCCACTTGGTCCCTCTAATTCTTTTCCACTCCTTAGAGTAATGGTTTTGTAAAATTCCTTTCTTTCTCTCATTGGAGTTTCGGTATCACTTGGAAGTGCACCTTGTGGACGGTTCCTAAGTTCATTAGCTAGCTGTCCCACTTGATTTTCTAGATTCCTCATTGAAGCAGCTTGATTTTGAAGGATTGCATCATTCTTAGCCATGTATTCTTTGAGTAAAGATTCTAACGAGCTGGATGGTTCATTCGGTTGATTTCTCTATGGCTGTTGCTGAAATCCTGGTGGGAATGTTGGTCGGTTAGGCATGGTATGGTTAGCTTGACCACCACTTTGATTGTTCCAAGAGAAATTTGGGTGTTGCCTCCACCCTGGGTTATATGTGTTGGAGTACGGATTGTGGTTCTTGTTTACATCACTCACAAAACAAATTGATTCAGGATTTGAAGGGCAATTATTAAACACATGAGATCCTGAACAGTAGACACATGACATTCTTGAATCTTGGATTGAATTCACATTTGCTGTCACATGCTGATTCTTTAATAGATTAACCAAGGATGTAACCTGAGCTGTAAGTGTCGTAACATCATTAACCTTATGCACACCAGCCACTCTTTTTGTTGCTGTTACTCTGTCCATTGGCCATTGGTAATTATTGCTGGCCATCCTCTCAAGTAGATCATAGGCTTCATTGTAAGACTTGGCTAAAAGAGCTCCATTAGCAGATGCATCAAAAATTGTTCTCGTTTGAGCATTAAGACCATTGTAGAAAGTCTCCATTTGGATCCAATGAGGTATACCATGGTGAGGACATTTCCTTAACAATTCTTTAAATCTTTCCCAAGCTTCATATAGAGATTCTCCATCCAATTGTTGGTAAGAGGTCATGTCATTCCTCAATTTAGCATTCTTTGTTGGTGGGAAGTATTTCATCAAGAATTTTTCAGCTAAGTCATTCCAAGTTGCAATAGAGTCAGGTGGCAAGGAGTTAAGCCATGCTCTAGCACGATCTCTTAAGGAATAAGGAAATAATTTGAGCCTAAATGCTTCCTCGGTTACCCCTGTCCATTTGAATGAGTCACTGACTTTAATAAATAACCTGAGATGCAGATGAGGATCTTCTGTAGGTAACCCAATAAATTGCCCGACTGTTTGTAGCATCTGAAACATCACCGGTTTTAATTCAAAGTGAGTTGCTTGAATGTTTGGTCTTGTGATGCTTGGATTTAACCCTTCTAGCATGGGCAATACATATTCATTCAAAGCTCTGTCCCTATCATCCATTGGAGGTATCACATTGATTTCATTGTTTAAATTCTGTTCATGGCCATTGTTTCCGTTCCCTGCTTGTGCCATATCTTCAATCTGAGCGAAACCTTGTTGTTCTCTTCTTCTTAGTCTGAAAATACGTTCAATTTCGGGATCGAAGGGTGGGATATCCTTGTCACGAAATCTGCTCATACAAAAGACACAGAAGAGATATTAGATAACAAAAATTAAATAAAAATAAAAGTCGATTTCTACGGATAATTTCTAACGTTGCCAATCCCCGACAACGGCGCCAAAAACTTGTTGCTCACAATGGTGTATATGATTTAACGCAAGTGCACATGTCGCAAACAAGTAATATAATGATAAGAAAGATCGTTCCCACGGAGATTGGAATACTAGAAAATATCGTAAAAATTAACTATTAAAATCAATATTTTGTGTTTTTGTTTATTAAAATAAAATAAATAAATTAAATAAATTAAATAAATAGACGAGAGGACAAGAGTGAAAATACGAAAACAACGATTAACGAGAAGGATATCAAGAATCGCAAGTAAATAATTCAGTTAGGATTGCGAATGTGACAAGTGTTGTAGACAGACTGCGTTGCTGCAGCAAAGTGCACCAGTAACTAGAATTGCGAAAATTCACAAAGGATTCTTCCGAATCTGCAATGTTTATATATTCTATGACTCAATAAAACATATTCCTATGCACAACTGAATCTAAGAACAACGTTTCATGCACAAATTCTATTAGGTTATGTGAGATAATTATATATTCCTATATTAATTTCTTCACACTATTCTAGCTTCATCCAACTTAAATTAACCTTTCCAGATTCAATTTCAGTTAAGTATCCTATCAATTGTTGATCAAACAATTAACAAGAGTAAATCAATAAATCAAGCATAGAATAACTAGCACCCTTTGTCAAGCAAAGCACAAGCTTTTAAAATTAAAGCATAAGGTCTACACACACTTGCACATCCACAACCCTAACTGAATAAAAATTTAGCCAAGCATATTTTAAAATTAAATATCAAATCATTCATGATCAACATCAGATTCATAGAGTTATAGAAATTTGGAAAAACAATAAAAGAAGAATAGAAGAAGGAATAAATTAATAAAACTCCCTTTTATTGAATCTCAATCAATTGGATTCCAAATCCCTAATCTCTCTTGCTTTCTTCAATGATTCTTCTTGCAAATCAAGCCTTCAATTGGTCTCTTTCCAAATCCCCTTTGATGCTTTGTTTTGCTTCTCCTTTTCTGCGCCAAATCTGTCCAGATTTAGTGTTGCCGCTGCTGTGTATTTTTCTCCCTTGTTGCCGCCTGTTTCTCCTTAGTTTTGGTGCTCAGATCTGCCTCTATTTTCTGCTGCAAAAGTGTTGATTGTTCTCTCCTCTTTCGGCACACTTTCTGTCCAGAATTTTGCTAAATATATATGGTTTATTTGCTGCAGCAATTTTGCCCTAGCTGCTGCCCAGAAATTGCCCTAGCTGCTTGATGAGTGCTCGAAAAGCACTAATATTTCGTGATTAATTGTGCTTAATTGTTTGATATATAGATTTATTATTATTGTTTATTCAATTAATTTCATAAATCTATCCATGTATTTCAGGTGTTTTTAGCGTCAAATGAGTCAAATAATGAAAACACGCAAAAACGGAACACTTACGGCGCTCGGATCACGAGTTACGGGCAAAACGAGTCAAATATGTAAGCCGTACATGTCAAGCCAGCACATATGTAAGGGGGTAAGCATGAAGAGCAGGAAAGCAATGCGCGCCGCGGCGAAGAAATTATGCGCCGCGGCGAGGGTCTCGACAATACATGTAAAGCCATGTACATTCCATGTACACTGTTACATGCAAGGCGCGCCGCGGTGAAGAAATCATATGCCGCGGCGAGGGGCTCTCGGGTTGCATGCTAGGAATCCAAAAACATTGCGCGCCGCGGCGAGGAAAAGTTATGCCGCGGCGGGGAGCTCTCGAGTTTTTACATAATTTCCAGAATTTGTGTTGCGCCACGGCGGGAAAAATGTATGCCGCGGCGCGCCTATTCCTATGGCACATAGGATTCGTGTAAACCCTTACATCTATAAAAACCCCCTTAGAGTCCCCCTTACACACAACTCGAAATAACTTGACCAATTCATACACAACTCTTCCTCTTCTCAATTTTGCGACCCAAACACGACATTCAATCAGTTTTGAGAGCGTTGCCACACTATAACGAAGCGTGAGATAATATTCTAAGGATTCAAGGAAGCTAACGACAATCGAAGATAAAGCTTACGGAGAAGTACGTCAACCAATCCATAAGCGGTATTTAGATTTAGGTTTTCCTTGTTGTTATAGAATTAATTCATCTTCTTTATTTGTTAAAGTGTATGATCATATTTTATTTGTCTATGAATAATAATATGAACATGTCTGGCTAATTTAATTATGGATGTTTAGTTTGTGTTGCCATGTTTGCTAGAATTGTGTATGGTGTATCTTTTTGACTTATGAATAAAATACTTTTTGATTAAGAGCATGTTTAAATGTTTGATTATGAATAATCATGGGCCCATTTGATGTTCGTAGTTAGATTGAAAAACCTAAGAATTTAGTTAGAGGAACGTCACCTTAACTCTATTCCGAAACACTTAATCAAAGATTCAAGTTAGTGACTTAGTCATAGCATTAATTTGATTGGCATGTTTTCCTTGCGCATAATTTGATTGCTATTTAATTTACCCCCGCCAAAGGCAGTTAATTAGTTAATCAACAAAGAGACCTACCCCCGCCAAAAGGAGTTTCGTAATTAAAAGGAAAGCCGGTAGTTTTGTTTTTATAGGACGTTAATGTTATATCACCATACCTTTTCGATGCAAGCATGGCCAACCAAGCTAAACGTCCATACATCTTCTATTGATATTTGATTTAATTGAATTGATTGTTTGATTGCGATATTATTTTAGTTTAATTGTCGTATAATTGTTCTCGTTACCGAAATCAACCAACCTTTTTACAGTTTTATTAGCGTTAGGATTCTAGTTACTTAGAGTTTTAGTTTCACTAGAACTCTATTTAATTAGTGTTTTGTTTTCATTAGAACTCTATTTAGATTTAAAAGTTAGTTATTTACAACCACTGCAATTCCTTGAGAGACCGACCTTGGAAGTTGCTTATCACTTTACTACGAGTGATTCGTACACTTGCGAGTACACATTTTAACACATCAAGTTTTTGGCGCCGTTGCCGGGGAATTGGCGTTTTGAATAATTTTCTTTTTAACTTTTTAGAGTTTCTTAATTTTTTTTATTTGTTTATTTATTTTATTTTTATTTTATTTGTTATCTTTTATTTATTTATTTATTTATTTTTATTTTTATTTTATTCAAGAAAAAAAAAAAAAAATTTCAAAAAAAATCAGAAAATAAAAAAAATCAAAAAATAGTACTTAATTTCCAATTTCACTGCTACCTTGATCTTTGTTTGCTCTTTATTTGTGCATGCAGGGTAGGAGATCACTTAACAAGGAACTCTCTCCTTACATTGACAACATTCATAGAGTCAAACACCGATCAAAGAAACTGGACAATCAATTTCAAGAGGGAGAAGTCCAACAACAATTACAAGCAGCAATGGGTGAAAACGTAGCTAGGCAAATGATGAACAAAGAGTTTGCAAGACCGATCATTGGGACCGCCACATCATGCATTCAACTTACAGAGGCAGCTAGGAATTATGAATTGAAAAATATTCATTATTCCATGCTTCCCTCCTTTTACGGTATCCCTAATGAAGATCCTTTAAATTTTATGCGTGAACTATATGCTACTGTGCAAACTTTTCCATTGCAGGGACTTAGTGAAGATCAACTACGCATGAGGTGTTTTCCATACACTCTCAAGGATAGAGCTAAGTCTTGGCTAATGACGTTAGCACCCGGTTCTTTGGTCACATGGGACGATGTTTACAATAAATTCATGGGTAAGTTCTATTCCCATCAAAAGACATCTGATCTAAGAACAAAAATTGCTACTTTTTCGCAGATGGACGGAGAACCCTTCCACGAGGCTTGGGACAGATTCAAATTGCTGTTGATACAATGTCCACATCACCACTTCCCGTTGCAGTTACAGAATCAGTTTTTCTACGACGGATTGACGCTACAATGTCAATTCACAGTTGACAACGCTGCAGGAGGAGCTATGGGTGAGAAAACAGCGGATGAAACTTATGAGTTATTCGAGATGTTGGGAGCCAACTCCCAACAAAAGAGCGCTAGAGGAAGACGAGCTGGAGTCCACGAATTAGGCTCCAACAATGAAATGGCCATGCAACTTGCTGAATTGACGAAACAAGTGCAACTTCTCACAACCTCCAATGTTAATCAAATGCCAAAACACGAGGTATGTGGAGTTTGTGGTTCATATGGACACGGAGCTAATGTTTGTTCTTTTGCAGGTGATCCTTATACAGGTACTACTGAAGAGGCTAATTCAATGCAAGGGTACCAACCTAGACCTAGGAACGACCCTTATTCAAATACCTACAACCCTGGATGGAGGAATCACCCTAATTTTGGATGGAAACAAAACAATAGCCAACCATTTGTCCAAAACCAAACACAAGGCCAAAATATAAACCGACAATTTCCACAAAATAAGCCAACCGTAGAGGAAACCCTAAACAATTTCATACACTCTTGTAATGGAAGGATGGACTCTATAGAAGCTTCAATGAAGAGAGTGGAAATACAGGTTGGGCAGCTAGCGGAACAAATGTACAAACAAGAGACGGGAAAGCTGCCTAGTCAACCTGAACAAGCAAAGGCGATCACAGTTTTTCAAAATGATGAGGAGGTACTTAATAATTTAGCTGATAATTTACCTGATAATTCTAATGTTTTGTTGTCTAGTACAGGTAACTTTGAAGGTGAGGATTCAACTCTCAAAGGAGATGATGAGCTTAATACCAATCCAAATGAACTTCCCAAGAAAGAAACATCCAACATTTTTCGATTGCACAAGTCAATGGACCCATACCGACCACCAATACCACCAATAAACCAGTTTGAGGAGAAAAATCAGGATGAGCAATACTCTGACACTCTTGCTTTATTTTCTGGAATTAATTGTAATTTACCTCTTTTGGATATTATAAAGAACAGTTCAACTTATGATCCAATTTGCAGGAACTTTATCATCAAGAAGAATAGAAGCAAAGAGAATGAGATGTCAAAAATTGGTAGTCCAATAATCCAACCGCACTTACCTCTCAAAATGAAAGATCCAGGTAGTTTCCACATTAACATCACTATGGGAGATAAGAGGGTATTCGAGGCTATGCTAGACTTAGGAGCAGGTATAAACCTAATGCCATATTCAGTATACTTGCAACTAGGATTAGGAAAGCTTAAAGAAACAAGGATGACCCTTCAACTTGCGAACGGTTCTATTCAATACCCAAAAGGAATAGTGGAAAATTTGTTAGTACAGGTGGACAAGTTTATTGTACCAGTGGACTTTGTGGTGCTTGAGATGAACAGAAATTTTCTTCAAGACAAGGAACATACAATTATTCTTGGTAGACCATTCATGGCCACTACCAAGACAACTATTGAGGTCCATAATAGGAAGTTATCAATGACGGTTTGTGGAGAGACTGTACAGTTTGGAATTTTTCAACCCTCCCCTATTTCTTCTAACACTGAATTGCAGAATAGCATAAGTAACAAAATTGAGGTTCGAAACGTTGAATGGAGAGGGAAGGACAAACTGATAAATTTAAGTCGAGATGATGCCTACAAAGAACGCATTAAGCATTCTAATTACAAAAACTCGACTTGGAGGACAAAAGCTCATTTCAAGAAAGATAAGGGAGGAGAAAAACAGTACAATTACATATTTAACCCCCCTTGACACGAGATCAGTCACGTCTTGCTAAGACGTTAAACTAAGCCCTTAATGGGAGGCACCCATTCGGTATCGTATCTCTTTCGTTGTTTTTATTTCTTTTATTTCTTTTTCATTTATTTTCTTTTATTTTCCTTTATTTTTTATTTTTATTTTATTTATTTTGGATTGTTTAACTTTGTTTGATGTTTTTGTGTCTTCAATTGCCTTAGTTATAATTAAAAATTGGGTTTGAATGTGAATTGTGTGCATACACTTTGAGGTTCAATATATGTTCATACATTCTTCATGAGAGAAGCGAGGAACAGTGAACCGGAGCATAGCGAGTAACGACACAATTTCATACGAAAGGGGGGTAACTTCTTACACTTTTTCTTAATTTCTTTTGTTCTTCTTTTTACATTGAGGACAATGCAGAAAATAGGTTGGGGGTGGGAAGAATATTCCATGAGCATGAAATATGACCAATTTTAAATTTTTAACTTTGTCACTTGAATTGTTTTTAGTTAGTGTCGTGTCTACTTGATTCAATCCGGAAATCTATGATATTAACATGATTGTAATGACAATGACATATGAGAGATGTTAGATTTTTACCTAAGCAACGAAGCACATAAATGTTGGATTCATCTAATTTGAGAATTTTGTGGTACATGTGGTATGTATGCATGGTTAGTTTAACTATTCTGATTTGTGGAATGTATGCATGTTCATGATATGTTTTAAGTCTCAACAATCTCTAGAACTCATTTGAAAACACGTTGAAGCGAAATAATAGAAACAAATGCCACTTAGAAAATGATTTAGGCCATCTTTGGACCGTTTGAACTTTTCATGCTTTCCCGAAATATTTTATCAATAGCACACCCTTGGACTCAACATTGACATACATTAAACTACCCTTAGCGATAAGAGTACTTAGTGTAATATTTGATTTTCATGAGCAATTATGTTGTGTAAATGTAAATTTTTTTTTTTCGATCAAAAAAAAAAAAAAAATAAAAAAAAATTGATGATCGAAATAATAAGCAAGAATAAAGAAGAAAATCAAGCAAAAGATCCAAAGGACATTTGAAGTTAAGGGAGGATGAAAAGAACACTTGGTGAAAAAAGTTGAAAATATGCTTGTGAAATAAAAAGTACTCTTATCATATGAAAACATCATTTTTGTACTTTCATTATCACATACCTAGCCACAACTTTACAAGCTTAATGAAGTCCTATTGATTCTAGGTAGTTTAGTTTCTATATTAGTGGAGATGAGTTTGAAAAATGAGCATATGGAGTTTATAAGTGCAAAAATTCACTTTCATATTTTACTTGCACATTTATGAGACATTGAAATGTAATCTATGAATATCATGCATGACACGGTCAGATAGTATAACTAACGGGTTTGTGGTGTGATTGGTTGTTCAAAATTCGATTACCATGATGAGTTTGATGTTTGGACTGTTTTTGAGCTTAGGTGATGTTTAACTATTTCATGTGCCATTCGTTGTTAACAATTTTTGAGACGTATGCATGGATTGATTCAAGTATTGTTAGAGTCTTTATTAGTTTTGAGTCTTTATTTGTGTCAGTTACGATGTTTGTGGGTATCATCACTGGAAACCCTCACGAGACTATAACTCGTCCACTAGGGCCACCTAGGGGTTTAAAGGCTTGTTGCATACGCTAAATGCAACCGTGACAATCTACGGAAGTGATTTAGGTTAGGTTAGTTTATTTTCTTTGTTTTGATTTTAGTTTTTAGATCGCTTCACTTGCTAGAGACTAGCAAGAAGCTGGTTGGGGGTTGTGATGAGTGCTCGAAAAGCACTAATATTTCGTGATTAATTGTGCTTAATTGTTTGATATATAGATTTATTATTATTGTTTATTCAATTAATTTCATAAATCTATCCATTCGGAGTCACGGGTATATTTTAGTGTATTTCAGGTGTTTTTAGCGTCAAATGAGTCAAATAATGAAAACACGCAAAAACGGAACACTTACGGCGCTCGGATCACGAGTTACGGGCAAAACGAGTCAAATATGTAAGCCGTACATGTCAAGCCAGCACATATGTAAGGGGGTAAGCATGAAGAGCAGGAAAGCAATGCGCGCCGCGGCGAAGAAATTATGCGCCGCGGCGAGGGTCTCGACAATACATGTAAAGCCATGTACATTCCATGTACACTGTTACATGCAAGGCGCGCCGCGGTGAAGAAATCATATGCCGCGGCGAGGGGCTCTCGGGTTGCATGCTAGGAATCCAAAAACATTGCGCGCCGCGGCGAGGAAAAGTTATGCCGCGGCGGGGAGCTCTCGAGTTTTTACATAATTTCCAGAATTTGTGTTGCGCCACGGCGGGAAAAATGTATGCCGCGGCGCGCCTATTCCTATGGCACATAGGATTCGTGTAAACCCTTACATCTATAAAAACCCCCTTAGAGTCCCCCTTACACACAACTCGAAATAACTTGACCAATTCATACACAACTCTTCCTCTTCTCAATTTTGCGACCCAAACATGACATTCAATCAGTTTTGAGAGCGTTGCCACACTATAACGAAGCGAGAGATAATATTCTAAGGATTCAAGGAAGCTAACGACAATCGAAGATAAAGCTTACGGAGAAGTACGTCAACCAATCCATAAGCGGTATTTAGATTTAGGTTTTCCTTGTTGTTATAGAATTAATTCATCTTCTTTATTTGTTAAAGTGTATGATCATATTTTATTTGTCTATGAATAATAATATGAACATGTCTGGCTAATTTAATTATGGATGTTTAGTTTGTGTTGCCATGTTTGCTAGAATTGTGTATGGTGTATCTTTTTGACTTATGAATAAAATACTTTTTGATTAAGAGCATGTTTAAATGTTTGATTATGAATAATCATGGGCCCATTTGATGTTCGTAGTTAGATTGAAAAACCTAAGAATTTAGTTAGAGGAACGTCACCTTAACTCTATTCCGAAACACTTAATCAAAGATTCAAGTTAGTGACTTAGTCATAGCATTAATTTGATTGGCATGTTTTCCTTGCGCATAATTTGATTGCTATTTAATTTACCCCCGCCAAAGGCAGTTAATTAGTTAATCAACAAAGAGACCTACCCCCGCCAAAAGGAGTTTCGTAATTAAAAGGAAAGCCGGTAGTTTTGTTTTTATAGGACGTTAATGTTATATCACCATACCTTTTCGATGCAAGCATGGCCAACCAAGCTAAACGTCCATACATCTTCTATTGATATTTGATTTAATTGAATTGATTGTTTGATTGCGATATTGTTTTAGTTTAATTGTCGTATAATTGTTCTCGTTACCGAAATCAACCAACCTTTTTACAGTTTTATTAGCGTTAGGATTCTAGTTACTTAGAGTTTTAGTTTCACTAGAACTCTATTTAATTAGTGTTTTGTTTTCATTAGAACTCTATTTAGATTTAAAAGTTAGTTATTTACAACCACTGCAATTCCTTGAGAGACCGACCTTGGAAGTTGCTTATCACTTTACTACGAGTGATTCGTACACTTGCGAGTACACATTTTAACACATCACTGCTGCCCAGAAAATTGCCCTAGCTGCTTCCCAGAAAATTGCCCTTGCTGCTGCCCAGAAATTATATAATGAGCCCCTGTTTTTTTATCATTAACCCTAGGTTTAATTGGAGACAATTTTTAGTGTATTAATTTCCAATATTATCCCTAAAAAGGTGAGTTAATAAGAGCCCAAAATTGTCCTTTTGTTTAGAGTCCAAATCAGCCCTTGAATTTTAATTCCAAGTCAGCCTCTGTTTTGGCGCAGTTTTTCCTGGTGTGATTTTGCTGCAGCAATGCTGTAGCAAAGTTGGATTCTTGCATTTTCTTTGTTGTTTTCTTTATCTCCTGCAAGGGCAATGAAAATCTAATGAGTGCACATCAAAATATAATTCTTTTTGACACATTTCATAATTATTTTGAATTTATTACGAAAGAATTTACTTAAATCACAAAATCCACAAATATTGTATAAATGAGTGTAATGTGCAAACATTCTCAAAAAAATAAACAATTATTTATGAATAAGAGCTAATAATACTCTAATAAATTAGAGTTATCATCACCCATAGCTCCTCTTACAGTGTTGTCAACTGTGAATTGACATTGTAGTGTCAATCCATTATAGAAAAACTAGTTTTATAACGACAACAGAAAGTGGTGATGTGGACACTGTATCAAAAGCAGCTTGAACCTGTCCCAAGCTTCATGAAAGGGCTCTCCTTCTATCTGCAAAAAAGTAGCAATTTTGGTTCTTAGGTCAAAAGTTTTTTGATGGGAATAGAACTTACCCATAAACTTGTTATAAATAGCATCCTAAGTAGCCAAAGAACCAGGTGCCAAGGTCATGAGCTAGGATTTAGCTCTATCTTTGAGAATGTAAAGAAAATACATCATCCTTAATTGATCTTCACTAAGCCCCTGCAATGGAAAAGTTTGCACAGTTGCATAAAGTTCAAGCATAAAATTTAGAGAATTTTCATTAGGAATACCGTAAAAAGAGGGAAGCATGGAATAATGAATATTTTTTAATTCATAATTCCTAGCTGCCTCTTTCAGTTGAATGCACGATGTGGCAGTCCCAATGATAAGTCTTGTAAATTATTTATTCATCATCTGCCTACCCACATTGTCACCCATTATTGCTTGCAACTGTTGTTGGTCTACTTTCTCTTGAATATGAGTATCCAGTTTCCTTGATAGGTGTTTGATTTTATGAATGTTATTGATGAAGGGAACAAGTTCCTTATTCAGTGACCTCCTACCTTACATGCACAAACAAAAAAGCAAACAAAGATTAAGACAGCAGAGAAAATACAAACAAATAGAAGCACTCTATTTTTTTTTTCAATTTTTTTGAATAAAAGATAAAAAAATAAAATTCTACCAAAGTAAATAAATAAATAAGTCTAATTTAGAACCTCTAAAAACTTAAAAAGAAAATTATTTAAAACCCCAATTCTCCGACAACGGTTGTCAAAAACTTGATGCGTAAATTATAGTACTCGCAAGTGTATGAATCACTTGTAGCAAGTGATAAGCAAACCTTTGAGGTCGATCTCTCAAGGAATTGTAGTAGTTATAAATAATCTTTTTGTTAATTTCTTTAGAGTCCTAAAGCAACTAAAACACTAACTAATTAGAATTTTAGAACTACTAAAACTCTTAATAATTAGAATCCTAAGGCTAATAAAATTGTAAATGAAGTTGGATTTGAGAGCAAGATCATTAGTGGTGAGCAAAGAAAGAAAACAATAATGCAAATTTTAATTAACTCAAAAAGGTTTTAAGTATCAATGGAGGATGTATGGATAGCTTGGTTGACCATGCTTGCATCGAAATGTTATGGTGAATTAACATGAATGTTCTGATAAATAAATATTACCGGCTTTTCTTTTATTTACGAAAATTCCTTTAATCGGGTAATTTCCTTTATTGATTAACTAATTAATATCCTATGATCGGGTATATTAAATAGCAAACAAAATATGTCATTCAAATTAATGCCATGACTAGGTCATTAATTTGAAGTTTTGATTAAGTTTGTCAAAGTGTAGTCAAGGTGGAGTTCTTAAAACCAAAATCTAATATTTTTCAACCTAATCATGAATCTCAAATTGGCTCATGAAAATTCACAATTAAACATCTAAACATACACCTAGTCAAAAGGAAATTTTATTTATGTTTAAGCAATAAAAATATCCACCATAACAATTCTAGCAAGCATGACAACACAAACTAAACATCCATAATATGTTATTTTCAAATTTTATTTGATTTTAATTATGTAACCTCAACACAACGGCCAGACATATAATTGCGTGTAAAAATAATATGCAAAATTAAGGAATAACACACGAGATTTTTAAGTGGAAATAACCTAAGCCACAACAATGACCTAAGAGAAAAATCACCGGTCTACTGGACCACCTAACTATCCACTATGAAAATTAATGTTCAATTACAAGGCTAGGTCTTAAACTAATCTCTATGTAATTTACTTATAAGCCGTCACTCCTTTCACAGTCTCCACAAGTAAGGTGTCTGAATCTTGACCAAAGTTTCGATCTACTCGAGTTACACAAGATCAATTGAGCCCGTCAACTTCGGTAATTTCGAGTCACACAAAATATCGAACATGTTACCTATTGTACCTAAAACGTTAGCATAAATAACATAAGTATAAAGTGTGTCCTAGAGTAGATTCAATAATGAAAACTTTCAACTAGCAGATTCAAAAGTATACAATGTAAAAACTAAATTGACTAACAAACTTTAGAACTGTCATGTAAGGCTCAATATCACAAAAAACATTTAGGTAAATAAATCATCCAAATATGATCACACAGAATGAATGAACACTTAAACCAATAGAATGCCTAAGATGAATAAATGATTAGAAGGATATTTTTCTTTTTAAAAATTCAATAGCATGTGAGAGAATATATTATCATAAGTGTATCTCTTTTTCCACAAGAGGTTTGTTAATATAAGGAGCAATTTGACTTAGATGAGTAAATCTACTAAAGGACAATTATAATATTAAAAAGATCCAGCTTTTAACATTAAAAGGGATCAACATGACAAGTGAAACGAATTATCAAAACAATTCGATCGATCGAATAAATGTTAGATCGATCTAGTTAGCACAAAACTCAACCTGAGAGCATCTAGATTAAACTCGACTGATACTCGATCGATCTATGTCTTGATCAATCGACCTAACACATTGATCAATCGACACGTGCTCAGTTTTCCATTTTAGTCCATACTAAGTGTACGTCATTCATGCAGTGCAAACTTGGCGACTTCATCAACATTTATCTTTTAATTGGAATGTCAACCTAGATACAAGATTATAGTCAATTATTTTATTCACGAAAATTGCTAACATTCATAACCTTAAAATCTCTCTCTTTGACATTTTCGTGTGACAAAACTACTCTCTCACTAAATAACACTCATAAATTTACATCAATTACACATTGAATAGTGGATCCATCTGTGATTCGGTGGAGCCATCTTTGTTTAAGGTTTCATACGCTCAGTACACTGAAAGAAAGAAACAAATAAGCACAGCAGCTTGGCTCGAGAGCCATTATTAGTTTAGTGTATGTAATAATGTAAAGAAAATGTAAGATCATTAATGCTCCTCTTTAATGTGATATCTCCCTTGTACGAATAATAGTCATGTCACCAGTAAAGTCATTATTACTTCTTAGAGTAATATGGTCCTAATCGAGGAAAATAGTGAAAAAGTATTACCTGTAAAACTAATTTCAACTACAATGAGCTTGAAGTAGGTGAAGAAACCAAGAAGGTATTTTGATATTATTCAAAAAAGCAAGTTGAATACCACAAATGAATTTATTGCATTAGAGATAAGGAAGCCTACATGGACTCAGAGTCTTCACAGACCTCAGTGTCGGTAGACAAGGAATAAATAATGTAGGGACCACCTCCAAAATTGGTGCTGAAGGCGCAATAATGAAGGCATTTTAGACTCCAGAAAAAAAAAGTTAGGTGAAATAGTTATATCCCACTAATGTAAATAGAGAACCCTTATGTCTATAAAAGGGAAATTTCTTCTATTAGAGGGATATACGAAATCACGTCACTCTAGCTCTTATCCATTTCTATCTTTGTATTTTAAAATGATTCTGAACTAGAAACCCTTTCAAGGTTGATAGTTCTCTAGGTTGTAAATTATTTCTTTAATGAATAAAAGTCAAGCTTAAACTCCAAATCTAGTTTCACTTTAGACCTAGGAAGTTAAGTATGTATCTCAAGAAGATTAGCAGGGATAGAAGGTTTATAAGCTTAGATCTGGAGTAAGACTTAGCTCTTTAGAACAAGAAAAAGATAGCTAAGAAGCGAAAGTAAGAGGTGGACTCATATTTAGAAACATGTCAGTTTACATTTAGAAACTAGTATACCTTAATTTTTATTAATATTGTTGAATTCATAAGCTATGTCTTTATTTATGGAGAAATCATAAGAAGAAAAAAAAACACAATAACATGAAAATGATTTATAATAAAACTAAGAAATTAGAGACAAACCTATATAGAAGTAAAATTAAGAAATATTCTAAAATTCAAGAAAATTTAAAAAATTCAATTTATGTCAAACAAGTTCTCATTTGTTTTAAAACATTTGTAAAAGACAACTTCAAAAGAAGTGCAGAAAAGTTAAAAATAATTAAAAAATTACCATAATTAATTGACTATTTTTCTAAACAAAAAAAAGGTACAATTTAGTAAAAGACCAAAATAAAGAATACTTGGATCTAGAAGCAAGCCTTGAACTAGTAAACATGGACATAGAAAAAATAAATAAATTCAAAAATTGAGTCATTGGATAGATGAAGAACTTGAGAATTTTGAACTTAAAACTCAAGAAGGAATAGCGTTTAACTAACCACTATAGATATGGAAAAAAATTATAATCAATAGTAAGGAAAAATAAAATAAAAAATTATGTTCAAGAAAGAAGATTTTGAAGGAAAAAATATGGAATTCTTTGAACAATATTTTAACAATGAAAGTTACGAAACATGTTTAGAAAATTTTAAAAGATTGGACACTCTTTTAAATTACTATACAGATTATATTTCTAATATATTATACCAAATAGAGCATCACATAAGAAAAATTTTAATTATTTTATACATAAATTTGTCAAGATAAATGAGGAAGAATTTGATAATCTAAATTTTGTGTTTTATTTATTTAAAGAACATATAGAAAGAAGATAAATTAACTGAAACTTAAAAATTAAAACTAGCAGCAAAAAATTTGGTATCGGAACCATAAAGATATTTATAAGAAGGTTATACGCAAAATGTTTAAAATTAGGTATACTCAACTTAATTCAAAGAGATAAGTAAATTATTTAAAATATTATAAAAAAATAATTGAATTAGTATTACTAATTAAGGAAATAATAAAAGTATTACACAAAGAAATATCACAGATAATATTTATAAAGTAATTTTCAATTGAAATATAAAATTAACATGGTTACATCATAAATGAAAGACTTATTAAGAAAAAAAATACTAACATCATCACATATCTCTAATTTAAATGAATATTTAGTTTAGTACGAAATACTAAAAATAATAAAGATTATAAGGAAAATTTTACTAAAATGTTCTTTGCATGTGTCAAAATAAAAATGAACAACATAAGACTATAAACAAAAATAAATAGATACCCTAAAAGAAAAATTAACACATTTAGATAACACAATAACAAAAGCAAATTGGAAAATTACCAAAAGTAACACCCCTAAGGCTTATAATAACAAAACTAGCACCCCAATAATATTGAACGTTCAATTTGAACGTGTAATATTGAACATTCAATTTGAACGTGTAATATTAAACGGCTCTAAATTACCATCGTTCAATTCCAATTGAATAATTGTTCACAGAAAATGATATACCAATCATTTTTTAATTGTGAAAATATAAGTTTAAACTTTAAACTTTAAACTTTAAACACAAGGGATTATGCTATTTTTGTTATTACAAGGTTTGAGGGTGCTATTTTTGTTGTTTTCACAAGAAATTTTTTTTAAAAGAATTTAAATTATTTTTAGAGATTATTTTAGAAAAATTAAAAGAAATCCAATCAAAATATCAAAAGAATAAAAAAAATTAAGAAATAAAAATAAATAAAATTATTAATTTTTAGATAGAAATTATTTTCAAAAATTATAAATTTTAGCTTAAGAACCTTAAGAATTTATTATTTGGACAAAAAAGTAAATTTTATATTATAAAGAACATAAATAAAAATGAATATCTTAAGAATATATATGTATATATGTAGAATGTGAATAGAATTGGCCATGAAATAAACACTTAGTCATTTGACTGTGCCAAAAGAAATCTTTAAAAAAGTATGGAAAAACAATAAAATTAATATCCTTAAAACTTGTAATAATAAAATTAGTATTTCTTATGTTTAAACTTATTATTTCACAATTAAAAAAATGATTAATATGTTATTTTTCTTTGAACACTCATTCAATTAGAATTTAACGAAGACAATTTAGACCCGTTTAATATTGAACGTTCAATATTTCACGTTCAAATTGAACGTTCAGTTCAATATTATTAGGGTGCTAGTTTTGTTACTATAAGTTTTATAGGTGTTATTTTTGGTAATTTCCCAAAAAGTATTAAGTTCAATATTTTTTTTGAAAATTACCAAAAATAATACCCCTAAAATTATAATAATAAAACTAGCACTTTAATATATTAAACGTTCAATATTGAATGTGATCTAAATTATCGTCGTTCAATTCCAATTGAATGGGTATTAAAAAAAAAACATATTAATCATTTTTTTTAATTGTGAAAATATAAGTTTTAATACAAGGGTATTAATTTTATTATTACATATTTTAAAGGGTATTATTTTTATTGTTTTTTTTTTAATCTTTTTTTATAATTTCTTTTATATTTTTATTTGCACACATGCAACCAAATATTCATCGACACAGCAGTTCATTCACATAATTATTGACCTCAATTGTTTCATTAGAAGGAAATAGTTTAAATATCTTATGGACAATAAATAGCTAAATTGCTTACTCTGTCGAGCATAATTAAATGCAAACAGTTTCATTAGAAATGTTGATTTATCAGGATCACATGGGGTTGTGTCATGTCAACTATTTATATAGAATTATATCAGTGTTGGATTATTAGTGTTCATGGCGGCTCGTGGGTGAGAATTGATCACAATGTATGCAGTTAATTATATTTAGAATTGATCACCCACGAGCCGCCATGAACACTAATAATCCAACACTGATATATGCACATTAAAAAAAAAAATAACTATTATGAAAGAAACGTATTATTCACATTGTAATTTAAGGACTATATTTGGGGTATAATGTGCTGGTTTAAAAAAGGTTTATATGGAAAAGGTATAATTAGATTACAAAATTTTCTACATATTAACATGATACTACTTAAAGTATTATTAGTCTAATTACGGTATGTATTATATCTTCTTTATTGTGAAAATTTACCAAATATAACACTGGTAAAATTTATAATAATAAAACTGGTACTTCAATAATATTGGATCGAATGTATATCATTGAACGTTCAACATTGAATTAGTTTAAATTATCACAAGTTAATTTGAACGACGTTTAAATGAACAGACGTTTAAAGAAAAATAATGTAGAAGTCTTTTTTAAATTATAAAAATATATGATTTAAACAATTATAAATTTTAAAGGATGTTATTTTTGTTATTATTATTATTATTATTATTTTAACGTTCAACAGAGAAGAACTTTAAAAATGCATAAAAGAGAATTCAGTGTTCTTACAAATTGCTCATGGACCACGTGATCCAGAACTTGCCTAGGCACATCTACCATATCAAAGATATCTACTCCTCCCGACAAACAAAATTTAGCCAACAAATCAGCCCCCACATTAGCATCCCTTCGCACCGATTGCACCCTACACAAGGGCAAGAGAGAAATCAGTCCTACAATATATTCTGTAAAATAGTAACAATCTGCCAACAATCAACAACACTTGCATTAGCTATCCAACTAGTCACTTTTAAAGAATCTGATTCACAGATGACATCCACCCAACCTTCATGTATTATATCTTTGTTGGATGAATTTCTTATTGGTATCACAATTTTTCAAGTCTTGGCTATTTTCACTCAAAATTTGCTCTCAATTTGTGTATGGTAAATTTTTTTTTTTCTCACAAAAATATCTCTTAATTTTCATCTTTTATATATATAAACATGATCCATAATACCACAATATTCATCATTTTTTTTTTATTGAAAACGGGTAATGGATCTCTTTTTTGAAACTGAAAAAAACAAAAGGAGCATATTTGACTTGACACAACCTAACAATTCATCCGATACTTAGAGAATACTGTTGCACACTTTAAGATGATTACTATATACATAAACAAATTGGTCTTATTTTAAAAAAATGAGCATATATAAAACATATAAAAAATCAACAAATTTTGTACCCTATATGAAAAACGTTAATTCTGATAATAAAATTTAAGCTGTAAAATGTTAAAACTATTGTACAATTTTGATGGTTTGATCTTTTTTCCCTTTTGTATAGAAAAGTTCTATTGGTGTGTATATGGACTAGTAGCCAAGACTTAAAAGCCTTATAATTTTCTATGTGTGGCACGCATATCATAGTATGAAAGTTTTAAATTATGGACCAAATAAACTTAGGGGGGTGAATAGGTTATTTTCAATTTTAATAAATTTAAATTATGTAACCTACACACAAGAGCTATACATGCAATCCCATGATATAGCTGTTGTGTATAGGTTACATAATTAAAATTTATTAAAATTGAAAATAACTTATTCACCCCCCTAGGTTTATTTGGTCCATAATTTAAAACTTTCACACTATAATATGCGTGCCACACAGAAAAATATAAGGCTTTTAAGCCTTGGCTACTAGTCCATATACACACCAATAGAACTTTTCTATACAAAAGGAAAAAAAGATCAAACCATCAAAATTGTACAATAGTTTTAACATTTTACTGCTTAAATTTTATTATCAGAATTAACTTTTTTCACCCTTCCATTTTGCTACCTTTAAGTTTTCGTTCTAAGCCATTGTTTCTCTCTACTTTAGATTCGACAAAGGTTAAATGTGAGACAATAGAGAAACATTGTGGTTGTTCTCCTCTCCTCCCTATTCTCTACTATTGTAATTGGTTTGGAGGTTATATCAACAACTTTGTAACCCCTTTGGTCGTTGTTCAGGTACTTGCAAGAATGATTCTTAGCTTTTGATTTTTTGTTTGGATTAGCTAATGTGATTTTTGCATTTGTATATTTGTATTATAGGAATAGAGGTGAATGTTTAAAAATCATTATACAATAAACTCCATAAACTTACATATTTAAATTTATTCTAAAATAAATACTATCCACTACTTAGTTATTATTATAAATAGAAGTTAATTTGGATAAATGATTATTTTGATAAAATTAAATATTTTTTTTAGACTAAAGGATGTGTTAGTGTGAGTTATGTAATTAGTGTCTATCTGTAATAGAGTTCTAAGTTGTACATAGTTCTATTTCATTTAGGACTCTTGTATTTTATCTTCTATATATACCTCTATTATGAGGTAGTAACACAATAAGAAATATATTTTTATTCAGTATATTTAACTTGGTATCAAAGCCAGGTTCGATCCTGGGACCTGTGGGTTATGGGCCCACCACGCTTCCGTTATCTTATGTTACGAATGCTAATGGTGAAGCTTTTCCTGTGTTAGGGATAGGGCCAGTTCGTATTACCCCAAATTTACAGCTCCAAAATGTTTTATATGTTCCGGATTTATCTCATCACTTGATCTCTGTCCCACAGTTGAATACTGATTCTAAGTGTTCTGTCACCTTCTATCCTATGTATGTGATTTTTCAGGATCTTCTTACCCGGGAAATAATTGGTCGGGGGTATCTGAGAAATAGATTATTTCGTCTGAATCAGAACTATGCAGGGAAGAAACCAGGAGCACAGTCCCGCACTGCTTTGACCTCGAGTTCTGACCAGCTAAGTGAAATTTGGTTATGGCATCGTCGCTTAGGGCATCCATCTTTTAGTCTTATGAAAAAATCTATGCCTACTTTGTTCATTGGTGTGAGTGAATCTGCTTTGCGTTGTGAGACATGTGTGCTGGCAAAGAGTCATCATACTACTTATTCTCCAAGTGTTTCTAATAGAAGTACAATTCCTTTTGAATTAATTCATTCTGATGTTTGGGGACCGTCTAGAGAGCCTACTATATCGGATATGAGGTATTTTGTATCGTTTATTGATGATTGTACACGATTATCATGGGTTGGTCTTCTTAAAAACAAAGATGAAGTTTTTCAAGCTTTTCAAAATTTTCGTACTCGTGTTCAAACACAATATAATAGCACCATTAGAGTACTACGTTCTAACAATGGGGGAGAATATGTTAATCATGCTTTTCAAGATTTTTTCCAAACACATGGAATTGTTTACCAAACTACTTGCCCACAAACACCAGAACAAAATGGGGTGTTCGAAAGAAAAAATCGTCACTTACTTGAAATGGCTCGTGCTCTCTTATTTAGTGCTAATATGCCAAAATATCTTTGGGGCGATGCTGTACAAGCTTCCGCCCATCTCATCAATCGTCTCCCATCTAGTGTCCTTCACGGACAAATCCCGTTTGAGGTTCTCGCATCTCATGTATCCGTGTCATCATTTCATAATCTCCCTGCCCGTGTATTTGGTTGTGTTGCTTTTGTTCATGTTCCTCAAAATCAAAGATCTAAATTAGATGCTCGAGCAATTAAGTGTGTGTTTGTTGGTTATGGAGGATATCAAAAAGGGTATAAGTGCTACCACCCACCTACTAGAAAGTATTATGTCACTATGGATGTCACTTTCTTTGAAGATATGAGCTATTTTTTCTCATCTGATACTGCTCTTAAGGGGGAGAATTCATATTTTGAAGAGCTGTATCATGGTGAGGGGGAGGAATTGGAAGGAACTGTGGAAGTAACACAATCAAGAGATATTTCGATGGATCCAGTTGAGGTTCTTATCCCATTGAATTCAATTGTAGAAGAAGCAGATGCTTCAAGTATCCAAGCACCAGATCCGATCACTGAAAATCAAAATGAAGACACAACTGTTCCCTCTCCTACCCTTGATCAACTCCCTGATACTGAAGGTCACTCATCTGAGATATGTACACCCACTGATACTAATAGCATTGAGTCTAATGTTGGACAATATGTGTTACCAAATAGGTCTACTCGGGGTCAACCAGCTAAAAGGTATGAACCAAATATTCATACAAAATCAAAGTATCCAGTAGCCAACTACATGTCCACTAAAAGATTATCTCAGTCATATAAATCATTTGTAAATCAAATATCTGGTGTATCAGTACCTAACAAAGTACAGGATGCGTTGGGAGATCCAAAGTGGAGGAAGGCAATGGATGAAGAGATGGAGGCATTACAGAGAAATGATACGTGGCAACTTATGCCTCTACCACAGAACAAGAAGGCAGTTGGTTGTCATTGGGTGTTTACTGTGAAACATAATGCTGATGGATCTGTAAATCGATATAAAGCCTGCCTTGTAGCAAAAGGGTTCACTCAGACGTATGGTGTAGACTACGATGAGACTTTTGCTCCTGTTGTCAAAATGAATACTATCCGAGTTTTGCTTTCGCTTGCTGCTAGCTTAGACTGGCCACTTCGACAGTTTGTGTTAAGAATGCGTTTCTTCATGGAGAGCTAGTCGAGGAGGTGTACATGAGTCTTCCACCTGGATATGTAGCTGACTCTCATGGTAATTTTGTATGCAAATTGAGGAAGTCTTTATATGGTCTTAAGCAGTCCCCTCGTGCCTGGTTTGGAAGGTTTTCTCAGTTCATGCAGAAGGTTGGTTACAGACAGAGTAATTCAGACCATACGTTGTTTCTCAAACATCAACAAGGGAAGGTAACTGCTTTAATTATTTATGTTGATGATATGATAATTACTGGCAATGATACTGTTGAGATAGATAAATTACAAAGCCAACTAGCCTCTGAATTCGAGATGAAGGATTTGGGTGAACTGAAATACTTCTTAGGGATTGAGGTAGCTAGGGGGAGAGAAGGAATTTTTCTGTGTCAGAGAGAGTACATTCTTGATCTGCTAACTGAGACAGGTATGTTGGATTGCAAACCTATTGACACTCCTATTGAGCAAAATCATTGTCTAGCAGAATATCCAAATCAGATACCAACTGATCGAGCTCGCTATCAGAGGTTGGTTGGGCGCTTAATTTATTTAGCACATACTAGACCAGATGTTGCATATGCGGTAAGTGTAGTAAGTCAGTTTATGCATAACCCGAGTCAGAGTCACATGGATGCAATTATGAGGATTTTAAGGTACTTGAAATCAGCTCCAGGGAGAGGAGTAATGTTCTCTAAACACAACAACCCTCTTGAAGTTTTCGGCTTTACAGATGCAGATTGGGCAGGAAATATTACAGATAGAAGGTCAACATCAGACTATTTCACTTTCGTTGGAGGCAATTTGGTTACATGGAAAAGTAAGAAGCAGAAAGTTGTAGCACGATCTAGTGCTGAGGCTGAGTATAGAGGAATGGCTCATGGGGTATGTGAATTGCTGTGGATAAGAAGTTTGCTATCTGATTTGGGTTTTGAACCCAAAAGTACTATGAAGTTGTATTGTGACAATCGGGCAGCCATTGATATATCACAAAATCCAGTACAACATGATCGCACTAAGCATGTAGAGGTTGATCGTCATTTTATAAAAGAAAAACTAGATGCCAAACTAATCAGTTTCCCTTTTGTTCCCACTGGAAAGCAACTTGCAAATGTACTCACCAAAGGAGTTTCCAAGAAGGTGTTTTATGACTCACTAAGCAAGTTGGGCATGGTCGATATGTATGCGCCAACTTGAGGGGGAGTGTTAGCGTGAGTTATGTAATTAGTGTCTATCTGTAATAGAGTTCTAAGTTGTACATAGTTCTATTTCATTTAGGACTCTTGTATTTTATCTTCTATATATACCTCTATTATGAGGTAGTAACACAATAAGAAATATATTTTTATTCAGTATATTTAACTGGATGCATAAATTTAAGCATGGTTTCATACTTTTAAAATTCAATTGAGGTAATATAAAATAATAAAGAGTCATGGGCTAGTTGTTCAGCATAATGTTAGAATCTGAAGTACTTTAGTATTTTTGGAGATAGGCTCTCATAATATAATTACAATGACGAATTGAATGTTCATTATATATATATATATATATATATATATATATATATATATATATATATATATATATATATATATATATATATATTATTTTTTAAAATCAAACAATAATTTTGGGGTGATTTGAATATATAAACAAGACAAATTAGAGGTGATATAAAACTTTGTAAAAACTAAGGAACAGGGACCCAAGAGTTCCATAGCCCCACTAATGAGAATAAACATTTTCATGATTTAACTGTTTTATATGACAAGTTTCATTAAATTTGAATGAATAATAGACCACTAAAACTAATCAATTTCACCCATAATTGAATTGATTTGGACAATAAAGATTAGGGTTAAGGCCACAACACTATTATCTTAAGTGATTTAGTGTATAATTGTATGCTTAGCGACTTCATTGTACCATACATTGATTTTATATCGACCTTCTCTATTTAATATGCATATATGCACATGAAATCTTTCATTAAATTTGAGTGAACAATGGACCAACAAAAAGTAAATTTTTTTTAACTATAATTGAATTAATTATAGTTATTTCCTTAATACAATTGTAATGTATAATTCAATTTGAGTGAACATTAGATAACTAAAATAAAGTAATTTAAATTAATGATAATTGTGAATATATGATTGCATATATGAAAAGTACTTCAATTTATAGTTGTATAGATATCGAATTTTTTCTACCATATATATGATTCATATCGACCTTGTATATTTGACATGTATATATGAATGGGCAATATTTTATTCAATTTTTGTGAAGAATGGACCACTTTAATAAACGAATTTTCATGATAGCTGAATTGATTTTGGATATAAAGTTTATGATTTAAGACATGTATATGACATATATCGACCTTGTCTACTTGAATTGCATTTTTGCATAAGTAATATGTCATACCACCATTTTAGTAAACAATGATGTGAGACTTCACTCTTAATAAACAAATTTCAATCATAATTGAATTAATTTTGTAAACAAAGTTTAGGATTTAAGGCATACCACCATTGTCTTAAGTGATTGAATGCATATTTGTATGGATATCGATTTCATTATACCATATATCGACCTCGTATAAACCCTGTCTACTTGAATTGCATTTTTACACAAATATACAGTGTCATACCACCATTGTCTTAAGTGAACAATGATGGTCCACTCCACTCTTAATAAACCAATTTCAATTATAATTGAATTGATTTTGTAAACAAAGTTTAGGATTTAAGGCATACCACCATTGTCTTAAGTGATTAAATGCATATTTGTATGGATATCGACTTTATTCTACCATATATCGACCTCGTATAGATCTTGTCTACTTGAGTTGCATTTTTGCACAAATATATAGTGTCATACCACCATTGTCTTCAGTGAACAATGATGGTCCAAATTAAAATAATATGTGAATGTCATTATGTGACTGCATATATGATAAGTTCTTAAATATTTTTACAATTTATACTCTCTTTCATTATTAAACCTTATATCGACTATAATATGTGGTTATAAATATAAAAAGAGAATAACATTTAATTGAAGTTTAAAGACTTTACTTTGCATGGATGAATTATGCTAATAGTAGACTTTGTTGATGACAATTTTGAATGTACTTGCATGAATATCGACATATATGTATTACAAATGTTGTTTACATAACCTTTCAAATGTTATGTTATTTCCTTCAACATGCACATGAATATCTTAAAGAGTGTTGAAAATGGTTTGTACAGGTTGAAATATGGATGGAGTTAGTGCACTCATCATACATGGTAGTGAATGGATTGGAGGAGAAGTTGTACAAAAAATTAAAAATTGATAAATACAAAATGGATTGTCAATTAAATACTTCTTTAGGAATGATGTCCTTCTTCCCACGGTTCGTATATGTGATGATGAAGATTTAGAAAAATTTATGAACATGCACAATGAAGACAAACATAGTAGGGCTATAATGTATGTTTCAATTTATGTGACACACACAGGACAATCCCATGCAAATCAAGTAATGATGTTGGTGGTTCAAATACTATACACATTGAAGGTGAAAATTATAATATTGATGGTGGGTCAGTAGAAGATGGAGGTAATAATATGAATACAATAGCCAATATTGATTCATTTGAGAATATTAGGAATTGTCATGGGCTTCATTCATCGACTGTAGACCAGTCAATGGTTGAATTCAATTGTTGTGAAGAAAATGAAAACATGGAAAGGTTTCATTCTGTTGAAACATATGCAGGTGGATTTAATGATGTAAATAACAGTATAGATACATTAAATGATGAAATAAATTTATTATCTCAATCAGTTGATGAAGGACATAGAATTTCATTTTCATTGCCACGGTTAATAAACCAACTTGAGAGACATACCAATGTAAATAATGATGTTGTCCCACCCTTGACAAATTCAATGCCAAAACAATGTTCAAGCTCCATCACGAGTATGGTTGTTTCAAATTTTGAACTTGAATTAAGTGTTGGTAAAGTTTATGATTATAAATCTCATCTTATAACAGAAATATGAATTTATGCTATACGAAACCAATTTGAGACAAAAAGCATCAAAAGCAAGAGTAACCTTGTAATAATCAAGTGTGTTCATGAAAATTGTAGTTGGAAGATAAGAGCTTCTAAGGTACAGGGTTCAGAACATTTTAAGGTGACCATTTTTAACAATGTTCATAGTTGTGATCCCAACAAGTACATGATAACGAACCGAATAGCAACTTTAAAAGTGTTTGCTAATGCCATGAAACTAAAATTGTTAAGGCCTGGTAGAGTTTATAAGCCAAAAGATATTATTGAGGATTGCTGAGAGGAATTTGAGATTGAAATTGGATATACCACTGCATATAGGTCAAATGAAAAGGCTTTAAATTTAATAAGAGGCACTATAGAGGAGTCATTCCTTAAGCTACCATCATATTATCATATACTAAAAGCCAAGAATCCTAGAACTGTCACTCATATTGAAGTTGATACCAAAGGAAAGTTTTAAAGATTTCTTCATGGCTTTAGGACCTTCACTTCGAGGTTTTTCTTCATGTATGAGACATGTTATTACCATTGATAGAGCTTTTTTGTCTAGTAGATATGCTGGGATGTTATTTGTGGCAGCGACGTCTGATGGAAATAACAATACTTACCCAATTGCAATAGGTATGGGAGATTCTAAGAATAATGATCTTGGGAATGGTACCTGTCAAAATTGAGTTGTGCAATAGGCATAATAACAAATCTTGTTATTATTTCAGACAGACATCCAAGCATTATACAAGCAGTCCCTAAAGTATTTTCTAATGCGTTTAATGGTTATTGTGCATTCCATATGAAATTGAACTTAAATAGCATATTCAAAAATCTAAATATAATTCCCTTTTTTTCTTGTTCCAGAGCATACACAAGAAGAGAATTTGATAAATATATGACAGATTTGAATATGATAGATCTTGACATTACAAAGTACTTAATTAACGCATGAAAAGAGAAATGGTCTAGGCACCATTGTCCGGGTATGAGATATGTGATAATGACTACAAACATATCTGAGTCATTGAATAACGTAATGAGAGCTACTCGTGAGATGCCTATTACCATGCTTGTGAAGTACTATCGTGCAAAGCTACAAGAATGGTCTATGGATCGTAGTCAAAAGGCCTTAAAATGGAGAGATAGGTACCTCATTGAAGATGCTGAATCAGTAACACGTTCAAACAGGACCAAATCATTAAAGTACAAAGTTCTTAGGATAAATGCATATGTATTTCAGGTATATTTCCTAATTAGGCTTAATGTCTTCATGTAATTATCAAAATTATAAGTATATTGTATAAATTAAATTAATATAATACATTAATGTTCATCCATTTGTATGGTATATGTCACTTTGGTGTTTTCATTTTCTTATGAAATCCATATATTTTTTGGTACATTGAATAATTACTTATTAATGTTTAAAAATATTCTCTTGAATACATTAAGTATTGTTTGAAATTTGAACAAGGATTTTCCTTATAAATTATATTGTATCTTTTACGATAACTATTTATTTAAACCAAAATTGAACAACTAGGTTATACATGGAGACACTAGTGATGAAGTCAACTTGCTAAATAAGTTTGTACCTGTAAGAAATTTGATATTCATAAGATTCTATGTAGTCATGCCATTGCTGCAGCAAGGTTTCAAGATGTTGATGTTTACTCATTGGTTGATAAGAAATATATGGCAAAATGTTACATGCCTATTTTGAGGTCATATTTCCCGTGGTGAATGAGAAGTCCCTAAGGAAATAGCAAAGCTGGTTAATGAACCCCTAACACCAAGAAAAAGAATGGAAGGCAAAGATAAAGACGAATTCGATCTCGTGGTGAGGATATTAAGAACATTACTCTTTGTAGTAGGTGTAGACGGCCTGGTCATAATCGTATAACGTGCAACGAAATCCTACAAATGATTGTGGATCTTGTACCAACGAACACTTTTTGAAATATTAGTACGTGTAAGTATATTCTTTTCTTTAGTTGAAATATCCTTATAAAAAATTAACATTATTCAATAGTATACTTCCTTCTTAGTCATCCAACTAACAATACTTATGATTGTTTGTAAAAAATTTAAATGCATGCATATATTAATATTAATTTTCAAGAAATGTGTGTTTTTATTATTTTACAGGTCAGTATTCTTCTGTATACATTGTACGAATCATCAAGAAGGAAATGGATCGGTCCAAGGTCGTTTATGTTGACAAACCATCAAGTCGTCCATCAAAATATATTAAAGTTTTTTGTCTATATTTACTTGAAATCCATTAGATTACATCATGTTATAAGCCCTTGTTTTGCGATGATACATACAAAAACTTGACATGTTATAAGTCCTCATTATTTGCTCCATATGTGTACTTATAACAGTATTAAACTTGATTTTATGACGTTAACTATTATTGGACGTGTCTATTTAAATAACAAATTTTATATTATTGAATTTCAACAAATTTTGGCAGGAATTTTAAATGTGAAATTGATAATAATAACAAATATTTATAAGTAATACCCAATTTTGATTATTATTTTTTCAATTCAACTAATACATATTGGTTGACTTCAAATATGATATTAAAAATATGCCAACAAATAAAATCTTTTAGTATGTGTAAGTACAAAACACTTGTTCACTCAAAATGAAACTATGTTTTAATAACAATTTAAGTGTCAATTGTAAAAATGGAGTCACGGCTCATCATAATTCAATGTCGTGTTGGCATTAATTCTCTGATAATTGGTAATATTCGTGAAATTTTCAATAAGCCATGGAGGGGTATATTTGTCACTGCAACCAAATTGTTTCTGTAAATTGCAAAAGGCGTTACACTCTCATGAATGCCGCAGCGTCAAATATATTTAGTCGCACCTCTAACCTCTATGCTTGTATTATTGAAAAATAATAAATGCAACGCCGCAGCGATACTATGAATGTGCCACGACCCGCTTAAATTTTTTACAATACAAAATACCAATGGACGTGTCGATTTGGTTCAAACTATTCTTAATTCAAAAAAAATAAGCAACTCCCTCCATTCTTTCCCCTCTCCACTCCCCACAAAAACTTCTCCACAACCATATTTACAAAATCTAAACCATTTCACAAAAATTAGCCTTTTTTCTCACTATTGATAACATCATAATCAATATTGGAGCCACAACCATTGAGTTTGTGCAGATCTCTGAACAAATTATTGCAAGAGTATTTGCCTCTTTATATTCTTTAACTCAAAATTTCAAGTAAGTCAATCCTTTCTTTTTTCTTTGGTTGGTACTGTAATTGTCTGTGTATTTATTGTCGACAATTTGCAACTTTATATTTTCTGGGTTAATTTTTTACCCAATATTTGCTTGTGTATAAGAACCCTAGGGTGTGCTAGTTATTTAATTTGAAAGTAACCAAGTGTCTTGACAATTCATTAATTATAAAACTAAAATTTTGTCCTTTTACTATTTTTATTCAATAGGTAAATCATTCTTAGTTTGTAGTCATGGCCCCAAAGAGAAAACCTGTCAAAAAGTGTAAAGCACCCATGACTAGTCAAAAGTATGATAGAACAAAATTTGTCAGCTTTGAAGCTTAAGAATGTTTCCGTAAAGCAGCTTCATATCATAGGAATTGCATTCCTGAAAGGGGAATAGAATTTGGTGTGCATCCTTACGAAAATATAACTAATAAAATATAGGCCCTATGGTGGAAATATTACATCAAAATCCCAGATACAGGTGTGAAGAGCCTGGTCAAAGAGTTTTATGCTAATGTACCTAACGCAGTGAATAACAAGATTAAAATTAGGGGTAAAATAGTCTCCTTTTATGCGGATACAATAAACAAATGTTATAACATGAGGTCTGGACTGGGTGGGTATGAAGAGTACCTCAAGAATGTTGATTATGACGAGGTAATTCAGACTTTAATAGTAGAGGGAACAATATGGGAAAAAATTAGTGAAGGGCCTAAGAAGTTTGACGCAAAAGGTCTCACCTACCACGCTTGTATGTGGCAGTATTTTATTTGTTCAAAACTTATGCCCACCTCTCATTATAGCACTGTCACAAGGGAAAGGGCATTGGTATTACTTGCCATTGCAAGTTACAAGACAATAGATGTAGGAGCTATAACAATTCAAAAGATCAAGCTATGTGGAAGTAAACTACGGTCTGGCTCCACAACTCCTCACCTACCTATGTGCCAAAGCTGGCATCCAAACTAAAGAGGGTGAAATATTGATACAACTTGGAGACCCACCCACCCCCATGTTCCTCCACAATCTCACTAGTAAATCAAAGGCCACTCAATCTAACAAAAAGGTCACTGCCTCATCATCCAAGACCAATCAAAGACCAATTACATGCCCTCTAACAGGACAACATCTACTTGAAGGCATATCTGGCTCAACAACAATCTTGGCTGATTGGACACATGAATTACCAATTGAATTGCATGCAAACTCTGAACATGCAGCAGCGAATTCACCTCACCCACCATGGATATGACTGTAGTCAATTGCCTCATTTTCCAACATTTGAAGGGGGTGACCTAAATTTTAAGCCACCAACAGATGATGAAAATGTTGGAAATGACAATATGGAAGAATAATATTAGGTCTACAATCTTCAAGAACACTCATATTTGAAGTAACTTTTGTTTTAATTTTTTTTTCTTTTATTTTGTTCTTCTAATATCCTTTTTTTTTTTTTTTTTAAGTAAATGGGAGACTGGAATCAGTAGGCGCACCGGAATGCCCCATCAGAATGGAAAGCAATTCTTAGCACCCTCTTCCTTTTCCAACCACCCACAAATTTATTAAATAAATAAAAAGTAATGATTACAATACAATGCATCAGCAGAACCTATAAGAAGGTTTGCCAACCATATCAGAAATAGTAAATTGACGCGCAAAAGATAAAAAGGGTGCAACACGAGGACTTCCAATATCCTCTTATGATATTAGTTATCCTTTTCGTTTGAACTTACTTTGTATTTAATCTAAACCTTTTGTATTGCAAATTTTGTCTATAATGATAGAGTAGTTAAACCTCTTAAAGAATGCTAACAATTTTACTTAAGTAATGTTGTTAACAATTTAAGCCTATCTGAATGTCACTTGAATTGTGATTGTTTAAAATATTAAACAATATAGGTTTAAAGGCAATGGTATATTATTTGGTCAGCTTTGAAGGCTCTAGGGTGTAATACTTGAATTTTTCAAAAACAGTTGAGCCAGAGCATGGAAAACATATGCTGTGGCGTTACACTCTTAGTTGAAATGATGCTATTTATAAAAATTTTCTTATGCCGAGGCTGATAAATAATTTAGTCATGACATGAAACTATCTGTTTGAAATTAAAAATTATTTGATTATGTCGCAGCGGTGTATTAATTACACCGCAGTGTAAGGATCTCGTGTGAAACTTCATATTTTTTAAAATTCCATTTTATTTGGGGCGTGAAAAAACATAGGACCGCAACGTGACATTCTCGGACTGAAACTTTAGATACATGTTTAAGCCAAGGCTGTGTATTAATTATACCGTACTGTAAAGCTCTCAGGTGAAACTTCTTATTTTTTAAAATTCTAGATTAGCTAGAGCGTGGAAAAAGATAGAGCTGCAGCGTGACACTCTCGGACTGAATCTTTAAATACATATTTAAGTCGAGACAGTGTATTAATTATGCTGCAGCATAAGGCTCTCAGGTGAAACGTCATATTTTTTTAAATTCCATTTTAGTAGGGGCGTGAAAAAATATAGGGTCGCGACGTGACACTCTCAAACTGAAACTTTAAATACATGTTTAGCCGAGGTCATGTATTAATTACGCCCCACTGTAAGGCTCTCGGGTAAAAATTCATATTTTTTAAAATTCCATTTTAGCTGCGACGTGGAAAAATATAGGGTCGATGCTGTGTATTAATTATGCCACAACATAAGGCTCTTGGGTGAAACTTCATATTTTTTTAAATTTCATTTTAGCAGAGGCGTGGAAAAATATAGGGCCGCAATGTGACACTCTCGGATTGAAACGTTAAATACATGTTTAAGTCAAGGTCGTGTATTAATTACACGCCACCGTAAGGCTCTCAAGTGAAACTTTATATTTTTTAAATTTTCATTTTAGCTGAGGTGTAGAAAAATATAGGATCGTGGCATGACACTCTCGGACTGAAACTTTAAATACATGTTTAAGCCGAGGTTGTGTATTAATTACACCGCAGTGTAAGGCTCTTGAGTGAAACTTCTTATTTCTTAAAATTCAATTTTAGTCGAGGCATGGAAAAATATAGGTTTGCGGCTTGACACTCTCGGACTGAAACTTTAAATACATGTTTAAGCCAAAGCTGTGTATTAATTACGCCGCAGCGTAAGGCTCTCGGGTGAGACTTATTATTTCTTAAAATTCCAGAATAGTCCAATTTAGCCAGAGCTTGGAAAACAATAGGGCAGCAGTGTCAAACTCTTGACTGAAATTTTTATTACAGGTTTAAGCCAAGGCTATATAATTATTGGGCTGCAGCTTAATGCTCTCGGTTTAAACAATTGATTTTTTTAACAAATAGTTTGGGACGAGGCGATGAATTAAAAGGCCCGTAGCGTCACACTCTCTGAAAGTGACTTTATAAACAATTGATAATGTCAAGGCGGTGTATTAAATATGGCCGCGGCTTAAGACTTTCGGGTGAAAATTACATTTGATCAAAATGTCATTGATCCGGGCCGTTTAAAAAAATGGGCTATGGCGGAAAAAAATTCATATTAGAATTTATTTTTCCTTTATTATAAAAAGGGTTTTAATTTAAAAAATTGGGCAATTACGTAATAATTAAAGTATCATACTTAACATAATAAAATCATACAGAAAATACCATTCACAACACTGCAATAGCCATATATATGTCATAATATATAATATATGGGAACTACAGATAGATCAAAATATATATTTATCCATTACATTTAGATCAAAATATACTAACTTATGTTTTTTCACTAACATGAGTCATACAAAATATATGGCAACAACTATATATACCATGTATATAGTTCAACAAATGGTTGAAATATGGTGAAAAACATCTTGCAAAATCATAACTAAATTTGCATTAAAATATAAAATTATAAGCTAATAAATAATATTCGTAAAAATAAAAAAATGTTAATAATGATTTCATCTTCATAATAATATGGTATTTACTATAATATATGGCATACCTCCTATTGGGTAAATATCTTGTGCTCTAAAGTGTCTCTTATCCTGAACTAATCATATTCAAATTGTTCAATTTCCTTCTCATTGTCATAGTGTTGTCCTCTTAATAAAATTATACTTGACCTTTCTTTTATAACTTTATCTTCAATAGAGTAAAGGAAGGTACATATCATTTCACTTTCATTAAGTCTTTCATTAATTGCTATCAAAATATTATCAACAACCATATGATTTTCAGATGGAATTGCATTAAGATGCAAGAATTCAAACCACTGATATATCCTATCTATTGCATTATCAAATTCTGTTATATTTTCCTTCAATAAGTTAATATGATATGCTATCAAATTCTTTTCTGTGAAGTGCTCAACACGCTTCTTTAGGATATGTAGAATCCTCTTCACTGAGGTGTACCAATTAGTGACAAAACTTTTTCAATGCATAATCTCATCGTTTGCAACTGAATTAGATTGGATTATAATCTCCAATAATTTTAGAAACTGCGAGTCATCAATCCCATCATATATCATAACTTCTAAAGGAATGTATATGTAAGTTGCAATAAATTTTTTTGCTTTTTCCAATTGCTTAGAAGCAGAATAGATAGGTATCACTGGACAGTGAAATGGTCTAATTGATGAACAAAGTTATCTGATAAAGCTCGATAATTTCTCATTTGATCAATCAATGACCTCAACCTAATATCCTGTTAAAATATGAAACAAATGTAATATGATTAACAATTTT
Source organism: Elaeagnus macrophylla (assembly GCA_029378325.1). Classification (NCBI taxonomy): domain Eukaryota; kingdom Viridiplantae; phylum Streptophyta; class Magnoliopsida; order Rosales; family Elaeagnaceae; genus Elaeagnus; species Elaeagnus macrophylla. The sequence goes on from CM055645.1 coordinate 7,784,881, forward strand.
TTTTCATTGTCTACAAAAGAATTACCATTCCTATACTAAATGTTAAATTAATATTAAACATGTCGAAAATGTTTAATATATATGTAGTTAGTATATACAATAATCATAGGTCTTTAATGTAGACCCTAATAGTTACCAAAATATCAGTATGAAAACCATTTCATCCATATAGCTTATATTACTCAATAGCCTGTGGCCAGGTAAGGCTAAACATATCATTTTCATAAGTTATTTTTACCAACATGTCAATATTGCTATGGTTATCCATGCATTTTAGCAACAGAAGTATGAAAAAATATACATTTACATACCTCACTTCTGCCAGTAGGATGATCTTCTTTTAGTAAGCCTGGATTCGTGTTTAAGATAAGAGCTATTATGGTAAATATGAAAGAGCTATTATGAAATATCTGGTGATATGTTGTAAATATGAAGATTCATAAGGATTTAAATAGATTAAGTATTTAAAGCTTCCTTTATGATGATCTGCTGGAAGTTACTTAAATTTGATTGAGAAAACACAAACTCATTTAATGCAAGTACAATATCAATGTACCCTACGTAAATATGGAGTGTTTGCTATGCAGATTTGAGAGAATTGTGATAATACTCATTACAATCTGTGGCCATATTACAAAGGTACGTAGAATGTCCAATGAAATTACTTCATATCTCCATACGTGCATAAACAAATGGCATATGATATCAGATTGACACACAAACATCCCAACATGATTGAAATTTATACATACAAACTGAGAGTATAATATGATATTTAATGGTTGTTTGTTGAAAGCTCTACACCTGACAATTTGAATAATTATAATTAATAATTATATTTACAAATTATTAATAATTATATCATAGTTTATAAATAGAAAAGTAAACTTAAATTTGTCCTAACAAAATATAAGTTCGGTTATAATATGCATATGTCCTGCTGCAAGGACGCCAATTATGGTATCCTTTGTTAACAACAATCATAATAATATTCAGAAGGTACTTTATAATACCAGTACATAATCATTGAAAATTGAGGTGTATGCTAAGGTGTGTAAACATTATATGCTTAAAACAAATTATGTCTATTAATACTTCGTAATTACATAAACTGTCTATATAAGTAATTCATTGTCTACCGAATAAAATAACTCATAGCACAATTTGTTCCTATACAAAATTATATCTTCTTATTTAATATTGCAAATGGAATTGCATGTAGGCCAATATTCAACAATCTTCAATGAATAAATACCACAATCTCCATTACCAAAAAAAATTAATTCATGTAAATTTAACTTAAATTATTTGGAATGAAAAGTCAAAAGAACTTCTTAAGGTGTACTTATGATAGTTCTTGCACAAGAACTTTCTCCCTTGCGTTACGAAACTTCTTCCATAATTTTTTCAATTTAAATTGTGTGCCACAACAATTACTTTCATAAACCCCACATTGTCCAATAAAATCAGGAAACATTGAACATATACCGGACATATGTTTCTTTAATAATGCATCTCGAATATGTTTTGAAAGAGAGTCATAGACATAAATTTCTTGATGAAGGTCAAATTCTAAAGCAATCCAATGATCATTAAAAGAAACAATCCCGTATAGAATATCTAACTCATACCAAGCTTTCCCAAATTTGGATATTGATCCCAAAACATAATTCATTAACATTCGATCTGAGAACCAATCTTAAGGTTTTTGAATAGCTTGTGACTTACTTCATTCATCAAAATGACCCAGTAGACAAGGCTGTATAAACAATTATTAATATGTAAGTGGCTTACACATGAGGATAATTAAAAGGATGTGATAGTACGTTGTATAAATGAACATGCTCTTTGGTGTATAACAAATAAGTTGACCACAGGGTGAAATGTTTGCTAGGTAAAGATAATTCAGAATGAAAGTATATATACATCATTATACAATCATTATAATTATTAGTATGAAAATTTAACAATAATTTCTTCACATAATATATCAAATGTAAATTAATATAAATGTTTTATATTGAAGAAAATAAAGTCATAAGATACAATACTTAAAGCATAGAACCAGGTTAATTCACGTAATGATTCTAAATCTTACTAAGAAATAGCAATCTATTGTTGACCATCTTTGAAGATGAATTTTTTTAGAGAAAAGAAATAATTTCTTCCTCAGTAACCATAAACCGCAATCCATATGCTGAAAGTATATAAATATACAAAAAAATAAGATAATTCATAATAATAAAGAATTTAAGATAAATAAAAAAGTAAAATATACTGAGCTAAATAAGTTGGTTGCTAGCTTAAATAAACGATAGAACCATATTCCATTTGCGATTCCTTTACTAGGACAACCAACGTTAATATTATTCATAAAACCAATGTTCATAATTTTGAATTATTAGAAACATGTATTTATAATTAATTGAAATGATATGCATATATAAAAACACTTAACTTATACAAATTACTTACACTTTGTTGCACCATTCTTTCTCCAACCACAAGATGAAAGTTGTATATTTTTTTATGTCAAAAATGTTGAAGACATTATAATCATCTTGAGAGCCTCCTATAAGTCACAATATTTACCTATAGGTCTTGTAACCATTCGCTTCATCTTCTTCAAGTTTTTTTGGTATGCCTCATAGGGTGATCTCAATTGTGGACCAGCAGCTCTTTTTTTCGCATATATTTGCTGGTTTTTGGTGGACAGGATGTAATCATGCATGATTCTTCATCCTGTGATGTTACTCCCGTATGGGGTGGATCACTATATTCTACTATCTCAAGCCCCTCCACTACCAACTTCATACCATGTAATTTGACTTCCATGAGATGAACATCAAATCCTTTCCCCTGTTCCAGTCAGATATCATCTTTTGAAATGAACCTTTCATCATCAACTTCCATACTCATATCAAACTATTCCATAATACATTTACCTTTATGATCCTTTGATTTTTCTGTACAATGTCCAACTTCACCAACTCCTTCTCTAGTTGATTCATCTGGTTCTTTTTTGTTTTTTGTAAAGTCATCATCATTATATGACATATTTGCTTGTGTATCACACCCAATGGGAACATCATGAGAATGGGAAAGTCCAACTTTATCATTCATATCATCATTGGAATTGGCAATAATTGGAGAAGTTTTTTCTACATTGCTATTGTATTCGAATGTACGTTGTTTGTTGGTCCTCTTTAACACATCCAACATAGTTGCCAACATCATCTTCATTTATTTTACTTCTTTTTTAACAAACAAAATTTCTTCCATTTCCTGAAATTTATGTATACAAGCTTGATATTTATTGCGTAGTTAACTAGAACATACGAACAATAACTTAAATTTATGTGACTTACTAATATACGACCACTTGCTTATATGTTCAAAATGTATTCATATCTATCATTTATTAATGGGCCATATCACTGCATTCAATTCTCAAATACATAAATTAAAATAATAATGTAATTGGTTCTTAGGAGAAACAAACCACAAATGTAAGTTCATAAATATACCTTATTAATGAATGTATTAGATGAAGAAGTCTGGAATTCATTGTCCTTAATTTTCTTGCGCTTCTTTTCCATATGTCCAACATTATCATCTCCATCGTTACCAAACTCTTGATCCAACCCTCTCTTGGCAAGCAGACTCGATTTATAGTATAATATATCATTTTCTTCTTTTGTTGGGAGTATAACATCTAAAACTACGAGCTGAAAAATATATTATTATAACCAAAAGTGTTACAATAAAATTGTTTCATACAAATAAAGGGAACAAATTTTACTCTGTATAATTCATGTAATTTGAGTACTTACATCAGATTGATTGAAAAAATTTCTATTCATATATTTGAATGTAAATCACAGACCAATCTTCTTATTTTCTCACCATCATATTCTAGGTAATGCATTTGATGAACGTCTCGTTACTAAGTTATCGACCAATGCAGGTATCACTTCATAAGCTCATGCAAAGTCAGTGCAAAACCATATACATTGTACGATGTAGTGGCATAAATCTTTTCTGTAATTTTGCCTCCTACAATCTCATTATCGTCAACATCATCCTCATCTTCAATTTCTTCTTCCTTTTTCGAATTCAATGCATCAAATTTAATCTTATTCTTATAAACTCTATCAACCATACTATTTTTTAGCCTTCTAACTGTATATTCATACACAACCTTCTCCATGGGAATTGGTTAAACTTATCCAAATCTTGAACAAGACACAAATAATCTTCATTTATTTTTTTTAAGCCTTCCGCTCACCAAGTAAAATCAGTTATAAAGCCACAATAAGTGATAAATGAAGAACATCATCCTTATTCGTGTTCTTCAAAAACCTTTTGTAAACATCAGATAATTTCAATTTACTTATGTATTCATCATTTCTAAAGTATCGCATCTTTAATCGATTTTATGAACACGGGATGCTCTCTTCACCAGTAAACATTATTCACGTTATAAGGCTAAATTCTTGATAACCAAAACGATGAGATTGTCCATTTACAATTACCCTTAATTCCTTACCAGATTGATTCTTATCTTGCATCATTAATATATGGTGAACTAAAGATCTTGTAAACTCTATTCTATTCATCTTCAATACAAATCCAAAACATGATGCTTCAAACTCTTACCTCACTCCAAACATATCTAATTTTGACTGTATTACTTGTATCTCTTCAATTTGAGACATGTTGAAAATCTTTCCAATAAAATAACCATCGTGTTTAACACATGGACAAAATTCATTCATCTCATGTGCCATTATCTGCATAAATTAAATATTTAAAGTCTAGCATATATTGAACAACCCTAAAATAACCATGAATAATTATAGCAACTATACACTCCCATTGGACTATATTTATATTCATTCAAAATTTCATCAACACATGTCCTATTGTTTCTGACATTCAATTAGTAAATATATGCAACCATGATAAGGTATATGGAAAACATGAAAGCAAGCATTAATTAAATGGAAAATTCATATGGATAAATATGAAAAACCTTAGATACAAATTTTGGAACTCAACTTTCACCAATAATCGATGGGTTTGATAGATCATAAGGTGGCACAAATTAAGTTCATGATCATAATGAGGGAGATGGAAAGGATTGAGAATACATTAGGTTAGGGTTAGGTTAAGTCACTCTTCGTGTGCATGTAACAGCAATGTACCTGCTGATTTACTCTTCCTAAGAGGCAGAAGAAGGATCTCCTAAGCGGTGTATCTAGGTCTTCGGGTCTTATGTCTCCCTCTTTTTTATTTTCTTCTTTACCTAATTTAACCTACTAATGGGAGTTGCCCACATGCCAAAACATTCTTCTTAATAAAAAATAATAATTACCTACTTTACTTATGTTTGGGCCTTTTTTAATTCTTTTTAAGACAAATAAAAATTATCTTAAGTGATTCAGTCTATAATTGTATGGTTATCGACCTTTTTGTATCATATATCGCCTTCATATCTACCTTGCCTATTTAACATGTATGCATTCAAATGAAATTTTGCATTCAATTTGACTAAAAAAAATAACTATTGACAAAAGGATTCGCTCCAATGGTTATCGACTTCTTTCAACCATATATTAACTTCGCATTGACTTTGCCTATTTTACTTGAATATATTCATATGTAATATTTCATTCAATTTCTACTTGAAAAATGGACCACTATATTGAGTAACAATGGTTCACCTAGGATTGTAAATTCCTTGAAAATAATTGATGATTATTTTCTGCTCCACTTTATTTTTTTTTCTTTCAAAATTTTGGAAATTTATAATACATGTGTATGGTAATTTGTAACATAAATTCTAAGCAAGTATCCAAGTTTGAGTGACCATTTTTGAAACACTAATTTTAGGTTTTTTGTATTAACAATTTTTGTAGCATCATAACCCCATAATACCCCCAAAAATAATGTACAATTCCAAAATTCATTAACCCTAACCATTACATGAGGTGTTATGCAACTATGTAAGTCTAACTCCTAATAAGTGATTACCCAATTGCTATAATCACATAAGCAATAACTCACAAATATAGTTGGGAAAAAATATCAAACAAAGCATTTTAAACTTTCCCAAAATAAGCAAAGCAAACAGAATCCCATAATAATTTAATAATACCATCAAATATGACAAAGCAGTAGGAAAATTAAAATATTTACCACAAAGCCAATTCATACAATAGATATTCAATACCTTATCTAATGATTAATTTTTAGATCGGAGACTAATTAAAACAGAACAAAACTAACCCCATTTTTATATATGGAGAAGTTATACACTTAATTTATCATTATTCATCAATTTAATTGGTTGCATGTCACTCATAACAATACAACCTAAACATTATAATGTTTATGGGTACTTCTTAACAAGAGTATTGTTTATGGGTTCTTTGTATTATAGTGATGTCATTAAACATCCTTAAAGCTACTTTGTTAAGACTAGCTCTTGATATGAAATTGAATACAATAGCTTGATCTATTCATCCTTTTAAATCCTCGTTTTCGAATGAAACATGAAATTATTGTAGTGGTTATATGAGTCCCTAAGCAAATCAGTACTGCATTTGTTTATATACTCAATAATAATGGTGAAATTCACTGATTTTGGGATCAAATATTGCTTATTAATAGCTTAGTCAAACAATGGTGTTCAGTAAATGACCGATAGAATATCACATACGTGACATTTAGATAATCACCACATGACATAAACAACCAACACCAAACAAATGCAACAAAGGAATTAACAAACCTCCAACAAATTCATGCTAAAATAACATTTTGGCAGTATAAATTTGACAATTATTCACACATAGCTCATCAATTTTCGCTGCAAATCCTGCCCCCTCACCCATTGGACCTTTGTTAAATACTACATTTCAACATTACACTCCAACAACACATCCATTTGAATAATCATAGCAAAATACCACATAGAATGAAATATAGTAATGTTCCCTAAACTAATATTTTCATTTGAATAATCAGAACAAAATACCACATAGAATGAAATATAGTGCAAAGGATAGTCACCATATCACTATCTCATTTATAATTAAAATTAAATACAACACATATGCACACAAGTATATACTATACATGTACATACGTATGGTAATACCTGATTCAAACTATGGTAATCGGGTCGAGTGAGATGACCGTTTAAGGCAAATGCCCCTTAATCTAGTGGTAGTTAGTTCAGTTAAAGACCCTAAAGAAAATTTTTTCATTCCTTTTCTTCAAAAATTGCAATAAAAAATACATATGCATATATGCATTTTAAACAAAGAATGTCGATATAAAGTCAATATATGGTAGAAAGAACTCGATAAATATATAATTGTACACCAAAGCACTTAAGATAATAGTGTTGTAGCTTTAACCCTAATCTTTATTATCCAAATCAGTTCAATTATAGTTGAAATTGGTTACTTTTGTTGGTCCATTGTTCACTCAATTTTAATGAAACATTTCATATGCACATATGCATGTTAAACAGATAAAGTCGATATAAAGTCAATATATGGTAGAATGAAGTCAATAAGCATAGGTTACATTTAAATAATCATCACATGACATAAACAACTAACACCAAACAATGTGACAAAGGAATTAACAAAACTTTAGCAAATCCATGCTAAAAAAATTTTGCAATATGAATTTATTGTTATTCGTTCCCACATAGCACATCAATTTTCACTTTATTTCCTATCCCCTCACCCAATGGACCTTTGCTAAATACCTTTGTATATAAAAAAAAAAAAACTCGAATATCACTTCCAATTTTTTCACAACACGTCAAACCCACCAGAGTGTTCCATTTTTGAATAATAAAAGGTCAAAGCTATAGACTTCTTTCTCTACTTCATACTCAGCTTGACTCCAACTAATCAAAATACCTTTTAATTATTGTAAATAACATGCTCTCTTCATTCATTCTAGTAATTTTCCTTAAACTAATATTTCAATTTGAATAATCAGAGCAGAATAGGGCGCCCAGCAGAATACCACATACAAATAAAATATAGTGCAAAAACTAGTCACCATATCACTATCTCACTTTTATTTAAAGCATTATACAACACATATACACAAGTATATACTATACATGTACGTACGTATGGTAATACCTAGTTGAAACTATGATAATTGGGTCAAGTGAGATAAGTAAGACAAAGAGAATGACGGTAACAGTAGTGCCCTAGTGGCTGGTGGACAAGGACCTCAAAGGTGGTGATTTCCAACAGAGGAGGCGATGTTTTGGTCAGAAGAGGATGAATACAAACAATTTAGGGCTAATGTCGTTAAAGGAGATTGGAGCTGGTGGTTTAGCATGGGAGGAGCTGGTGGTTTTGTTCGAAGAGGAAGTATGAAATGAAGACTGAACAAAGGAAGAGCATTACGGTGCGAGGAGGCGGACGATAGTTTCATGAGAAGAAGTCTGAAATGAAGACTAAAAAAGAAGAAGAAGAGTACCTGAGCAGTGCCTCTACTTATTTGTTTCTTATTAATTATTTCAATGAGCGTTTCTTCTTTTTTGCTTTTCAATTTTTTGTTTTAATTTACCAACTAATCAAGTTGGGCAGTGGGTATTTAGCCTATTTGTAATAGAAAAAACCCACAATGGGTCCTTAACTGATGTTTGCCACTTTAAATGGCCCTTTAAAGAAAAATGCCCATAAATATGATTAAACAATAATTTGAGGGGTGTTACAGAAATCCCCATAGAAATATTCTCTCTCGTCTTAGAGCCAAAGGCACGGATGGAACCAAAAGGATTGTAGGAGCTCGAACATCAGAATGCCAGAGTCAAATGCATCACCGCTAACTATGCCACTGCCAATAAGACTGTTATTGGCCAAGCCATAATCGAATAGACCACCGCTAGAAAAGTCCTTGTTGATCGAACTGCCACTGGCTAGGTCACCCTAGGCAAACATGCCTAACTGGTCGAATGTGTCTTGCCAGATGGATGGTGCCTACTGTGCATCCACCGCCAAGAACCAAGTTTGGTTCACTTATTCATTTTGCTTTTAATTGTGAAGGTTAAGATCTGTAAAATATGCCACATAAAGTCAAGTTTGATGACTATTGGATTATTTAGGGACTTAAAACCATGTATTATAAACTTAACATTGCAATTAGTGTTGTTATGCATGTAATTGGGTTGAGTTGTTTATTTAGATATTTTACTATGTGTTTGGTGCACTGTATTGGATAGATTAAGTATAGTCGTATTGTATTATAATTAATCTGTATAGTGTTTAATGAAAAATTATATAATATAGTCGGATTAAATTGATCATATATATTTTATTAAAATAATTTTTTATTATAAAATTTATTTAAATAAATATTTAATCCATTTTTATATTTTTATTACATTTTTAAAAATAAAAAAATTATTTTTAATTTGATATAAAAGAAAAAGTTAAGATATATAATTTTATAATTGAAAATTGAGACAGATTAAGTTGATTTTTTAATACGATTTAGACCCACATCTTCATACAAAATTTTAATATAATCGTACTATTTTTATATTGTACGATACGGTCTGACTTCACAGGAAAATGCATGATTGTATATAAATTATAAAATCAGGATATTTAATACAATATAACAAACATGCCGATAAAATATTTATAACTAATATATCATAATAAAGCATAAAATTAATTAAATAGTATAAATAATAACTATTAGTATTAATATAGTTTTACTTTTAACTTTACAAATTATTCTTGCTTTGTTTATGTAGATACTATTTTTTATAAAATGTATTTGAGCCTTGAGCCCTTAACAGGGGAATTTATTTGTCTTTTTCTCTGGTTCAAGGGTAATGCCATCCATTTTTGTCTATGTTATCCTGAGGCTTACTCTGTGCTTTTTTTTTTTTTTTTTTTTGTCTCCTCTTATAGAGCATTTGAGTATCAAGTCCTAGGCTAATTAGGGTTTGCGCTTTTTCGAGTCATGTGATGTAATACTTTGATCATTCTAATAGTAGATTATTCTTTTTCCTTCCTGTGAAGATAGGGTGCAAGTATATTTGAACCATGTAATCTCTACGTAATTTTCTTACTACCAAAGATTATATGCATTTTATGTTTTGACACAATTTCATGATAGGTTATCTTGAAATGCTTTCAATTTTTATCCTTTGACATGAATCAAATATAGCACAGAGTATAGCTATTAATTTCAAGTGAATTTCAATTCAATTGACATTATTTTCTTTTTGGTTATTCATCTTTATAAATTAAAGAGCAAAAGGAAAGGCTTTAACAACTGGGTATTATCACAATATTGAATTAACTAAATTGGTTTATTAAACTGGCCTTAAACCATGTTTTAATGCAGTAGTCCACACAAGATCAATTCTGTCAACATCAATAGCTCCAACTTCATGGTGACTCCAACCTTCTAAGAAATGAACCACACCATCTGCATGACAATGACATGCATGAACTACTCCTCTGTCCATAGTGTACTGTAACATTCAATGAGAAAAGACAAAACAAAACGCAACAGTTTAGAATTATTTGACTTATAAAATATATAGAGTTGGGGAAGTAAATAGCATGTACAAATGTATATAATTGAATTAATTTCAAAACAATATATCAATTATATATATAATATATGTATACATAATTTATAATGTGTATATAAATTAAATATTTACATTTTGTATACAATTAACATGCTATTTGAGACTAATTCAATTATGTACAATCAAGTATGTTATTATGGGGTTATAAATATAGTATATATAGAATAAGATAGGATCAGTGACTATAAAATATTACACAATTTTAAAAGAAACAATTTTTTTTTTTTTTACTCATTAATAAATCTCAACCAATCAGGGTGTAAAAAATTGTATAAAAAATTGGGTCACTGTTGAACTTATTTCATGTATATTTGTGTTTGAATCTTGGTTTGATGCTACAAAGAATGTGTTTTACCTCACAATAACCAAGCCCTTGCACATCTTCAGGTAGTCGCATGGCAGCAAGATCACCATAAGTACAGTCTCTTCTGAAATGAAAGATGGGTGGTACAACGAATTGATGAAAATGCGTTCCACTTGGAGCCCAACTTTGCTCTCTTGGTGTTATCCACTTGCCAACAATCCACGTCTATCAAATATTGAAAGTTTTAGTTACGGACCAAATAAGCCTAGAGGGGGGTGAATAGGTTATTTTCAGATTTAATAACTTTTTAATTATTTTACCTAAACACAACGGCTTCACATGCAATCACGTATGAAATTAAAATGCGGAATTAATAAACGACACAAGAAATTTTTTGGTGGAAACAACCTAGGCCACAACAATGACCTAAGAGGAAAACCACCGGTCCACCGGACCACCTAACTATCTACTATGAAAATAATGTTCAATTACAAGGCTAGGTCTTAAACTACCCGTCACAGATAAAGCCCCCCTATGTAATTTACTTACGAGCCGTCGCTCTTTTCACAGCCTCCAATAGCTAGATGTCTGGATCCGGACCAACGTTCCGATCTTCTTGAGTCACACAAGAACAATCGAACCCGTCAAGTTTGGTAGTTTCGAGTCACACGAAACACCGAACACGTCACCAACAGTACCTGAAAGATTAGCACAAGTAGCACAAATGCAAAACGTGTCCTAGAGCAGATTCAATAGCAAAAGATGCAAAAACAGATCAGCAGGCAAACTCTAGAACATGCAAAACAAATATCACGAAGAAACAATTAAGCGCATGAATTATTCAAACATAACCACACTATATGTTCGAACAATTAAAAAGATCAAAGCGCTTAAAATTGAAAGATGAAGAGAAGAAGTTTTTAAAGCGTAATCAGAGTTATGAAAATTTATTTCTGTGTGGTTGAAAATTAAGCACAAGCACCTCTCATATATATAGAGTCCAATTCACGCTCAAACAGGATTTGTAACAAGTCATAACTCTACACTAATCAGGATTTACAATTACCACAATTAACCTCAACCAAGGATTCAGTTATATACAATAAATGGGGTCTAATAGGTAAAAGTAGCATTTGGATCGAACATACAAATAGAGTTTGAGTAGGATTATAATACCGGCTCGATCGATCAACAGGCCGTCTCGATCGATCGAGACCTTCTCGATCGATCGACACACAGAACTCGATCGATCTAACTCAAACAGAGAGAACCTGGATCGAAGTTGTTCTATACTCGATCGATCGAACAGGGTTCGATCGATCGATCCAATTACTCGATCGATCCAGTCCAAACAGAGAGGACTTAGATCGAAGTTGATCCAGTCTCGATCGATCGAACATGGTTCGATCGATCGATCAAATTTCTCGATCGATCTAATCCAAACAGAGAGAACCTAGATCGAAGTTGATCCAGGCTCGATCGATCGAACATGTCTCGATCGATCTAACCATACCCTCGATCGATCGAACATGGTGTGCACAATATATTCTTTCGATACAATCCAAACTAAGTGTAGTGTTCAATTGTGTGAGTGTGTATGCATGATGAAATGTTTTACCTGATGAATATTGCACGTTCGAAGAGTTCATTAGTCGTGTATCAATTGATCGAACGGTGACCCCTATGCTAGATTACATTTGATATTTTGTTCACGAAAATTGCCAATAAATATAAACCTTACAAATATGTTAACAACAGATCATATTTATTAGTCAATACTACTGCATAGTTTTACCTAAACTGCAGGAAATATTTTATTCTTGTTATATTGTCAAATTTCATGGAAGATGGTGTACCGTGCAATTTTTTGCTGCTCGGTATTTGGTGACTTGAACTAGGTAGCTTTGACAATCTGTTGGTGCTTCGTTCTGTATTATTTGAAATCTTTCTGTTGATAGAGTCAACATCTGTAAAATTGATTAATTAATCAGACCCTTGAAATTAATTGATCAGGTAGAACCTACCATAATTCGTAAGTATTTAGTTTACATTTGAAGGGGGTGTAAGAAGCATATAGTGTTCCCAAATATTATGTATTACAATTTTAATAAATTAAAAAAACTTTGGAAATTATCAAAAATAACACCTTAAAATTTATAATAATAAAACTAACACTCCAATAATATGAACTTTCAATATTAAACAATTTTAAATTATTGCAATTTAATTTAAATGACATTTAATTGGATGAACATTCAATATGAAAACAATACTCACAAGGACTCTTCTCCGACAAAGATACAGAGCAATGGCTCTTCCAAGTTTGGAAGTGGCACCAGTTAGAAAGACCTCTTTGACATCCTGGAAATCTCATTTAGTTTTATAACATTATTCAATTAGCACATTATTTTTATAATTATTATAAATTTATTTAACTTAATAATTTTAAGTTTGCATATTTTCTAAAGAATGTCAAAATTTTTATTAAATAAACATGTTTATGTTATATATGATGAATTCAGGAATAATAATTCATAAATAAATACGGATATGCACATGTTCACTTGATGAAATAATATGAAATTGCCGTAATAATAATCCAAAAACAACAAATATGACATGTACATGCTTACTTAATGAAAAAATAATATTTTTTTAATAAATTTATCCTTTAATATTTAAATTTAAAATTACTGAACTTGCCAAATTGTTTATAATACTTGCCAAAACTCCTTGTTTACTTAATTTGCTTTAGGTTAATTAATACCTCCATCGGGTAAACGACAAAATTATTTGTAGCTCTAAAGTAGACTGAGACACTTCACTTTATGGAAGCAGAACAAGTGTTATTATTTTTTTAAGAAATTAGATGAAAGTGTTTTTTCACATTAACCAACCCAACCATCAAAATCAGAATTCACCAGAGCCTTACTAGACTAAATAGAAAACTAATATTTCCAATTATAGTGTTAATTTTAGAACAAATACCAAACCTTATGTAAAGCAGCAAGGTTGATGACCTTCACTCCCAACTTGTCAGCCTTGAGAGTGGCCTCCTCTATTAGCTTATTGATGCCCGCTGTAGCGAATGGCAAGAATAAAACATTTTAGATCATTTACAAGTATTTTATCTCATTGAGATTTGATCATTGGAAAGCTTAAAGAGATAATTTTAAAAACAACAGACCTGAAAGCCAAATCTAGGCACAACCCATGTCTGATGCAACCGGCCTCTGAGGTTGTAAAAATGTACTACAAAAGTTTTTGACCAAATCCACGTTCCTATCATAAGTCAAAACGCACCTGGCCACGTTGGCAACAAGAAGATCTTTGTTCCGAAAGGCAATGATCCGAAAGACCTGAACACAAATGACGCATGCAATGAAGATAAAACATCTACCACATGAGCCAGGAATACAAAGTCTGGTGCCTTCCGATTTCTACCAGAAAAATCAACTGACTTTACTGGTTGGAATTTTCATACTTGATCATTAAGGTATATTTGATAACGATTTATGATTTATGACTAAATAATTCATTTTATAATTTTTGATTTTTTTATAAAAATAATTACAAATATATTTGATAATAATTTCTAAAATACACAATCTTATATAGTATTAAAATGATTGTAACTCGTCTTTAACTTGTGATAGACCTTTCAACGAACTCACCTGCATTCAAACAAATTGCCTTGTGCATTTCCCATGATCTGCTATTCATAGTCTTCCAAGGGCATCAAATAGAGGCATAAAAAGGCAGAAATTGGTATTCATCTCCGTGTGGTGAAGGCTATGGTATCTACAATGAGCATAACAAATACTGCTTGTCACATCAACATGGTACTGAAAACATGACTTTAATAGAATTAACTAACAAATTAAAAAGGATAAGTCACAACTCAATTAAGTCATATACAATTTGGGTTACAAAATCATTCGGAACTATCATATTGATGAACAAAAACGCTAGTTAGAAATCTTTCTAATGCATTTAAAGGAGTTGGGGCTCTAAATAGCATATATAATATATACATAATCAATTTTGTTTTAAAATAACATGTCAATAATCAATTTAATTATCGCAATTAAAACAGTATATAGTAGATATTTGAGAAATGGAATAGTCTCAAACAATTGATACGGAAGAATTTCAACATTGGAATGCCCCAAACATCTGAGAAAGTCAAATACTGCAATTTATCCATATGTCAAGCTTATTGATCCATATCCCATGAGAGAAACCCCAAGTATTGGAATCACAATGACTATACTTAATACCAAATGCTCCAATAATGTGGCGTGTCCCACTGTAATACAAAACAAATACATTTGAAATGTTTAATTAGCTGCATAAATATATTAAATTAAATAGGAATATAATTTACAATTGGGTACTATTTGTTGCTATATAGTTTACCTGTAAAAGGTTGGGGAATTGGAGAAGAATGGTGAAGAGAATGATAATGGATGAAAAGATAATCATTATGGAACCATCTATGCACCCAATAATGAAGAGGTTCTGAAACACCCATATGAAGTATCAGAATTGTTATAAGACCCTTTGTATTCCAAAGGGGGAGATTTTGAACAATTGGGAAAAAATAACAAGCCATTGAGGCCATTAGAGCTTGAAGAATTATAAAATTGTCCCTGTAACAAAATATTAAAAAAAAAAAAAGGTCATATTTTGAGGAAAGAAGTTAGAGACGATTCTATAAGTAGTAAGACAATACCAGTCCCATTCTTTGTCAATCTGTTTGAAATCAAGTCCTTGTTGGAAAAGGCGCCTATTTCGTGTTAGGAAAAGCATGTTACTGTAAGAACTCCATAGCTGGTGCATTAAACCTCTAAGAGCACATATCATAAGAATATGGAAACACCAGCTATGCTTCAGAGACTCCTCTTCAATAATCGAGTGCACAACCTTTGCAAAGAAAGGTCCAGGTAGCAGATACTACACAAGGAAAAAGAAGAAGAAGAAGAAGATAGATATATATATATATATATACACACACACATATATAAGTATTAACTAAATAGACAAAATTTTGTTTGTTTTTGCTTTTTGTAGAAGTGTTTCATGACTAAAAGTGAAATTTGTCAAAAGCACCTTCAGGCTTTGAAATCACATTTTGAATTTGATGATGTATGTGTTTATGCTTGAAAATGCTTTTTTCTTTAAAAAATTCCTGTCTGAAACTACTTGTAAGTAAAACACAACCCTAAATAAAATCTATATATTATTGTTTTCTAGTTAACAGTAGTATGATTGGTAGAGGATTTAAATACCTTAAAGTTTCCAATGTTCTCCCATGGCCAACCTGACAGTGAAGCACTGCTCATTTTTCCCTTGAGGACAAGATGCTCAAATCTGCTTTGTGTATATCCCCTTGGTTTATTACAAACTGCTTAATAAGAATATCCTTCGATTTGTTGATTTGGGTTAATTAATAAATTACGTTAATTAACTTATAACTGAAAATGAAGAAACAAAGATGGCCCAGAAGAAAAGAAACAAAACAAAATTCGCAAACCACAAGGAGCTACGCAGAATGTAAGTATGCAATTGGCAAACACAAGTCTAATAAGCCTCTTTATATAGCCTTCAATAGAATCCAGAGCATTAAAGCTCTTTATCCGTATTGTATAACTTTAATAATTCCAAAATATATTTCGCATTCTGAGAAAGGCGGTCGTCATTGATGACAAAAATTATTCACTAAGCTCATTTTGCCACCCTAATTAATATGTCCATAATGTTACAAATTATAAATTATGAAACATATTCATTTCTTTAAATTTTATTTATGTATTAAACAATAATTAAATATGCATACATGTGCTTTTACCGATTCTTTTATGATTGTAAATGTACTCGTATAATTCTCCCTCAAATTAATTTTGGAAGAGTGATTTATTGGTCCTATACATATTTCAAAAATTATAATTATATTTTATATTTATTTTAAAAATGATACTTAAGATCTATATTTTTTTTTTCTTGATAGTTTAGTCCTATTATTATTAAAAAAAGTTACTGCATAACAAATAAATTATTATTTTTAAAATTTTTAATTTTTTTATTTAATTTTTTCTTCAACTATTTCAGTTACAATTTCTTCAAATTAAAAACAATTTCTATCTAATAGAATTAAAAAAGTTCAAAAAAAATTAATTTACTTAAATTTTTTTCGTGTAACATATTTATAATAGCAAGAAATAACAAAATTTTTAAAAATATGAAAAAATTATTAATCAATTTTTACTATAAAAAATTTGTATTGTGTTATGTTTAGATCGTGTTATCAGATCGGTTTAGAATCTGATATATGTTTCAATCGCATTCCTTATGTCTCTGTCTCATTCCTTATGTACCAAAAAAGTCTGCTAATGAGTTGAAGCATGTCATGTATCTTGTAATAATACAATTAATTATTATATTTTTTTATTTCTATTTTTTTAAATAATTTGTCAAGTTTCACACAAATCATAACCTGACATAAATTCACCTTACAAAAGAGTTTTAGTGTAAGTGCACTGCTAAGACTCGGGCATTAATTTTTAATTTATCCATATTATTTCAAACTAATTTATAAAAAATTATATATTTATTATCACTCTGTATATTAATTATTTTCTTTTTATATAAATATTGCTTATTGCCTTGAATTTTCTTCCTTTTCATATATATATATGTGTGTGTGTATAATCATGTAGTAACTCCGATGTATATAAAGTATTATTCAATCATGTAGTAACTCTGATATGTCTTCGTATTAATTTTAAGTGAAATTGGGAGGCAAATTCATATTAGGAGATGAAGAACAAGGAGGGTCCATAACCATTATATTATTGGCCAATATATTATGAGCTTTTCTTAAAAAGTGATTTCAATATATGTAATTTAAAATGAAATGTTTTAATTAAATGGAAATTGCCTCAATTAAGGTTAAGTTTTAGCATATTTCACAAATAATGATGAGTTTAGCAAATTTTTCAACGTAGAATTTGAGTGTAAGAAATTTTTGCATACCAAGAAGCTAAAAGGGTGTGTAAAGTTTTCACATGTGTAAAGCTCCATATGGATCATGTATCTAGGAATGGGCATTTTATCCGCGGGTTCGGATATTAGCAGACATCCGATCCGACGAATCGGTTAATATCCGTTTAATTCGGTACAGGAACAATTTCGAGTAATATCTGGTCATAAATTTTCGGGGACGGTTATACTTAAAACCGTACCTACCTATACCCAAAATATTTTTTTAATTTAATTTAATTTAAATATAAAAAACTATTTATAAAATTTGCCTACTTTTGCTATGCGTCGAACCTGATATGTTTGATTCAGCCAAATTAATCAGCCTATGCCATCAGACCACTTTAGTTTTTGTTTACATGATAACATATAAATATATATATTTATTAAAATTACTTATTACTTAAAACGCTTATATAAATACAAGTGCTAACTGCCTAACCCTAAGAGGCTAACACTCTCCTTGCTTTCTTTCTTCCTTCATGTTCGTGACTTCGTGCAACTCGACGTCAGCGCTTCTAGTCTTCAAGAGTTCCAGTCTTCCACAACCTCCGGCGAACGGCGGTCCAACTCCAACCCTCCACTTATGCATTGAAGATAGTAGCAAGTAGTTGTTATTTTCTTTGGGCATCCACTTCTTCACTGTTATTTTCCAGCCCGCTACTTCGAATTTTGATGGTTAATGAGAAGGTTCTTCAATATATATTATTATTTACTTTCTGTCACAATTTCTTTTTGAACTTGATTGTCTCAATGTCGTTCGGTGGTTGCAGGTAATCAAGGAAGAGCAGCTCCAACTAAGGAAGTAGGTTTTTCTCATTTCATTCTTTTGTAAATTTCAGTATGAATATCTCCATATTGTGCTTTTCTTTGTTCTTTTATTCAGATCTATTGTTCCTTCTTTCTCTGAAGTAAACTATATGTTTTGTGAATATGTGACTAGAGTAATGCTAATTCAACCGCCTAGTGAATAGATTAACGACGAGTCAATTAACATTTCGTAGATCCTATGTTAGTTTTGTTGGAAAAATTTTCTTGAATTTGTTATTGAATGTTCATCTCCACAATCTTCAAGTCAAGTCTTCATAAGATCTAGTTGTGATACTACAAAATCATTATAAATAATACTGCATCTGAATTTAGCTTCAAGGCACGACTTTAAGTCGCTGTCCTTAAGATGCTATTTGCCCCCACCAATTCGGTGATGCACTAGGGTTCAGCAAATACGCCTCCAGGATATATTGAAGCCTCTTGTTGTCTGTGGTGTGCATTCACGATGACAACTCAAGAACACTTTTGACTTTAAAGAGCACTCAAGATAATTAATATTCTAAATCTGCAGTATTTAGAACACTAACTTGATTTGTACATAATTGTAGTGAAAAATGTTAGAGAACATTTATTATCCATTTTCTTATTCTTTCAATCTATCCTTTTAATGGCCTAAATGAATGGCCTATTTATAGAATTCTATGTACCCCTTCAATTGGGTTACAACTCTTTGATGAGTTGTGACTTTTTCAAAAGTCATGTCTTTTAGAACATATGTAATTGTTCATAACAATTACAACCTACCAAAAAGTCATGTTCACTTCCAAAAGTTGCAACTATTCAATATGTCTTTTGCCAAAAGGCACTTACCAACTATTGCAACCTTTTAGCCATATGCTATGTCATTTCATTTTAGAAAATGTTCCAACAATTCCCTTCCATTTTCAAAAATGAATACAATTTTGAAAATAGTTTTGAAAACTTTTATCTTGAGTATGCTCCGAAGATTTATGCATAAATAAAGGTGTCTTTTGGACTTGAACCTTTACTTAGTGAAAACACATCAAAGTTAACTAAGGTAGCATGGTAGGCAAGCCTTTGAACCAGTAACCTTATTCTGTTAACCAGACATATCTCACACATAAGCCTTCTTCATCTCCAATGTTCTTTTATTCATTGACATGTGGATTGGCCTTGTGTCTTATAACCTGGTTTTTCATGAGTGCTCTAGTAGCTAGCCAAGCTACATAGAAGACGGCACCATCTCTGACACTCACATAGGTGAACTTATCAAGGATACTCACGTAATTAAAGTATCCCACAGAAAATTTTATTATAAGTTCATTAAAAGCTAAATAGCTTATATTCCTCGTTCCGTTACGTGTACCAATCGTCCTTTGGGACACCTATTTATTTATTATTGTTCTTGCATTCACAAACATATGATGTACTTTGGCTCATTGAACCCAAAATCTTGATGTTTCAAGTGTTGGGTTGAGTTTCCATCATTGGTGATTTATTTGAGGTTGGCTTCCATCTCATCCCCTTTACATGAATATGTAACTATATTCCTTGCAACGCTTTTTATCATCAGGGACTTTTCAAGTTCTTCACTACTTTTCATAAAATAATGCTCTTACCATGAGCATCAATCATATATAATTGTATATAAAATTTATGTACCAACTACTCACATTACATTTGGTTACATGCATTAAAGAGAAGAACTCATCTTGTTAGTATACACATATAACTATACAAGATATATTAACTTAAATCAAAGAGGAATACTTATAACCATGATTCCCAATCATCTAACTTCTATGAAGCTAGGATAATCATGTTAATTATCTAGGTGGCGCATATGCACATGCAAGCTTGCCTTTTCTGGGATCCCACAACATAGTTCCTCTACCATATTAACTTAATTACTCTCTTAGTAATCAATCAAAATTAGGGAATACATATTATTCCTCTATATTATTTATGAGATACTAAAAGTCACTTTCACTCTTAAATGAGTGCTTTTACCAATAATCATAACCCTTCTCCAAGGGTCACAATCTTTCATCAAGTGTCATGACTTTAACTAAGAGTCACGACTCTTTACTATTAGTCATAACCCTTTATCAAGAATTATGACTTTCACCAAGAGTCATGACTATTCACCAAGAGCCATGACTTTTCATCAAGAGTTACAACCATTCACCAAAAGTCACGACTTTTCATCAAGAGTCACGACCTTTCATCAAGAGTCACGACCCTTCACCAAGAGTCATGACTTCTTACCAAGAGTCACGACCCTTCACCAAGAGTCACGACTTTTCACCAAAAGTCACGACCTTTCACCAAGAGTCACGATTCTTCACCGAGAGTCACGACCCTTCACCAAGAGTCATAACTTTTCACCAAGAGTCACGACCCTTCACTAAGAGTCACGATCCTTCGCTAAGAGTCACAACCATTTATCAAGTGTCATAACCCTTTACCAAGGATCATCATCTTTTACTAAGGTCACGACTCTTCATCGAATATCATGACTTTTCACCAAGGGTCATCACGTTTTACCAAAAGTCACGACCCTTTCTCAAAAATCATGATTCTTCTCCAAAGGTTACAACAATTTTGTTAATCATAACTTTTTATCAATTATAACAACATTTCACTGATGCTCACGACATCACCAAAAGTTATGACTATTTAACACATACATGTTATATATATAATATGCATTAATTAAAATAGATAATATTTAATTTTATATTCTAATCATTTTTCATGAAATTTGATCAATGCATATAATTATACATATATTCATTATCTCAATTTCAACATGCATGCCTTTAAAATGATATTAAATTCAAGATACTTCATTAAGACTTCTAATAATGCTTCACAAATAAATAAAATTTAGAAATTAAATTCCTTACTAATTGTGAAGCCAATAACAAGTTCACATGTAACAAATAGCGTCTTAAGATTGTTTGGAAAAATTTTCTTGAACTTGTTGTTGAATGTTCATCTCCACAATCTTCAAGTCAAGTCTTCAAAAGATCCAATTGTGATACTACAAAATCATTATAAATAATACTGCATTTGAATTTAGCTTCAAGGCACGACTTTAAGTCGCTGTCCTTAAGAAGCTATTTGCCCCCACTAATTCGGTGATGCACTAAGGTTCAGCAAATGCGCCTCTAGGATACATTGAAGCTTCTTGTTGTCTGCGGTGTGCATTCACGAAGACAACTCAAGAACACTTTTGACTTTAAAGAGCACTTAAGATAATTAATATTCTAAATCTGCAGTATTTAGAACACTAACTTGATTTGTACATAATTATAGTGAAAAATGTTAGAGAACGTTTATTATCCATTTTCTTATTCTTTCAATCTATCCTTTTAATGGCCTAAATGAATGGCCTATTTATAGAATTCTATGCACCCCTTCAATTGAGTTACAACTCTTTGATGAGTTGTGACTTTTCCAAAAGTCATGTCTTTTAGAACATATGTAATTGTTCATAACAATTACAACCTATCAAAAAGTCATGTCCTTTTACTTAAGTCACAACCTTTCAACATAGTATTTCACTTTCAAAAATTGCAACTATTTAAAATATCTTTTGCCAAAAGACACTTACCAATTATTACAGCCTTTTAGCCGTATACTATGTTATTTCATTTTAAAAAATGTTACAACAAGTTTGCGTTATGAAAAGCGAGGGAAACCTGGAATCATGATCTATATTACTTCATTTCATCTTTCTAGATCAATAAAGGAGAAGTTTAATTTGGCCTATAACTTATCAGCTGTTGTAGAATAGGAAGTCTTCCAAAAATTTATTAGATATTCTCCTTTAATTAGCTATATGTAGGGCATGTGGCCCTTTTACAGGGTATTATTAAGTTTCCAAATTGAAATTATCTACAACTTATTTAGTTCATTTTGATTTTATTTGCTGACACTCATTTTTGAATTAACCCATCTAAAAACCTATTAATTAGAAAATAAAATAAAAATTGTTTATTGGAGTTGGTAAATCATTGTGAGTTCACTGAAGTAACTGCTTATACAAAATAGTTCGTTGAAATACTACAGTCTTGCAAAGGGAATGAAAGAACTCAATTACAACCTTTGTTCTACATCAATAGGCTTTGTAGTTTAGCGTCTTCTTTTAGGTGATTCCAAATTATTATATAAACACTTCAAAAATATAATATTTTATTAACTACAAACTTATTAGGTACATAAAATACGTTATGATTAGTAAAATTTCTTTATAGTTATCACATATTTTTTTTAAATGCCCATTCTTAGTATTATTTTAAGTGAACAAATGAAGTAATCATTTATCTAGAGTATGTTTAACTGTCTACAAATATTTCTGGTTTGTTTTTCTTTCAAATTGGTTGTGAACCAAGAAAGTGCATTCAAGACTTTGGATTTACAAAGTTATGTAATGATTTTGATTTTTCTAGAATAATAATATTGTCTAAATTTAGTTTTCGTAAACAATTAAATAAACTGCCCAATTTAGACTTTTTTTTGTTGCTGCAAATTATTTTAATGCTAACTTTATAAATTCTTCACTTTCTATCAATAATAATAAGTACTTACGTAATTACTTTTTTTACGGAATTATTCTTCATAGTTCTACAAACTTCAGGGTTGTACTACCATGTCTATGTCAAGTAAGAAGGTAAATAATAGCACTTTATTTTTTAGATTAAAAATTATACTCTTATTGATAAATATTTATTATTTCTCTTATCTATTTTCAATCTAACATGAATATATTAAATTTTAGATGACACCTACCATTCAATCATCACAAGGAGGAAATGAAAATAACGTGGATACTGAGGTTAATCTTTTGGATGATAGAAAGTCTAATTGAAAGTTTGAAGTATGGAAGCACTTTGATAGGAAGAAAAGTAATGGAATATGGAAGATAATATATAAGTATTGCGAAAAGAAGTTAAGAGGAGATACAAAAAATGGGACATCTCACCTAAGAGCTCATATAAAAGCATGCCTATTCAAGTGAAAGGAAAGAGATATTCATGTTGTTGAAGACTAAAGGAAACATGGTAGCTATTAAAGACTTATTATTGCATTGTTATTTTTAAGCCTTAATTCTTATTTTAAATTTGTGGTATTGAAGACTTGTAGTTGCATTTTGAAAACTTTAAGTTGTATTATTATTTTAAGTTTTATTGTGATTTGTGAATTAGGATTTATGAATTTTATGTTATGGATAACTGTATTTTGATTTGCTTGATAATTGTTATGACAACAGCAAGCAGCAACACTACATTTTTCATAAATCATATCAACTTTTGTGTATGTTAAGAAAAGTTGATAAATGATATGATGTAAAGATGTGTATATTTACTATTTATGTGGAATTTTTGATTCTGCTTTAATATGTGATTTTTTTTTTTAAATAATCGAATATTGGAGCCGTTTTTTTGTTATCCCCGTCCCTACCCGGTTATAACCGTACCCGAACCCAGTTATAATTGTACCCGCCAGATTTTTTTTTAGTTAATATGATATATCTGCGATGACTCTTTATTATATATATTTTTAAAAATACAATATTATAACAAAAAAAAATTAATAAAAAATTATTTGCTATTAACTAATTATAAAATAATGTTGCATGTTACTTGACTCTTAGTTCCATTTAGTTTTCTCTTTAGTTATTTCTTAATATTATCATTTTTTTTTTCTTAATTAATTGTGACTCTAAAAACTAAAACTCATATTTACCGTCAGAAACATATATTTTAATTTTCAAATTTTATCTCATTTATATGTGTTTGTTTTATTTACATATAATGCAGCAAATTCAAACATGTTACTTTATTTTATATAACTTGATCATCAAATTACTTTATAATAAAGTTCAATTGAATATATTTATTTATTCATCTTTTATTTTTTAAATTTATTTATATTTTTAATTTATCATTAAAATTTGACAAAAAATTTTCATTATTTATTAAAGTTTTATTATCTTTTATATTTGACAAAAAATATAATATCAATAATTATGTAACGATATAATGTTTTATCTTTTAATATCTATCTAATTTTATATATTAAATGTATAAAGTTAAATTTTTTTTAATGCTTATTAACTAAAATGTATACTTATAATTATTTGTATAGCATGAGAAAAAAAATTAATTAAAAATAAGGAAGCCAAATATACTAATTATTTATTTATTATATATTTATATGCTTAAATAAATTGTTAAAAATTAAAATAATTTTTATATAATTTATTTTAATATGAGAAAATTTACGACATGTTTGGTACACCGTATCGAATAGGTTAAATATAATTGTATTGAACTGAATTGTATTGAATTTATTACAATTAATATGTACATTATCTGGTAACAAGTTGTATAATATAGTCGGATTAAATTAATTATATACATTTTAATAAAATAATTTATATTTAAAATAGTTTTTTATTACAAAATTTATTTAAATTAATATTTAATTTATTTTATATTTTTAAAAATAAAAAATAATATTTTTAATTTGAGATTAAAAAAAATTAAGACATAATTTTAAAATTAAAATTTATATAAATTAAACTAATTGTTTAATATAATATAAATTTATATTGATTATAAATTTTTTTATGTAATTATATTATTTTTATATTAATTGTATAGTTTAATTTTATAATAAATGCATTATAATATATGAATTATATAAGGGTTTTACATTTATATTTCGCTTTTAGACATATAAACTTTTTTTGAGCCGCCACGTTTCGGTATCGTGCAGAATCGTGAACTGAATTCTGCCAGCATTAGTATTCTAGCATGGGAATTAACTCTTTAAGTACGTCGCTTGGAGTTAGCTCGTAAACATTTAATGCCAGTTCGTCCTTATATCCAAATTGAAAACAACTTTTTGCCTAAATAGTTCGCATAAACGTGGCTTGAAAGTTTTAAGTTGAAGCTGTTATTTATTGCTTATATATATATTTTATTAATTATATTTTTTTATTAATTATTTATATTTATTAATTACATCATCACTTATTCTAATAATAATTAATAATTTCTCATTTGTATATAAGTAACTAAATTTATCTAAAATAATTAGTACAAAAAGTTTTACATATTATTCATCAGTCTATCAAAAGTTACTCTCAAAATTGATCAGTTACGATTGTTTCATAAAAGATAAAGAATTATCTCATCGACTATAATTTGCTAACTACTTTCACAATTTTATTTATTTGCATATAATTATTAAATATCATCTCATTTGAAAAGGTTTCCTTGTAAATTGGTCAAAGTTGTGGACATAATATCACTCTAATTTCAAAAGTGTGTTACAACTTTCATATTACGTAAATTATACTTGAGAAAAAGACTTTATCCCACACACACACGCGTAAATAATACTTGGGCGGGTGACTTTTTTTTTCTTTTCCGAGTCTATTAACAATCCGATTCAATTCGCTATTTTGGATTAATTTCAAATTCAATATCAAATCGGATACTTAATCAGAAATGTACAATTCCAGATATGATTTATATTGACATATCTGTTACGATCCTAACTGTTAGAAAATGAATACTTAAAAGGCTTTAAAAAATTTAATTTGAATAAAGAGGATACTTGTTATTGAATCTTAATTTTTGACTTGGTACAAAATGAGTAAGAGTACTCCTATTTTTACTAAAAAACTCATCCTAACTTGCTAAATTTTTGCCAATATTCTATTAATTTAATAGTTATAATTTATCCACTAGATTTTTCTATTAAATTATTCAATTCTCTAGAATTCTCTACTACTCTCTCCTCTTAAAATATCTAAATATTTTCTAAGACAATTCTAAAACATGTTTCTAGAATTTGAGCTTTTTAGATTTAACATTTTAATAGACACTTGAATTAAAATACCTAATATAATTAGGCCAATTCAAGTTTATTTCCATCACTAACGACTTTTAAAACTACAAATAAATAAATATTTCACTTTATAATGTGCTAAATAATACACATCTTTCACACATAATTACTAATACACCATAAACAAAAATTAGAGTAAAGTGTTTAAATAATCATTTTATTTAGATTAAATATATTGTTTAATTTGCTAGCTTTAAAAAAGTATATGAAATTCTTTTGTTTGTAAAAAAGTTAACAAGAAAGGATAGAATTAATTGTTCAATTAATTTTTTTTAATCTAACCGAAAATGATATATATTACATGCATGTTTATATTTTTTATTAATATATACGTAAAAAAATTATATTAAATTAAAAAAATTTCTCAATTTTTTTTTTAAAAAACCTTTGTTTTAAAATTAAACAAATTTTTTAATAAAACTTAATCAAAATTTTTATTTTTTAATATCTTAAATTACACATTAGACAATAAAATTTAAGAATAATTGTCACAAATGACTCGGGCTCAAAGCCTGAGTTTCACAACGACCTGGCGCTTTATTTTCCTTTTTTTTTTTTTTTTTAATTTGCATTTTTTCTTTCTTTCTTTCTATTAATTTATAAATTTTTTTTTGCTGGGAGCTTTCTTTTATTCTTTTAATTTGTGTTATCCATCTCCCCCTTTCCCTCAATGCGCTGTTTGGTTTTTTTTTTTTTTTTTTCCTTTATTAATTTACGTTATTAAATTACAATTTTTTAAAAGCAATTATAGTTTTATTTTTATTGTATTTGTTTCAAATATATATTTTTTGGTATATGTTGATATTTTTTTAATTTAATTAAACATATGTATTTTTTTTTGGTATAATTCAACATTTTATACTTAATAAAAAGTGAAAAATTTTCAAGAAAAAGACAAATACGTAATATTAAGGAAAAATCATATATTGCAAAAAAGAAAAAAAAATGTGACATTATATGTGTCACTTCAAAAAATTAACGTATATGTCAAATACTAAAAAATAACATATATGTCATCTCACAAAAAGGAACATATGTAGATGTGGTTGGGGCTTGGGGTTTAATTTCTTAACCCAGTTTTTTCTTGAAGACCAAAAGGAAAAAAATTACTTATAAAGTTAGAGTAATTTTTTAATTAAATATTAATTTTTTAATTATATATCTAACAAAAAAAATATAAACATATATGTGACATGTTATTCCATTAGATTTAACTAAAAATTAAATGAAAAGTTAATTTTATTATTTTTTTGGCATCTTTCTCACAAACAAAAGAAATTTAAAATATATTTTTTAAGCTAAATAACCAAACAACATATTTGGCTTAAACAAAGTGACACTCATCACACTTTTTCCACACTTTTTTGGTTTCTAAAAATTATCAAATAACCAGCAAAAGTGGCACTACCTTCTAGAGGAGAAGGCTTTGTTTAGAGAAGAAATTAAAGAGAAATAAAAAATTGACCATTTTAATTGCTTTTGCTTATTCCCTACCTAAATGCCAAAATTTTATCTTTCTTGACTGGTAATATTAAAAAGGACCAAAGTAGAATTTTTTAAGTATTATGGAGTTGTTGGCATTGGTTCGGATATCAGAGTTTGGACACACTCATTCAAGAGAAATGTTACAACCAGTGAAGCTTATGATTCACTACGTGTGGTTGGAGAACGCAAGATCTGGGGTAAGGCCATCTGGGCTCATTATATACCGCCCTCACGATCTATTTTGCTATGACATGCTATTCAGAATAAACTTCCAACAGATTGTCAATTAAAAAGGAGGGGACAATCGTTTCCTTCCCGTTGCTCGTTATGTGGATCCAAGGAGGAAACTCTGTCACATCTTTTTTTAAGTTGTCATTTTGCCGGTGCGCTTTAGGACTTCATATGCTTCTTCTTCGAAAAACGACCATGTACAGACTCTTCGATCCTAAACCTATGGAAGACCGCAATGGCAATGGAATTTGGATCACAACTTGTCAATTTATGGAAAGCAGGAATTGTTTCAGT
This sequence comes from Elaeagnus macrophylla, assembly GCA_029378325.1. Lineage (NCBI taxonomy): Eukaryota > Viridiplantae > Streptophyta > Magnoliopsida > Rosales > Elaeagnaceae > Elaeagnus > Elaeagnus macrophylla. Next base: position 7,813,614 of record CM055645.1, read on the forward strand.
CATTTGGGTGATTTGGACTACTAGAAATGAGTATCGATTTAACAATAAGAGGACGACACTGAGTTCGGCTTTTGCCACAGTATGGCATTTTATCTGCGAGGCGAGTCTCTCAAAGAGTGGTTGCATGCGAAATATTGTGGATGATCTACAGGTACTTAGGCGGCTTCGAATAACAGGCATCCCAAGACGGGCTCCAAGGATTATAGAGGTTAATTGGAAGGCTCCACCCTCGGGCTGGACAAAGGTCAATACAGATGGTGCAGCATTTGGAGCTCCAGGATTATCTGGTTGTGCAGGTTTTTTTTGAACTTTCAGATCATTTGTTAAGGGTTGTTTCTGTATTCCGCTTGGAGTATCATACGCTTTTGAAGCAGAACTAGCGGCAGCCATTTATGCGGTGAAGTATGCATATACATTTCAGTGGAGGCGTCTCTGGTTGGAATCAGACTCACTATATGTTGTTGCTCTCTTCCAGACTCGGTCTTCTTCGGTTCCTTGGAGGTGGCATTCTGCTTGGACTGATTATTTAGATAAAATTACCCATATGAAGTTTCACTGCTCACATATTTATAGGGAGGGTAATGCTGCAGCTGATAGTTTAGCTTCTAGGGCTCCTAGTTTATGTACAGCGACTTGGTGGTAGAATGTCCCACATTTCGTTAGCTCTTTTCATTTATTCAGATGCTAACAACAAACCTAATTACTGGTTTTGTTGAGAATTTTTATTTGTATGCGTAATTTTATTAATATTTAATAATATTAGTGGTTGATTGGTTTAATGAAGAAGGTGCTAAGGAGGTGCAAACCTAGTTGGGATGTCCCGGTGCACCCATTGAAAACTGTTAGCCACAACCTTTTATAAAAAAAAATAAAAAAAAATGGATACTTATTTGGAACGATTTAAAAATATGGTCAATTTTTGATTTTTTTGCAAAATATGGGTACTGCAAAAGTACCAAGCCCCTCTCAAGAGATTCTTTCATTTTTGACATCTTCATGGTTGAACACATGTTCAAAAAAATTTATTTTTGTATATGTTTTTAAAAGTGCAAATCTTGCTAGAGTTTCAGTAAATGCAGCAATGAATTGTTACCGATAATCGAAACACTATGTTAAACTTCGAAAAATAGGTGTTGAACCACAAACATTACTTTTAAACATGTTCAAATTTGAGCATAAATTAATTAAAGAATAAAATAAAATAAAAGGCATTAGCCAAGTGGTCACAAACAAAAATTGCCCATACTATTTTTAAGGAACTTTGGATTTAGAAAGTTTGAAATTATCTAGGATTAAGGTTGAAAAAAAGATATACTAGACCGAAGCTCCGTATAATCCACTTCGGATAAGATTAAAATGGTTCATTTTTTTATACGATTGGATCACGATCCATGTAAAAGATTAACTAATTCAACTGGATTGGATCAAATTGAGATAGATCGATCCATAGATGGGATCGTATTAGATCAATCCAAAACTAAATAATTTTTGAACAAAAAATCACACATTTCAAAAATACTTCTCAAAATTTTACAATTATTTATCTGAAAAATTTATAATATTTTATACCAAGTTAATGATACCAAGTGAATGATGTTAATTTTTTTAACTTATACATTATAATATTAATTAAAAAGTTGAAATATATTAATTATAAATAAGTAATAAATATTTTTCTATAAATCTATGATATTCTCTTATTTTTATTTTTATTTATCAATTTAAAGTATATAATATACCACATTAAATAATGTATTAGAAAAAAAAAATGGGAAAAAATGAAACAGTTCGAATCGAATCATAAATATCTATATGATCCACGGATCAATAACAAATCTGATCCATATGATTCACAGATAAAAAAATAATAACAATAAAATATAACTATTTATAATTAAAAAATAAGAAATTCATGCATTATTTTGATAACAATAAAAGTTGTGTTGTGACAATGTTGTCATCATAGTGCTATTTATTTAAATACATAATAATTTTTTAAATTAATATTTTCTTAAATTTTATTTCAATAAATATTTATTTTTTAAAAATATAACATAAGTGTTACAAAAAATTAAGACTCGTATCCAACCAAGGCCTAAGGCAGGCATGAGTCACCCCAAACCATTATATATTTTAAAATATCTTAAAAGTATAAACTTATTTAACCGATAAACATATAAAATTAATAGAAAAGTGTCAACCAACTTCCTTACATTATGCTTTTAGATCCTGGATTGTAAAAGTAATTTCTAGTTACTAACTTTAATAAAAGGAGCATATTTGGGTAAACTGGCTATAAGCCCATTGGTACTATAAGCCAACCAACATGGCCCACATAAAGTCCAGTTTGTTACCTTGTAAACAATATTATGATCATAAACCTTGTTAGACACAACGAACACAACATTGATATTAGTTTAGGGAGATTGACCCCATTAGCCTCCATGGGACATTTTCTTGCCGTGGTTTGCGAGTCTTTTAGTTGATTGAGGTATTTTATGAAGCATGGAAACCCGCTATCTAGAATTACTCATATATCTAACCCGTTTAACGAGTATCACTTCATTGATTTTGTAGAAGACAAGCAAATCGCTTCTACCAAATCTGACATTAGTCATTTCATTTCATGTCATATCAATCTCATCTTCATAGGTCACATCAATTTTTGATGTATATTTTTAAGTCTATATGTATGAACTATCATTGTAAAGAAGACTTATACATTAATACAAACTCCATATTGTATAGTGTTATCTCTAAACAATTGGTGCCCACTATTGGGCTCATAATTTTTTAGCCAAGCTATTAGAATTTGATACCTCAAGTTTATCATCCCAAGTTAGGGAAATCACTCCAAGTGTCAACTATTCACTTAAAGTGGCAACTACGAGATCAAAATCCCACCAATAATATCAACTAACCCATTTCCTCAACCCATGCTAAACCTTCTATGGATCACCTCGATTTGGGGTATCCTTTTGAAAATCCTATCAATGAAGCAGCTCCTACCAGTTCTTCAACCCAACCCATGATCCCACACGCCTAGTATTTGGGATGACCTACAAACAATCAGGCAATGATGGTTCTTTTACAATGCCAATTGGCGGAATTACAACGAGCATTCCTCGCCACCCAGGAAAAGAATAGAGACTTGAGAAATAAAATCTCAATTTTCAAACACAATCTATGGCTCAAAATCACCAATTAAAGGGAGGTCAAAAGGTGGAATCATACCACGAAGATTCAAAAAGTTTGTATCAAACACAGAACCACCACCTCGATATTGTGAGCTAGGTGTACGCATGTCACCAAATCTAATCCAGTACATTGTACATATTGCACTTCCAAAGTGGTTAACATGAAAAGAAAGGTAGCTTTTAATTTATGTCATGGGTTAACAAAGCTTTAAGCTTTCAATTAACCCACACTAAATAGTTAACAAAAAGAGTAGTTATTGGGTTAACATGAAAAGAAATCTTTCTTAAAGTAATCTTTCAATTCATGTCATGGGTTAATAAAGAAAATGGATTTCTACTTTTCAATTCAGTAGTAATTGTAGTTATTGAGTTAACATGAAAAGAAAGCTTTCTTAAAGTAAGCTTTCAATTCATGTCATAGGTTAACAAAGAAAGTGGAGTACTTTCCACTTTTCCTTAACCTAAATAGTTAATAAAAATAATAGTTATTGTATTAAAAGCTTTCTTAAAGCTTTCATTGATATCACACCTCTATTTAAGGGTCCCCTAACCCAATCTTAAAGCTTACATTAAGCTTAAAGAGTATAAGCTTTATTAAAGCTTTCAATTGGTTAACATGAAAGAAAAGAAAACTAGCTTTCAATTCATGTCATGGGTGAAAAGCTTTCAATTCATAAGTTAACAAAGAAAGTGGAGTACTTTCTACTTTCCGTTAGCCGAACACAATAGTTAACAATAAATAAGCTAGCTATATTTATTGATTAAAGTGGAACCGCTTTTAGACTATTTAAAGCTTACGAGTATCTGCTACATTAGTGGTATTCCACCACTTTTTTTTATATATCTATTTCTTTTCGTGTAATGTATTCTGCTAAATGAAATAATTCTATTTCATTATGTATTCTATGTAAGGTAAAGGAGGTTTCAATGTGGCAAAACTGATTCAACAAAATATGCCTGCATTAAGATTTAAAATTTATCGTACACTAACTATATTAGAATTTTGCAATTCAATACTGACTGCAACTGCACTAACAAAGTTTTGTTATCAAATCAAGTAGTTATGGAACCTTGCTTGCCGGAGCGACCCATTCCCAATGCACTAACAATATTCTCATTAAGCATGTCAATTAATTCTCATTAGCACTAACAATATTCTCCTCCATTAATAACATTATATTTTCTTGATTGCTTCATTAAGTGTAGGCATGTCAACTAGCTTCATTATTTTATTGTATTTTTTTTACCATAATACCATTATATTCAACTAATAAACTAAAAGCGTACCAAAACAAAAACATGTCTAAACCATACTAGAGTAAATCTATGCGAGAACATGTCACAGTGGACCTAAGATGTAGATAAAAATACCTTAATTGTAGTTAATTTTATTAACTATAGTGAAAATTACTATCCTAAAAAATGGCTTTAAGGACACCCATTAACCATCATTGTAAGGCTAGCTACCATGACGTTCTTTTCCATGGTTATTTGACGACATGGCTAGTTAAATCAAGATCTAAGTTTTCTCTCCTTTTATGTTAATTGGGCTGAGGGCATGAGGCGAGCAATAACTATACTGTTAACAACAAGGCACCTTTGCTTTGTAAAATAGCTAGCAATGCTAAAACAAAAACGTATACCCTAACACCCTAAAATATTTGTGTGACTTCCGAGAAAAACTTTTAACGCACTTCAAAACATGAGGGTAATTTAATAACAACTATCATGAAAAATTAACAACAATGACAGTGGTTTTAAATAATCGTGTTAGAAGCATATAATAATTTTTTTTCTTATTTTGAACTTTCTTTAATAGTCATTATAACGACCGTCAAAAATGCTTAAAAACTTTTAATTGTCATCATAACTTTTTCTACACATTTTTTCATGATGGTCATATTTAAAAAAAAAAATTGGTTGATTGTCCTTAAATCTCATTTTTTACATAGTGAAATAAAAGAAAAAATTACCCGTAGAGGGAGACTACATTTCTATAAAGGAAGACTTTCCCTTCAGTAGAAGAGATCTAAAGGAGGAAAAGAAGGAAAAACGACTAGAGTTTAGAGAAAAATGAAAAACAACTAGGGTTTAGAGAAGAAGAAAAAGAAGAGAACAATAACACTTTTATCCTTCTTAATTAATGGCTCGTACATGACAAGAAAATATAATATTTTAATAGATAGATCATTAAACTAATATAAATTTTTCTTAATTGACCCATTTTCTTAAAAATATGATTTAATTTGATAATAGGAACGACTAAGCAACATCAACTTCAAAATCAAAATTTGAGACTTCTATGGCCCCTTCCTAAAATTAATTAAAAATAAGATTAAAATTAAATTTTAACTACAATCATTCTTTTAGGTATAACATATCAATATCATACTTTAAAATAATTAGTTTCCTGAAAATTGAATCATCTATATACAATAATTAACTTTAATCTCTAATTTTAATTTTTTGATAATTATCTATGTATTTTAATTATTATTTTTAAATTTTTTTGGTTGAATTTGATTTTGTTAATAATAAATGATTGTGACTCGTTAAATATATTTTTACTTGTATATTCAAGCGTCGCACTCGACTTTGATAGTTATATTGCATTTTATGTGTTGAAAATAATTTGTAAAAATAATAGATTTAATGTCCCGAAAAGTTATAACAATAAAAATAATACTTTTAATATTAACTTATATTCATCTAAATTTAAAAAAATAATATTGTTTTTATTGTTTAAAATTTTAAAGTGATAGTTTCTCAAATATATTTTCAGTATCATTTAGCCCATACCCATCTAAATTACTTATGGCCAAAGATGAGTTAGGCTTAGGTAGAGTTTTAACCAAAAACCTGGCTAAAATAAATACCATGCATGGCAAAGGCAATATCCTCGACTATAATCAACTCGACCTCAGAACGGATACATGTGCCCACGCGCCAAGCAAGATTTTTTATTTACATTTTGTATTGTATGGTCCCACGTTGACTTCTTTTGTAATAGCACGTGTATCTTTTACAAATCTGTATAAAGTATATGAGGGGGCATTTGTACCTTGGACAGTGTGTGCCAATCATTTTCACTTTTCATTCTCAGTATATTTCCAACAATTATCTTTTGAGTATTATAGAGCTGTAAAATTAACATTCACTCTTACATTAAGATGTTCATCTACATTAAAAAAATTTGGATACGCTTGCTATTGTATTAACCAATACTAACACAAACTTTTGCAATTGCATACGTTTTAGACCATGTTTAGTTTTAGTAGCAATATTAACCAATATTAATTGCCTTTTTATTTCTGAACTTATATTTCATGTGTTAATTTACCTATTGATTTTATATTAATATTATTCAATTTTGATAGATTCAGTAGGATTGTAGCCGATGCTAAACATCACAATCCACCAAGTAATTCATACTTAATTTATTGAGAAGATTTCAATTTAATTCAATCACCAGTTCAAAATCATTTAAAAATTAATTGATTAATTTAAATTTTTTGATTCATCAATATATACGTTGCACATTTTAAAAACACTTTTTTATTTTAAATCACACGTTTGAACCATACTAAAAATATGGTTTGATTTTATAAAAAATACATACAAGTTAATGCAACAAATATTTTTGTAAACATTGCGAGCATATATGTGAAAGATGAAAACTTCAGGGGTCGATAAAATTTTCTTTCTCATACTCACTCCTGGAAGTAGACAGGCCTATTTAAAATTTAATTAACAGTTGTTTCTTTTTTATGAGCAAAATTAATAGATGTTTGAGTATTTGACAAAGAATTATTTGTGCTAATTAGCGTTGGGTTAAAGCTTCAATCTTCCTTCTTAATTCTATTATTACTTGTCCTTGATCAACCAGCAATCTTCTCTTGCAGTCGCAACCCACAACCACGCCCTACTACCCTTGCAATGAGGCACATATCAATGGGCACTGGGACTGTTACCCCACACACACACACACACACACAAACTCTAGGACAACATATTATAAAGAGAATCCTAAAATATCAAACTCCTCTCACATTTAGATTTAATACTTCTCATGCACTGTTTTAATTTTAAAGAGATATAAGTTAGCACTTTAGAACAATTAGACCCCCCTTATAATACAATAATATATATGCTCATGGCATATTCAGATCAAAATGGGCTGCATATAAACAGGAAAAAAAAATAGTATTTATTTTTTTATTGAAAAATACTATATATATCTCATTTAAGTATAAATATATTAAAATTATTGAAATTTTAGTGTGCTTTGAGTAATAAAATTTTAAAAATAAAGATTTATACATGTAACTTATCTACCGTTAAATAAATATTATACCTAAAATATACATGTACTATCAAAAGTTTGAGAGGGGGCTAGCATAGTTCCACGGGTGCTCATTGTGAGCAATAACAAAGTGTAAAAGAGTATGCGTTTAAACTAGAGGTATTCAAAAATAGATTGATCAGAACTAATCCAAATCAACTCAATCAAAGTCGTTGATTTTTTAAGCGTGATTGTGTTGGTTCAAATTTATTGATCGTAAAATCAAAACTTTTGTCACACTCAATGTGGGATCTCCTTGTAAGGTCACCAATTTCTGCCCTATTGAAAATTTCATAGTTTGAAGTTTCCAGTTAGCGTGAGTCATACCCAGAGTTTCCAACCATTGAATGCCCAAAATCACTTCTGAATGACCCAACTGTAAGGGTAAAAAATTAGCAACTATTTCCACACCTTGCAACTCCAATTGAATTCCTTTACACACCCCTTCACCCTTAATGGCATTTCCGGCTCCCAGCGTAACTCCATAGCTTCTGGTTTTAACAATGGGTAGTTTCAATTCCTCCACAATTTCAACAGCTATGAAATTGTGAGTAGCCCCAGGGTCGATCAGTGTAATCACCCTCCGATCTCCAATAGAACCCCATAATTTCATAGTTTTAGGAGTAATAAAACCAGCCACTAAGTTTAAAGATACCTCAACCTCTTGGTCGAGCTCAGCCATGGCTTCCTCTTGACCCACTTCTTCTTCTTCTTCGCGTTCAACACTCTGCTCCGCTGCGCCTTCGTGCATTATGAGCACACTTAACTCCTTGCGCCTACAACGGTGGCCGGGAGTCCACTTATCATCACATCTATAGCATAAACCTCGTTCCCTTTTTTTTGCATCTCTTGATCGGTCGGCCGGCGAATTTCGCCGTCGGATTTGTTGGTTGGGGTCGTCTGCTCCACTATGTTTCGAGGGCCAAAATTACCAGCTGAATTAATCCTCAGGTTGGACGGGCTTGTGTTGAACCGTGGAGTGCGATTGGCCTTTTGGGCCCATAAAAGCTTGTCTTCTATCAATTGGGCCAATTCCATGGCCCTACCCAAAGTATGCGGCCCAAGTAGTCTCAGTTCTACCTTGATTTCAGACTTCAATCCATTAACGAAGGTTGCCAGAGAAACTTATTCAGAAATGTTAACCAGTGGAGCGGCCAATTCGATAAAACGTCGTTGGTACTCTTTCACGGTGTCGGACTGTTGAAGGGCGAGCCACTGCTCGTACAACGAGCCCACCTGAGTAGATCGGAACTGCCGGAGGAGCAAGAGCTTCAATTCTTCCCATGATCGAAAGCCTCTTTTACTGGTTTCCCATTGATACCATGATAGCACATCTCCTTCAAAACTAATTACCGCCGCCTCTAGTCGTTCATCGTCAGGCATGTGATGGAAGTTGTAGTACCTTTCGGCTCGTAATATCCAACCGTCTGGATTATTCCCGTCGAAGATTGGCATGTCTAGCTTCCGAAATCTGAAATCCTGCCTGACATGGGTTGACCCACCCTGTTCTCCACTGCTCTGACCACTTTCTCGTTGGTTACCTGTCATCGGACTCAAGGCCATGGCTTCTTTATCCTTACTGGTAATGGAAGGTGGGTAACGTTCCTCTTGTATTTTAATCATTTGTTCGAGCCTTTGATTGAGCTGTTGTGCTAAGGTATGTAAACCTTCCTTCAATCCTCCAACTTCATTAATTATCTTACTTTGTTCTCCTTGTATGGCTCCAATTACCTCTTCCATTGCTTTTATTCTCTGACTATTATTTTTAGCCATTTATCCCAGATTGATATGCTCTGATACCACTTTTGTTACGAACTTGGTACTCCTGTCCAAATTCCTAAAGCAATATAACAGGAAAACAAGACGGAAAAATAGTGTGAAATAATCTGGAAATATTCTTGTATTGTATTCTGAATTAGTAAGAAAAAACTGAGAAAATTCCAAGCATTCGAGAGGCTTGGTTCTCTCCCTAGAGCTGAGCTCTTTACAAACTTTTTCCTATCCCCCTCACACAAACCTCACTGCCCATATATTCCATTCACAACAGAAAATACCATGTGGATAGTGGTTCCCAAAATTAACAAACTTCTCATGCAGAAAAATAACAAACTATAAAGGAAATAACAGATTGAGATGGAAAAGAAAAACAACTAAGTGTGATGTCCACTTATCTGATATTACGATTTTATCCCTTACTAATTTCCTCTCCTCCTTCGTGTATAAGTAAAATGAACGGTCTAACATTTTGTCTTATCCATCGGTTTAAAAATGGGATATCATGAGAGCATGGGAAGGGTTCTTATTTTTTAACGTTCAAGTTGAGGACATGTTAAACTATTAGAGTCTATATACGTTTAAGATTATATAAATTATTAATACATTAAAAAAAAGAAAATAGATGATGTTGGGGGACTATCTGAGTTTTAAAGATATAAACTAGAGTGAGGGAGCACTTAATTGATGAATGATGTGATTCTAGGCCATTTATTGTTCATATGTAAAGCACAGTATATACGTGTCATTTACATAGAGGTTAACGTAGGATCATAATGTACTGGTGAAAAATAAACCACAAGCTAATTTATGATGTAATGGCAGTAACATTCTAGTGAGACCGACCTTCACACCAGGCTACCACACCGATGATTGCAGTTAATGTACAATTATCAAGTTTATATATATATATATATATATATATATATATATATATATATATATATATATATATATATATATATATATATATATATATATATATATATATATATATATATATACATACACACACACCTGAGGACTGAACGAGATTGCAGTTCTTGCCAATTTTTTTATAGAAAATTAATTACGTATATATTTTTAGCATTAAATAAATATTTTATTTATAATAATATATTGTGTCTAATTTTTATGTACATATTTTAGTACGGATAAAAATTACATGAATCGTAAATAAAATAGTTAAATATATATTTTTTCATGTATTTGGTAATAATTAGTAACAGAAATAAAATTAGAGTAGTATACTATGGAAAAATTCTTCTTAAATATAATAGTCCAAATAATGTTTAAATATTTTTAAACTCAACATTATAAAAATAAAATTAAAAAAAAAAGCATACGATAAACTTCATATTAAAATTTTTAAGTTTATATTTAGTATATTATATTTTAATTCAAATTTTAACTTTATTTAAGATTATATTATTTGACATTTTATTTTAATAATCTTTTAGAATTTATTTGAAATTTTTTTATATAAAATTTTTATTATTTTTAGTCATTCTTATATTGTTTATAAACATATATTTTTAAATATAGTCTCAAGCTTAAAATTATAAATCATATTTTACTTTTTATATTTTTATATGTTTATTTTAGTTTTAGTTTTAATAACTAAATCTTAATATATTTGATTGAGCTTTTTATTTGCGTAGATTTTTTAGTTAATAAATTTATTTTATTCGTGAATGATATTAATACTTATTAACTTGTTAGATTTTTGTTTAATTTTTGTTATAAGTTAATTATAATGTGTTAATTATATCTATATTATAATATGACATGAAAAAATTTAATATTGGATTGAGTATAGTTTACTATAACTCATATTAATTTTTATTTTGTATATAATAAAAAAAAAATTTAGCCTCCACTAAATGACCTTAGTTTTATGTATATATATATGTATATATATGTATATATATATGTATGTATGTATATATATATATATATATGGGTGAAGAGCCAAAATGGTCCATTTGCTTATGCAATATGTGTCGTTTGGTTCTCTAGTTTATAAAAGGTGTTTTTAAGTCCATTTGCTTTTAAAAAATGTGTTTTGAAATTCCTTTACTTGTAAAAAAGGTGTCAAGCAAGGACAAAATTAATTTTTCATCTATTTTTTTTTTAAATTTAACGGAATAGTACATATGTCACATGCATTTTATATTTTTTGATAGATATATATCAAATTAAATAATTTTTAATTAAAAATTGTTCTAATTTTTTACAATTTCTTTATATTAAACTTAAATAAAATATTCATTGTTTAATTTGTGATTTTAGATATTAAATAATGAAAATTATATTTAAATTTTACTAAATTCGATCAAACTTAAATAAAATTTTCATTATCTAAGTTGTAACTTTAAATATTAGATAATGAAAATTTTATTTAAATTTTAGTGAAAATTATATTTAAATTATATTGAAAATTTTATTTAAGGTTTTTTTTAAAAATTAAAAAAATTGGTTAATTTTTTAATTAAATATTAAGTTTTTTACGTATATATATATATCGAAAAATATAAATATGCATGTGATATATTTGCTATTCCGTTAGATTTAAAGGAAAATTGGATGAAAAATTAACTTTGTCCTTACTTGACATATTTTTTACAAGTAGAGGGACTTAAAAAACACATTTTTCAAAATCAAATGGACTTAAAGATACTTTTTATAACCTAGGAGGCTAAATATCACCTTTTATAAAAATAAAATAACCCTTATAACATTTTTTCATAGTGTAACTTTCCTACACACACACACACACACACACGTATGCATATATATATATACACATACATATAGATATATATGTATCTATATATTTATACATACATACATATGTGTGTGTGTGTATATAAGGAAGTTATATATATGTATCTATATATTTATACATACATACATATGTGTGTGTATATAAGGAAGTTATATATATATGTATCTATATATATATATATATATATATATATATAAGGAAGTTATACTATTCTTTAATCATCCAATCCCTGGCAACAAATTTAGGGGTTGTCACAGGCATGTGAATGTTCATTTCATTTGCTACTTAAAAGAGACATTCTTTCTATAGCTATTTCTGCTAATTTGATGGATCAATTATGGGGTAAATTGTAGGCAAACATTTAGCAAAGCATTGTAGGATTGAATATCCTAGGGTAACCAACTTCATCCTATGGGTTCTTGCCGAGATTTCTATCGTTGCATGCGACATTCCTGAAGGTAAGCATGTCAGCTTAAACTCCAACAGTGCTACTTTCTACTTTGATTCCTCGTGCTCAAGTATATTTTAGTTATTAAAAAAAAAAGACTGATGTGCTCCTATTGAGAAAGACTGATATTGCTCCAGTTTTTTCTTTGTACGTGGAAAGTTTTGACACAAAGCTTGAACTTTGTCTTTGAAATAGTGATTATAAGTATAGTAAAGTATGTATTTGCATTTTCATGCAGGATCATGCATTTTTTTAGTTTATAATTATACAGGCAGAATATTACTTTTAAGACTATTTTATATCAATAGTTTTATGGATTTCACCTGAAAAACTCTTATTAATTATTGTTGCTTTATTCACAGTGATTGGAATTGCCTTTGCTCTGAACATGCTATTCAATTTTCAATATTCCTATATGGTGTGGTGTTCTCCTAATAGGCCTCAGTACATTGGTCCTTCTTGCATTACAACAATATGGGGTATCTTGATATATCCTATCATCTTAAAGCCTTTGCTAATATTTTTTTTTGTACTGGTGTGTCTCTAGGAAAATACCACGATCTACTGGTGGCATCAAAGTAAAACTTTTATCTTATGTAGACTAGTTTTGACCTAATCATTTTATACACATCTCTCATTCTAGACTGTGAAATTTGTTCTAATCTCAAACCTATATTAGGTGATTTCCATTAATATAACATATCATTTTCATCACCTTTTCAACTCCATGATTTTGTTGGGTACATAGCAGTTCCATTACTCAACCAGGAGCTATTTATGATTTATGTATATTATTGGCAGGAGGCTTGCAGATACTATATGATGGAAAGTGGCTTTGCCCTTGCTATAGCCTTCTATATTAATATATCCGTTATCTCAAATATGAGTGTAGAAGACCACAACAACTGTAAAGACTTGGCTAAAAAATACCCCATATTGTTAATTGCAGAATTTAAAGAGATTTGCTAATTGCCAATCTTTTTACTGTGAAGTTAGTTTTGGACTAATTATAATATACTGAACAAATTATTATATTTATTTTTATTATTAACTTTGGTATTATTGATGTAATTAGCTCGTGTATTTTAATATTATTAATGTAATTAACTAATATGTATGCTTGTGTTTTTTATTAATGGAATATATATCATTGTATGTGTATATATATATATATATTTTATCAAAGTTTGAAATGAGCATGTATAGTCTCAAATGAGCGGGGCATACAAACAAGTTAAAAAGATTAGTATCGAAAATTAATATTTAAAAAAGAATTAACTTTTAGGTACGGTTGTTAATATAAAATTATACATGACCGTACCTAAAAGTTTTTAGATACGGTTTACTAACTGTACCTAAATAGTTTTAGGTACGGTTTACTAACCGTACCTAAATAGTTTTAAACCGTACCTAAAAACTTTTAGGTACGGTTGTTTTTTTAGGTACAGTTAACAACCGTATCTAAAAGATGAACTTATGACGAAAGTGGCTATTGGTACGGTTACAAGTGCAAAGACAAATCCTTGTTTTCTTGTAGTGAGAAGTTAGAGAATTATCATAATATGATCTGTAAGTTCTATAAGTCCCATTGTGTCTTTGTTGACGTTCTCGTGTACAAAATACGTAATTTGTTTATTTTACTTAGTATTTTATCTACATCTATGTACACTGCTTTGTTTGTGATCAAGATCGCACACACTCACGTAATTCTTAACACTAATGTATGTTTGTATGTTACACACACTACGGGGTAGTTGAAAATATATTTATTGTTTGTTTAAGTGTTTTTTATCCTTTCTTTTATTTTTCTAAACTCTGGATATTTATGCTTCTTTCTCTTCTTTCGTTCTAATCTTAAAAATTCATTTCTTTTAAACTTCTTGAGGTCCTAGCTGGGTGTTCGCCATGGTTGGTCAGGGAGGGGTTGGCCA